>CM060616.1:34971771-35426771 GCA_030578275.1 Meda fulgida | reverse complement strand
ATGAGACAATCGACCAATTGGTAAATCAGACTGAATTGAACACAGGAGTTCCTGGTCTGCATCACAGATGTAATTAGTTACTCATTTACTTGAATTATTTGCTCACTCACTGAAACGAAGGTTAAGATTTCTGATTCAAAATTACCCAAGTAATATACTGTGTTATGAGTAGGCTACTTTTGAAACATTAAATCTTAAAAATGCCAATTTGCAAGTCAAGCAAAATTTGTGTGAAATTAGTCAACTCACCAACCAACTAAAAAAAAATTGACAAAAAGGGAGGGGGGGGGGGCTACACAAAATAGTTTGGAGGCTCTATCTCTTTGCTATCTTTCTAATAGGCTTTTAATGTCTTTCCCACAAGGCCTGTCAGAATGTGTGTTCTCCAGGTACAACAAGGTCAGACTGTGGAGCCAGGACACACCAGTGCAGTGTCTCTCACTGTTTCTCACTGTTGAAATATCTCCCCCAGAAGCCTCTTGGTCATTCTTTAGCATGAACCCATGGCAGTGGGTAATTGAAATCTGAGACTGTAATTGAGGGCATCAAACACACATGCAGCTGACCTCTTGTTTATATATGTGGGGGTCTAATAGGGTTGTGAGGATCTGGGTCAGATCGGATGGCATGAAGAATTGGAGACTAAAAACGGATCACGTTTCACAGACGTAAAACATCTTTCGTTTCCTAGACCCTGAACTTATAATAATGATAATATTGCATCATTTGTCCTTTTTCGGATTATCTGAGTCACTATCAACCATAGAGCAGCAGAATGGTTGTCAATGCTACTTTTAAACAGTCAGCAGATCTTGTTTACAATTTACACTACCAGTTAAAAGGTTGGAATCATTATGATTTTTTTTTTATTATTTTTTTTAAAGAAGTACTGCTTAATATTTCTGTGGAAACCGTGCTATACTACCATTCAAAAGTTTGGGGTAATGCATTAAATTGATCAAAGGGCAGTAACATCAAATTACAAAATACTTATTTATCAAATAAATGCTGTTGATACTTTCCATTCATCCAAAAAAATAGAATGTTTTGTTCAATAGAAATCCATGGATTTCATGGATCCAGCAAATATTACAATGATTTCTTCAGGATCATGTGACAATGAAAACTGCAGTAATAAAAATGCTGAAAATTTAGTTTTGCATCACTAGGAATAAATGGTATTTTGAAATATATTCAAATAGAAAAAAAAATGTTATTTTAAATTGTAATAATATTTAACAAAATTACTATTTTTACTGTATTTTTGTTTAAATAAATGCATCCTTAGAGAGTAAAAGAGACTTATTTTTAAAAAATATTAATGATTCCAAACTTTTCATCGGCAGTGTAGAATATGTACAATGTTTATCAGGTGTTTGTACACAAATGTGACTCTTAGAATGTTATGTGTTCCAGATATGCTTTTTGACCCTGTTTGAGAGCAAATTCAAGATGATGCATATTTACACCATATACACAAACAGTGGCCTAAGTGTTGGTCAGCGTGTAACCAGAGAGAAATAAATAAATAAATAAAATAACTTGTATGTATGTAGAACTCTGGAGGTTGTGGAGGAGGAAAACAAGAACACTTCTGTGTGAAGAGCAAAACAGAGGAGGGAAAAAAATCATGCAAAAAAGGAGGGGACAGAAAATCAAGATACAGAGATAAAGAGAGAAGAGGTAACAGGATAAATGAAATGACAGTGAAGATGTGAGTGAGAACAGACAGAACGAGGAGAAGTTGCTGTATTTCCCAACCACCGAGGCACCTGGAAGACTTCCTGAGTCTCCATAGCAACAGGGGGCGGGAAGAAAGGAGAACGAGCCAGTGATTGGGTGATGGTGTGTGTGGAAGAGAATGGATGTGAAGAATGGAGACGGAGACACATACACACACACACACACACACACACACACACACACACACACACACACACACACACGTATACCCTACAACAACATGCCATAAACTTTTCAGTTCCTATGAGTTCTGCTGACTGAGCATGTGTGGAACATGTTCATAATACCTCTTTATAGGAACAACACACATGTGGCATTATTCCAAATTACTCTAAGGGTGAATGTCACACAAAAAAAGGTTATATTTCACCCCCAGAAAACAAAACTAATTTTTTTTTCTCATAGCATGGTACTGACAATTGGAATGAGAGTACTTGTTATGAATAATATCACACAAACATCTAAATAGTCTTAAAACGGACTTTATCAATACGTTTTTGCAAATAAATAAATGTTAAATCTATTGTGATTTCTTATCAAAGTGTATTAACAACTACAACAGCAGCAATAATACTAAAAAATATTTTTTGGTTTTTATTTTGGGGTGAAATATGACTTGAAACATTTCTCCGATCCGAGATGAGAGGGATTGTAACACCAGCAAATTCCAATAGTAACCAACTGCAGAACCGCAGAACCATACGTCATAGCAGTGTGAGGACGCCAGCGCCAGCCTAACAGTCTGATGCCGGAAGTGGGCGTGGCAAGGCATTGCGCTACTTCTGTTTTGTTTCAAAGTTTAAAACAATGCTATTATAACTTTTTTTTATTTTTATGATTTCATTAAAAATATATATTTAACACACATATATATATATATATATATATATATATATATATATATATATCTTTTATAAGATTCATTTTGTTTGGTTTGGTTTTGTTTTTTTATTATTTATTTTATTTAGTTAGATTTTGTATTTTTATTTAATTACTATTATTTATTTGGAGCAGGTACATCTAGTGTGTGATGCTTTTGCCATTTCAGATGAAATTTTTTTTTAATAATTAATTAATAATAATTAATTAATAATTTCTGTTTCAGTCCACCATAGAATTATGTTGTGTTTGGTCTATGAAAAAAAAAAAAGTTAGTTGTGAAATGGTTGAGTATTAACAAACGTTAATAGTTTTTTAAAAGTTAAAATGATACTTTATCCATTTGTTGTGTCAAATGATTAACAATATAGCCTAAATTGAACAAAGCTTTAAACAAAATAATAATACAATGAAAACAAAGCTTGAACATTTGATTGAATTGAAAAGCATTTTTAATAGTAGTATTTTGTCTTTTGTTAATAGGACATATAATTCTTATATTTTATAATATTTGAGATAGCTATATGGCCTATATTTCAAATATTATAAAATATAAGAATAAGAATATAAGAATATATATAGGCTATATATATATAGGTGTAACTCGTCAAATAATTTTGATGATTATGGCGTAGCCTACAGATTATGAAAACCCCAAATTTAAAATCTCAGAAAATGTGAATATTACCTGAAATCACTACAAAAAAGTATTTAAATACAGAAATGTCGGCCCTCTGAAAAGTATAATCATGCATATATATATGATATATATATATATATATATATATATATATATATATATATATATATATATATATATATATATATATATATATATATATATATAGTTATATATAGTTATATATACTTAATATATTAGTTTCAACTTTTAATTTGAATTACTGAAATCGGCCTACTTTTGTACAATAATTTTCAAATTGTTTGAGTTTTACTTGTTATACACACATCTTAAATGTATCTTTAATGAAATCGTTTAATATATTATAATATATTTATAATAATGTTTTGAAACGTTCTGAAACGTTCTAAAGTAGCGCAATGCCTTGCCACGCCCACTTCCGGCATCAGACTGTTAGGCTGGCGCTGTCGTCCTCACACTGCTATGACGTATGGTTCTGCAGCTGGACCTATCGCATTCACAGCTACAATGTTTTGGGTGGTTGCCAGGGTGTTGCAACCACCCAACACATTGGTGGTAAACATAAGTAAATAAATTATAATATTTTTATAATTTGTTTTTATGTTGGGGTAAAATATGACTTGGAACATTTCTAGAAAGAGAGAGAGTCAGAAATCGCTCATTAATTGATATACTTAAAACGTCACATCACAGAGCTGCACCATGGGGCCCTATATCAAATCCAGCTCCATGAGGTCTCCTATTCGATATGAGAGTGATTGTAACTCCAGCTAAGTCAGAGATAAGTGTGTGAACCACATAAACCTCTTGATTAGCCCTTTCAAGGAGCTGCACCAGGGGGCCCTCCTGCTAAAACACAGCCAAAGAGTTTGAGGATATTGCAAGAGAGTGAGCTCTGTCATGCAGCTCCATCAATGGGCTTACGGAAGTCCAAACTTCTATGCATATTTCATGACACTTAAAACAGTGATCTGATCCCTACTACAGAGATACACACAGCTCTATAGCAGTATTAAAGGGGCTATATTCTACACCTTCATAGTCTTTCATGCTTCTTTTTTATTTGTTTTGCTCCTTTCATAAATGCACACGCCCCATGACCCAAATAATGGCAGTGGTCATGTGACCCACTGCTAATGCTTGCTGATTGGGCTCATGTTGCATGATGTCATAAACAATCAATTACACAGAGTTCAGTTTGTACAAACATTGACTTACTCTAAGAGCAAGATGTCAGCTTCAAAGAATTTTTTTTTTTCGAGGAGAACTGTGAAGTATTTAAAATGAGTCAAACAGTCTCGAAAATTACTTGCTGAGTGAGTTTCGGCAGGGTGACAGATATCCAAACACGAAAAACTCTCACACAGCATACTCCACCTGGAACCATACAAAGCGTGCTCTGAGTCTGAACATTTACTCAATAAACTGATTTTGCACAGAGAATTAAAAAAAAAAAAGCTTTCACGTTCTGTCAAGAAAATGTAAGTGGTGCTTGCCTGTTAAAAAATCACCACTACGGTGCTAGGGTGTTTTGGATGGTTGCTAGGGCGTTGCTATGCAGTTGATAGGTGTTTTGGATGGTTGCTAGGGTGTTGCTATGCAGTTGATAGATGTCTCAGTGCTTGCTAGAGTGTTGTTTGGGTGTTATTATTATTATTATTTAGCAACACCAAAATAATCACTGTGCAGTTAAATAATATAATGACATTATTAATATAATTAAATAAATATCAACAGAAATATAATAATATTAATATTAATAATACTAATAATAATGTTGGCTGCTATTGTCACGTGTGGCTGTAAAGATTGTCTTTACTTGGAAAAACGCAGGAGAATACAGTAATCAAAGTCATAGAACACTACAGTAATCAAAGTCATAGAACACTACCACACAAACATAAACAAGACTGAACAACGAACAGAGGAAACTAAGGGATTAAATACACAAATTGATTAGAAGAACTAAAAACAGGTGCGTAATATAATCAGTGGCCTTTGAAACTAACTAGCAAACAGAACTCAGGCGAACCGGAACATAGCAAAGAATAAAAACGAGACCAAAAGAGAACTAGAAAGTAACAGCTATATTATTAATTCATATTCTGGTTCATAAATTTGGCTTAGATAGCTTGATCACTAATTCAGTGTAATGTGATCTTTCACAAATATTTATAAAATAAGTAAGTCTGGTTCCTCAGAAAGGTAAAAGTAATTGCATTTGAGGTACCAAGCATGATAGGTTACACACTGAATATTATTACTTAGGATTTGTGGTTTGTTCAAATCCCTGACTTCAAGTATATAAGCAACAGTAATGCCTTAGCGAGCAGCACAAATAATCAAAAGTTCCCTGTTTGGGTACAGAGAAATAAACTCTCTGGCTTTGGCGTTTCAGTCGGCTTTTATAAACAGCTTTCAAGCTGATCTAAGATCAGCGTTTCCCCATCCAGAACACTGGAGTGCCTGTCTTAAATCAAGGTAAAAGGCGACTGGTAGCCAAAGGGTGAGAGTAGTTACACTGATCCAAGAACGCAGTAAATCCCCTGATTACAGCATTACGGTCAGCTTTATTGATTCTATTTGAGTAAACAGTGTGAGAGATGGAGTAAAGCGAAAGAGAAGAAGAAAGGTTCATAGAGAGAGAGAGAGAGAGAGAGAGAGAGAGAGAGAGAGAGAGAGAGAGAGAGAGAGAGAGAGAGAGAGAGCTGTTTTCCTTGAATTATTATGTTGGTTGGAGCTCAGATTGACAGGACACACATGGATTCAATCGCGTAGAATCACAAAAGCACCTCCACTACACACATGAACACAAACCCATTTCTGGAATCTAATAGTGAGTGTGACTCACTCCAGGCCTGCACACACACATACGCAGGTTACTAATGGATAGTGTGAATCAAGTCCGGACATGCATTAGTGAGCACAGTATCAGGTTTCAGGAGACATATGTGCACTTGGACTGACAACACACTTACACGTGTACACACTCTATATATACAGTACAGATCAGGGTTCTTTCTGGAGAGAAGCAAATCAAAAGGTTGTGATGTTGAATGAGCAGCAGCCCAACATTGAGAGAGACTACTGGCTGCCACACGACCAGAGTAAGAAAAAATTGCCAAAAAAAACATGAAATCAAATTTTGTGGGTTCTGTAGATTTTACTCCATATGAGTTCCCTTTGATGTTATATATGCTAGTGTACTTGATGCAGTGAAATGCAGTGACGCATCTAAATGTCAGTCCTTCTCTTGCATGAAATCAAAACAAAAATACTGATAATTGAACCTGGACTGGTTGGTAAGATTTCTTATGCTCACCAAGGCAGCATTTATTTTACCAAAAAATAAAAAAAATCTGTAATATTGTGAAATATTACTACAATTTAAAATCACTGTTTTCTATTTGAATATAGTTTAAAATGTAATTTATTCCTGTGATGGCAAAGATGAATTTTCAGCATCATTACTACAGTCTTCAGTGTCACATGATCCTTCAGAAATCATTCTAAACGCTCAGTATGTTTTATGAAAAATGTTACCCTAGCCAAGCGCAACGAGATTAATCGCAACCGTTGTCCGTTGCTTGGTTACCATTTTTATCATGCTGCATTGGCTGTGACTTTATGTCATGTAGCATTTTGAAACAGTCTGAAATCTTCAATAAGTCAATTGAACAAATTGTTCTTCCATTCCTTACAGCCTCCAATTATAGGAATATCCCAGTTCTGTCATCATTACGCAACTCCAGTAATTCCAAACAAAAAAAAAGGTGTCTGTAAAAAACTATTCCATTAAATATGGAATGTATTCTGGCAAATTAAGCTCTATTGCAGGGTTCAAACCTAAACTTTTGGTTACCAGCCTTGATCTTTTTTGCACCACCCTAAATTGCAACTTAGATCTGAGGTCAGTCTGAAATTGTAAGTTCAACTAACACAAAGATGCCCTTGATGTGACCCTAAGCCTGACCCCGAAGACCAGCCAAAATTCTGTGGGCTGTGCAATGACAGATTGTCAGATGTTCCATGTGTCATCAGAGACGCTTGATGCAACATACGGCTCCATATTAAAATTAATCACACACTGACACACACATTCCCAAATGTGTCACGTATTCCTCACCTGTCTCTTGTTACATTTGGCGGACGTGCCTGAAATCCACCCACACACACACACACACACACATACTACTAAGATCTGAGACTAAAGAGAAGGAGCACATGAGTAACTGTGGGTGTCCACACAGATTATTTGAGCAGTATATGTAGGGCAGCCAACAGCAGGGAGGAAGACTTTTGGCAGTCTCCTCTGCCCACACCCAGATTTAGCTCTCCATATGAGGAGCCAGAACTGGCTTGAACCCTAAAGACATCACAGACACAATCAGGACATACTGTACTCTTACTGACTTATGGACAGTGACAGCACTGCAGACTGCTACCACACACTAGTTTAGTCTCACTGACTTGACACGTATCGACACTGTGTCGAGTTGGTTGAATATGGTGTGTTTTTTTTTTATTTCAGAGTGAATAAATTGTGTTCTTACACGTGAGAAGCTCATTATCCAGCGATGTATGCAGCGCCTCTGATTGTTTTTTAAATTCAAATTGCAATTTTTAGCAGAAAAAATAGCAATTCGATTTTTTCCTCAAATCATGCAGCCCTATCTCATGCAAATCTTGCTATTGCTATATTTTTCTCATGAATGTGACTTTATACATTATAAGGTGACTATATCTCACAATATGACTTTAAATCTCGCAATTGTTGCTTTGTTTCTCGCAATAGCAACTTTAACTCAAAAATTTCACAATTCTCATTATTGTGAAGTTTATATCTCATAATTTAACTTTGTATCTTGCAATTTGACTTTTTAATTGCAACTATGTGAGATACAAAGATGCAAGCAATGTGACTTTATATTGCGCAATAGGACTTTATATATCACAATATCGCAATAAAGCTTTTAAATCTTGCAATTGCCATTTTGTTTCTTGTAAATGCAACTTTATATATTGCAATGTGACTTTATATCTCACAATATGACTATATCTCGGAAAATTACTTTAAATCTTGCAATTGCGCTTTTGTTTCTCGACTATTTCTGTAACGGTCACCAGCTGGAGTGCCCTTGAGAGCCACCAGAGGGCACTCCACATCAGACTATTATCACTCCTTCACAAACTACATTTCCCATAACTCACTGCCCGGACTTGTCATCACTGATTGCATTCACCTGTGTCTCATTACCCTGTTAGTCTCATTTACCTATTTATCCCATGTTCACTCATTCACACTACAAAGTTTTGTATGTTGTTGCACTGAATTTCTGAGCGTGTTTTCAGGTTTCAGGTCTCTTGGTTTTTGGTAGTGGTGGGCAGATTGAGGCTTCGTGAAACACTGAAACAGTTGAATCAGATGTGCCATATTGTGCCAAGGCTTCGAAACAATCCGACATCCGTCTCCATGGTGACCCCTAGTGGTCAGAACAGTGTAAATGCAACAAAAACCCAGGTTAAACATGCATAAAAACACCTTTTACAAATCTATTGCAAATTTTTTACTGAAAGTAAAATCTTTCAAATGCAATTATCTAATCATTTATTAAGATTATCATGTGTAAATGTGTTCTTTTATAAATTATCAGGGTTTAACTGTGACTTTATATCTCATAATGTGACTATATCTCGCAAATATGACTTTATATCTTGCAATTTGTCTTTAAATTTTGCAATTGCAATATGTGAGATATAAAGTCGTAGATTTTGTTTCTCGTAAACGCGAATTTATATATCATAACTTGACTATATCTTGCAATATTACTATAAATCTTGCAATTGCTACTTTTTTCTCATAATAGCAACTTTACCTCACAATCTTGCAATATCACTTTAAATTATTAGTCACTTTAATGTGACTACATCTCGCAATATGACTTTAAATTTCACAATTGCAAATTTGTGAGATGTAAAGAAGCAATGAGAAACAATGCGACCATCTCACAATATGACTTTAACTCACACAAATCTTATATTGAGATTTCATCTCACAATGTGATTCTATTGTGATCCAAATTGTTACTGTATATCATAAATAGACTTAAGATCTAACAATTATGATTTTAAGTGACACAATTTAAAGTGAATTTTCTACACAATTTACCTTTTTTACTCTGAGATAAACCTGCTTCTACACACATTTAATTTAAAGAACAAAAAGATGATGAAAAACGACAACTGTTTGGTGCACGAAACCTTCACTAACATTATATTTGAGCTTCAGGGAGAAAATAAAACGATACAAAAACAGTAGGCAGTGGACCTTGAAAGAGCCTCAAATAGAAATAGAAGCTCAGAACATGCTTTGTTGAATGTCTACAGCGAGTGAGAGAAAGAGAGAGAACATGTGTGTGTATATGAGAGTGTGCCAAAGGACTTCCCCTGGGAGAGGGGCAGTGCCCAAAGTAAGTGTGTGGTTCTGTTTAAGTGTTGCTGTGTGTGTGTCTACTGTAACCAGGTGCAGAGAAAACCCCAGCAAATCTGGGTCACCCAAGAAAACCAACACTTCATATCTGGACATATAAACGCGACCTGATCTCATTCCTGCCAGCGACATAATTACATATTCCACATCTGTCCATCACAATGACTATATACATACAGAAACAGTGCTTCAAATTCAGACACATTCATTATTCTGAACCTCTGGGAATAATTTCCATGTTTTGTGCCAACCAGACTAACTTCAGCACGTGGGATCAAACGGAGGAACGTGCCCGTCCCAGCGACGGTGTGTGTGTGGAAATTGTACAGTGAAAACTCCAGAGGGAAGAGTTTAAACAAACAGAGTCCTCCCTTTCATAGAAAGACTTCTACAACTAACTCAGTTTAAAGCTGGCTTCCCGTGCACACCCTTCCTTTTGGGGTTTTGTGTGAGCGTTTGCCCAAATTTTAGACCAAAGAGAGATTCATTTATTTATACTGAGCGACCATATTCACAAGATTTGTGCCACAGAACTTAACATTATGACTAAAACATTCAATAACAGTGTGTGTGGCAGGTAACAAGGAATCAGTAAATATATCATTTTCACTGTGTTCCATGTCAAAAAACCTAGTGAGCTAACTAGACAACATTTTAAAGTCACCATGAAATCAAACAATTCTTGTTTTTTATGGAAAATTATGGCATGTAATATAAATGATTTATTAAAATTCATGTTCCCTCATAATGTTCAATCGAAATAACTTCCCCTCCCTCTTGCAGAGTCATCTCTTCTCTTCTCTGATGATGTATTTACTGGCGTGAGGGCGGGAAAACCTGTCACTCACATGAGATCGACCAATAGCAAACCACAAGCATCCCATCAATTCCACATGGACATTATCAAGTCCTGCCCTACATTTTTTCTTGTTCCTCGAGAAACCATTTCACTCAGATATAAGTCACAATAGGAAAGAAACGACCATCGCAACTTCCTTTTCATGCCAATTTTATACACAAAAGGCTGTTCCAATTATTAGGCCGCAACATCACAAGTATCTTTTGAAGAGAATACAACAATCATTCAAAAAAGTGGTAATTATATGAGAAGTGTCAACTAAAATAGCTTGAGACTATTCAACTCAATATTTTGCACATCTACAAGAGAATTCCAAATGAGTGAGGCTTCATTTTGCTTAGAAAGCTGCCGAGTAAAGATAGTAAAATCTTTTGTGGGTGTAAAATCTTGAGACCTGCATGTTGGTTACTCCACATTTACTTACTAATAATAATAATTTATGCTGTTTCATTGATTCAAATATTATAGCATAATCCTTTTATTATTGTTTAAAATTGCTTAAAATAAAAGATTATTACATGTAATTTAGTCACTCACTGCAGCTTACATTAGTCTTTACATTTAAAATCTCAGTCTCAGTTGTCTCCAATCTGTTCCAAAACAGCTTAGATGTTGTTGTCCATGGTGCCACTGATGAATAGAAGGGAAACGATTTACTATTTTTATTCTAATAGCTCATCGGCTGGTTTCAGTCGTATACTTGCTCAAAGCTTGTTTGTGCGGTAGTACAGACTCAAAGTCTATGAAAACATCAAAAGACATCAGAGAGGTGGTCAAAAGCCCAGAGTCTGGCACCAACACAGAGAAATCCACAATAAACCCACATTCAGACATGCGAGTACACACACAAACATGACCACAGCAAACACATCAAAAGAGTCCCACCTCATTACTAGAACCAAAGCATCCATCACAACACTGGCACACACGTCCAGATCACACATCCTGTTACACTAAACTTTACATCCAATGCTTATTAGCTTTGGAAGCTCTGCATTTATGTTGCATATAAGCATTCAGCTGTGTCTCGGGTGTTTCGTTAGGGAAAATAACAGATACGAATGAAATAGTTGTTTTAAAAAAAAGTTGGTTTGCTGGTTTTAGCTGATCTCACAACCTCCTCAAGCTGGTCTGTGGGCAGGAATAACAGACTTTTTCCAGCTGGTCAGGCTGAAAGACCAGCTTAAACCAGGCTGGCTCAAGCGCTTTTATTTCTAGCATCAAGTCCATATAATTTGGTTATGGAAGAATTTAATGACAGATAGATATTGTGGAATATATATTTAGTATCTTTATTATATTATTATATAGATACAATTAAATTTCACAAAATAAATTGAAAAATAAAATAAAAATAAATTAATAAAAATAAACATTAAAAAATAAAATACAATAAAAGTACTTGTTAAAAAGGTGTCTTCAAACGTATAAAGTAAAATGCAACGGTTGTTTTATAAATAAAATGATATAATTTTAAATAATAATATGATAAAATACAATAAAAAAATACTATTTATTAAAAAGAGTCCTTCAAAAAAAAAGATGATAAATAAAATAAAATAATACAAAATAAAGAAGCATCAAGTCCAGATAATTCAGTTGTGGAAGTTAAATAAATTTGAAAAGGGTTTGAGTTCATTTTGAAATGAAAAGATTCTCTCTCTCTCTCTCTCTCTCTCTCTCTCTCTCTCTCTCTCTCTCTCTCTCTCTCTCTCTCTCCCTCTCTCTCCCTCTCTCTCCCTCTCTCTCCCTCTCTCTCCCTCTCTCTCTCTCTCTCTCTCTCTCTCCCTCTCTCTCCCTCTCTCTCTCTCTCTCTCTCTCCCTCTCTCTCTCTCTCTCTCTCTCTCTCTCTCTCTCTCTCCCTCTCTCTCCCTCTCTCTCTCTCTCTCTCTCTCTCTCTCTCTCTCCCTCTCTCTCCCTCTCTCTCTCTCTCTCTCTCTCTCTCTCCCTCTCTCTCCCTCTCTCTCTCTCTCTCTCTCTCTCTCTCTCTCTCTCTCTCTCTCTCTCTCTCTCTCTCTCTCTCAGAAGCCAAAGGCAACTTCTCTCTTCACCACAGGCTCAAAACCCTCCATTGTCCCTTTGATCACAAGGCCAGAGTGTCTCTGAAGTGTAGGTGTCGGTCTTCTGACTACAACTCGACCTTGCTCATGAAACAGGCCTTTATCCAGCTTCAACAATCAAGCTCCTTCTTCCCATACTGACATCAGTACAGTAGGCAGAGCGGAGAGTCCCTGAACACCACCAAAGTGCTGAGGCCTTGAGTTACTCCAGCCATTGGCATGCCTGTAATGCCTTGGTCTAGACACCCATTTTGGACTTTCGGGCCGGGCCGGGCTGCCTACGCCTTCCCAAATCTAGATTGAATGACCCTCCATTTGCCAGAGCGCATACTGAGGAGATCCTCCAGTGTCAGACGGGTTCATGTTCTGAATCATTCTGAGGTCCAAGGACTGGTAAGGAAAATAGAGCAGGCGAAGCTTATGACAAAAAGTTCAGCTGCACATATCTATAATCTAAACTAAATATCAATGATATTTTAGTACTGACCTGTGAAAAAAGGGAAGTGAAAAAAGGCATCCAAAATTGTATAAGACCTATATATTTGGGATAGTGCTCTATAGTGGTTGTAGATGTAAACTGTCTTAATCAGTATCATTATCGATTTTGGTAATACTGGCCTTGATAGTACTTGTTCAAAAGGTGCCTTTAAATTTGTTTTTGTTGTTAAAATATATAAATAAAATTTAATTAAAATAATAAACATGAGATAGTAGCTACTTGTTAAACAGATGACTATACAATATAAACAATATGATAAAATAAAATGATAGTACTTGTAAAAAAAGAAATCTTAAAAAATATAAAATAATGAGTAAAAAATAAAATAAAAAAATAAAATAAAAAAATAATAATAATAATAAAAAAGATAGTACTTGTTACAAAGATGTCTCTAAAATATTATTTAAAATATATATAAATAAATAAGTAGCCAGTTGCTGAATGACTAATTGAAAGCGCGCTGACTCGTTCCTATTGCTGACCAGCTGTCTGTACCCTTTTTTGTTACCCGTTCATTATATTCATTTGCTCTCACCTTCTTCCTAAAACAAAAATAGTTTAAGAAAAGAACACAATTAGAGTTATAGGGTCAAAAATTCAGGATGAATCACCTGGTGCACTATGCAGAAGTCAGGACTCTGCAGTGCTGCAAGATAAGATGAAGACCTGAGCAAAGTACAGTCCTGGAGCCCTGCCAGAGTACTTGACAATGAGACACAAACACCTCCTCTAAGGTGTATGAGAGGAGTAACCTAAGCAACAGAGGTCACCTCTTAACATTCTGCTCACAATACTTCATTCTGTACCTGCATATCCTTGTGGGATAGAGAATCCACTATAACCAGTCTCCAAGCTTTGAGACAGAGGCAAGCTTCCATTTACGTAACATCACAAAATTGCCACTAGTCCACAGTTTAAGTCTGAGTTAGCTATACATAAGCTCTGTGGGTGGCTGTTCCACAGAGACCAAAGAGGACAAAATAAACCTGAAACTCGAAACAAGAACCTAGAAGTACAAACAATACAGGCTTCCTGAATATAAATCCAAGAATATACACCCACCGCTCACTGTATATAAGATCACTGTAGCTATGGTTTCTACAAAAAAAAAAAATATCCACATAGGAAGTGGAAAGATATGCCTATACCTACATTTTTGCAAATCTCCACAAAAAAATAACATAAAATAAAAAACATCTATACAATTCACTGCAGTTTTCAGCTCAAACACTATTGGCATTAAAACACCAACAAAATGTTTTTTTCTCCTTGATTTATACTGTGATATCACCTCAAAACACAAATGTGTTTTTATTTCACGTTTGCTTTTGGTGACACTATCGGTTAGGTTTAGGGTCGGGTTTAGTGTAGGTGGAACGTTATTTTCAAACGCGATGGAGAATTAACCTTTTAGCGCCACTCACCGGACATCTCATTTCTGAAGTGCCGCAAAACAACCAACTTAATAAAATGTTACCATTCACATTCATCTGTTTCGGATAAAACTGAAAAAGCTTTCAGCGCCACTCACTGAACATTTCACTTAGAAAGTATTGCAAAACGTGCAAGAAGCAACGCAATATAATTTTACAGCAATGTCACCACAGGCTTGTTTTTCCCCCCAGTGTGTTAGAAGAGAAATAATGCTGCTAATGTACTAAAGCCATAAATGATAATTCTTTCCAAACATTCAAAACAGTTCTTGCAGTTATATTACTAATGTAAAGGCATTATTATTGGGGCCTTCAGAATTTAGCTTTTTTTATTACTTTTGAATTCTTATAGTGTCTAACCACAGCTTTGTTGCACTAACAACTGCAGTCGCATAGGCTATTACATAGTAAACTATAGTTACCATGGTAAATGTTTGTACGGGGAAATTAAAGGATGTTCCAGAATAAGATGACCTCTGTCAGTACAATTAAGGCTGAACGTACAGACGTCTCACATTTGGGTTTGCACATGTGTTTGGACAACTGAAGACCTCAGCTCAGCTAACAGAAAATTAGCCGAATGAAAGCACAGGACCTTATTCTTGGCCAGCGTGAATGATTTTATTTTAAATGAACTGTAGAGCATTAAAGAATGATTAAATAGTGTTTAACCAGTGGTCAGTGTGTATGGGAAGCTTTTAAGCACAATTCACTTATTTAGCTTGGAGTTCAACTACACTTTTATACATGCAATGCTAATGCTAACCAACAGCGCATTGGCAGTAACACTGAAAGATAATGGGTTCTTACATTGATGACTGCCCTTATACACAACAAAACCATCTTTAGGCACATTTAAGAAGCGGTTTATTACTCCCTGATTCTCTTAACAATGTTATAGACAGCAGTGTATGTTGGGTTTATTATCACTGCAACCTCTATGATGCAACTAGGTAATGATAACATTACAAGAGCCACTTCAGACGTACAAAGACACTATGGATGTAAACTTGTAATGGTCCACATGTATATGGGGAAAATAAGCCTTCTTAAAACATTGTTCATTCTCTTTATTTAATATACACTATTGTCCAAGAGTCTCGTATATGCTCACCAAGGCTGATCAAAAACACAGTAAAAACAGTGATATTGTAAAATATTATTACTATTAAAATATTTTTTTTTCTATTTATATTGTAAAATGCATTTTATTCCTGTGATGTAAAGCTGAATTTTCAGCATCATTACTCCAGTCTTCAGTGTCACATGATCCTTCAGAAATCATTCTAATGATGATTTGATGCTCGAGATACATTTCATATTATTATCAATGTTGAAAACAGATGTGCCGCTTATGTTTGTGGAAACCGTGATACTTTTTAAACATACTTTGAAGAACAGAAAGTTCAAAAGAACAGCATTTATTTTAAATAGAAATCTTTTGTAACATTATAAATGTCTTTACTGTCACTTTGATTAATTTAATGCATCGTTGCTGAATAACAGTATAAGTTTCTTTAAAAATCCTCCTGATCCCAAACTTTTAAACAGTAGTGTACTATCCAAAACCAAACTAACCTCTAAACTACAAAACTACTTAAGCCATGAAGCACAGCCGGGTGCATTATTTATAAATTCTCAGAATGATCTAAAACATCTGCTGACACCTCGTAAAAGGCACATCCTTCTTCCTAATGTTTGTTATTGTTCCTGTCGTCTATCCCACATGGAGCAGTAGGAACTCAAGAGGAGGGAAGTGATTGACTGAGTTAGTCGCCCTCTCAGCTTATCAATGGAGGCTTTGACTTCATCCGTACTCCCTGTACACAACATGGCTGCCATTAGCTCCCGTGTTAAACACTGGAGTCTTTGAGACATAACACTAACCACTAATAATCCAGAGCTCCCTACACACACAACTAAAAACATATTACACACATACATCCGTCCCCCAAAAAAACAGTGTACCATGGTACAGTGAATGTATCAGATGTTGATGTATATCATAGTACGACTATGTTGTTTTAACCAATCAATTTCCATTTTTATTTATTTATTTATGCATTTATAAAAATACACATATCCACTACTGTACCAATTGTACAGACATGTTAACAGAGACATGATTACACTGCAAATATGTGCAATGTGCGCAGTCATCCTAACCCTATACACGTCCTCACACACCAGCACACACATGATCTTTCTTCCCAGACTTTACAGAGGGGCCTGCTGCACCTGAAGGGTTGGGTGTGAACGCTGCGGTCCCTCCATTCTACTTCCAAAGCAAATACTGTTATTGGCGGAGGTGTCCTGAGAGCTGTTGCAGAGTTAAGACTTTAATTTGTAAAATACACCCATAAATGTCATTCAGAGTAACCCCTTGGCATGGGGCCTATAACGCATGCTACATTAAATAGCATTAGACTTATATCACATTCTTTCTTCCCCTTATTATTAATTTTCCTCTAACATGCCACTGCTGTGGGAATAAAAATACACTGTTATTAATGTGTAACGCTAATAAAGCACATTTAAATGTAAATGTAAGGAGAAATAGGAGTGCAAACATAGCCTTGGCTTGCATAAGCCCAACATTAAAAAGACATTAAACTCAGTGCTGAGGTGACACCAGAAAAAAAAATATAAAAGTAAAGTGAAAGAAGTTAGAAAGAGAGAGAATTCGCAACTGTTAAACTTATGTGAGCCTACCTGAAGGTCAAAGAATTTACTGTATCTTCTGTAGATGATGTGGGATGTGGAGTCAGAGTATGTGACATTGATGAGATACACCTGAAAAGAGAAAAAGACAAGACAATTAGATTCTCTACAATTTAACCATTTCAATATAATGTCAAGTTTATACCAAACTATAATGATAACTCTAAAATTCTGTTCTAATTCTATGAGAATAGGGAAGTCCACACCACAACAATAATGATAACGCCACAGTGAAACGATATCGTTGGAATCACTTTCAGGACGACAGAGATAGTCTTATTATTGGGAGACATGAGGGGCCATGGCTCTTCCATTGGAGAAAGTTTAACGGCCAACTTGGATCACGTGTGCCTTGATAACCAATCACATTACAGCCTTGACGTCATTGAAATTCGTTCATAGTTGTGTGGCAGTCAAACACTGTTTGCGGATACCATAAAAATTAATGAGAAGTGTCATAAACTGAATCATACCTGCGCAATTGTCCATGACTTCTGTTATAAAAAAAGCACTTTTTGGGGGTGTAAACTCTAAAAGTAGATCAATCCAAAACTAATGTTTAAGATTAAACATGTTGAAGATTAGCCAATAAGCTGTCGATTCATTAAATGATAAGCCGCTTTGCTCTCTTTCCCTGCGTACCACAGCATTAGCAGGCGTTAGCCTTTTTTTGATAACCTTGGAGGCTTGCCTTATGCCTGCCACAGATTGTGTGATTTCGGTAATCCTATAAGATCATTACAAATCACACTGTACAACATGGATCTAATAAACTTGGGTACAACATGTATTTAAACGGTACGATGATGACATTTATTGAATCGTAGACTACGACGCAAGGGAGTATAGAAGAATAAATCATTAGCATGCTCTAGTGGTGAACAAATAGAGCAAAAAGAATTTTATTTGCGCTGAAAAAAAGAAGAGGAAGCGAAAGAGGAGAATATGTATGAGGTCATGGCTAGGGAAAACAGGCCAGCTTGGCGTGCCAATTTTGCAAATGGTTGAGGTAAGTAGTTTTAAGTTTTAGTGTCAAGTTGAGTTGATCAATATGCCATTTAGGAGCCATGACCACAGAAATCAACACGATTGGTCATCTTTCGTCTGGGACAAACCAAATTCATACAATGTGTATCCGGGCATTAAAGTGGCTTTGAGAACGATCTTTTCCAGCTGATGAACAATTGACATTGACAGCCAATCAGAATCCATTCTGATGAAGAACACGAGCATTTAAAGTGGCAGACGACAAACTCAGAGATTAAGATATATAATGGCATCACAGCATTGACTAGTCAGTGGAAACACCACTGTATAGTCAGGGACAAGTATTTCCTGCTCATATACAATACCCAACCAATCCAGCTCTATTGTCCTGCAAGAGAAATGATGATCAGAAGTGTAGTTCCTCCACAAGGCCACCAACAGACAACATGACATCATGCAGAACCGAGCACTCGGTGGAAACAGAGATGAGGGGAACTCCTGTTTGCAGGAATTTCCCCCTGGACGGGATAATTGCAGGGTGCCTCTGACCTGCACCTTTAAACACAGGGCATACGTGATCCGTCTTTCATGACACACTGAACACAGTGTACATACAGTAAGTGAGTAAATATTACA
This sequence comes from Meda fulgida, assembly GCA_030578275.1. Classification (NCBI taxonomy): domain Eukaryota; kingdom Metazoa; phylum Chordata; class Actinopteri; order Cypriniformes; family Leuciscidae; genus Meda; species Meda fulgida. The sequence goes on along the minus strand of CM060616.1, from coordinate 35,407,803 downwards.
GGCTCATTTCAGCATAATATTCCGACCACAGCTCTCCAAGCATCAAGCCTTTGAATAAATCATCCTATCAATTGTGGGCTGCAGAACAGTGTGTTGACATCTTCTCTCTAGGGTCTAAACAGTAGCGTCAAGCCTGTTCAAGGTCTTCTCTGTGAGCAGCATGTGTGAGCTGATCTTGGAGGAGCATCTGGAAAGCTGTATTTGTTACACTTGGGATCAAACAGATTTGGAATTTTGCTGTGATCTCTAGTGATCTCCTGTCAACTGGCCAACAAGCTAGGAGGTGTTGCTTTTCTAAATAAATCAGATTTACACCTGACAGATCAAGAAAATAGGCAAAAAAGACAGATATCAAAAGAGCGACCCAATCATTGACAGGGGCCAGTAAGAAACTACCTAGCAACCACTGAGAACACCCTAGCAACGTTAAGTGTGCTTAAAAGATTTTTGTTCCATTGGAAAGACCAGTACTTCATATAAATACAAGATAGAGAAAACAAAAAATATATATACAGATATACACAAATACAGTTTACACAATTTACACAATTATATGTTCAAAGCACTAGCAACATGCTAACAACCTTAACACTGTAACCATCATGGCAGCAAGTTTTGCACCTAGAAAAGCACTAGCATTCACTAAGAAAAACGCCCATGCTAGTATGCAGTATGCAAAAACAGAATGCCAAAAGAGTAGTATGTCCGATTACATAGTATCCGAAAAACAGTAGGCGAAAAGTCCCTGGATGACCTACTACTTCCACCGAGATTGTGAACTGTGTATTCGATGGACACTTAACTATCCCATGCGGCCACGGGAGAAGATTTATGAATGACAGTGTGTTAATTTTGTTAACCAAAACTATGACGAAAAATGTTCGTTGACGACCTTTTTTCCCCTGACTAAGACAAGACGATGAGAGACGACACCCACGTAATTAAACGATAACTGTGACTATATCAACACATGCAATATCGTTGACGAAAAAAGACGAGACTGAAATGTGTTTAAAAAAATAATTCTTGACCAAAACCACTTGTTTTTGTCAAATAAAGGAGACGACAACACATTAACCATTTTTACGAGAGTTCACGCGGTTGCCGGATATCAATAATTTTATACAACAGTTCAACCAACAAAAGGGTAACATTAAGTTATGTAGGCTACTACATTTCAAACAGTATTTTCAGTAGTCTTATTGCTCTATTTCGCAACGAAAGGCACAGCAGAACTGCAGCAGAACTGACTCGATGACTCACTCATAAAGACAGTGACTTACCGCTACCTACTGCCGATTTTAATTTAATATTTAAAAGTATCACTTCGTTTTTACCATCATTGAATATTTACTGAACATTGTTTTATTTAATTCATTAATTTTTTTGTAAAGGTATTCATAAAGATAAAAAATGAACTGAAATAATCGATTAAAGGGGGCAAATATTGTCCCTTAATGGAAAAGGTGTGACTGCAGTCTAAGTGGAAGAGAGGCGGTATGCAGAAGGACGTTAAATGCCTCAGGGGGTACAGGGGGCAATTCAAAAAAATTGGAGAACAACTGAACTAAGGAAAAGGGATATGTAGAATTGCACAAGTGCTACTGCTAAAGAGTGCAATGTCAATACAGCCTGTTACCTTGATTTAAATTTCTCATAAGCTTAATTGATTGGCCTAGAGACAAAAATTAAAATGAATTTTTTTTTGTCTGAAGACTACATATAAATAGCTACCAACATGAATGTCGGTAACTGCAGTTTGACTAAAAGTAATGACTAAAAGTTGACAAAAAATGCAATGACTTTTCGTCAACTAAAACTAGACTAAAACTAAGAAAAACAAAATGACTAAGACCAATAAGCATTTTCGTCTGAAGATAAAGACCAAGACTAAATCAAAAATGGCTGCCAAAATTAACACTGCAGTGAAGCGACACAACTCAGACTTGTAGATCATGTGACAGCAGTGGTGGAATGTAACGAAGTACAAATACTTTGTTACTTAGTAAATTTTTCACGTATCTGTACATTACTTCAGTAGAATCAATAGTGCATACTTATTACTTTTACTTCGTTACATTTTGCAGCAATTATTATACTTTCTACTCCACTACATTTCTACAACGTTCTGTTACATTTTCGTTACATTTTCTGATCAGTTTTTCCCCTGCCAAAACATCATCCTGACCGTCCGTTCGTCGCACGTTTGTCTCACCATTGAAGTCTGGTTGCTATATCAACCCGGTCACACTAAATGCGTCTCTATAGCACGCAGTGTGTCTATTGTGCAATTTATACGCGAAAATTTGTTTTTAGTGCATAGGATACGCATGGGTAGGTTAGGGTAGGTTTAGTAGTGGTGTGGGGTGCATGTGTATTATACGCTTATAGAATTATGCCATAAATTAATCACGTTTACAGCCAAACCCCGTCAAAGACAGTCAAATATAGTAAGGATATATAGTAAGCTTGATGTGTATATTGCCTGATTGCAAGCTTGTTCAGAAATGGTGACAAAAACTTAAAAAATAACGGCTTTTCCATCATTATTGAACATCATTATAGGAGTATTAGGTTGATTGAGTTAGAATTAACTGTTTTATTAATCCTTAGAATATAGACATTAAGAGAATAAATTGTTATGCAAGTACTTTTACTTTTCATACTTAAAGTACATTTAAAATCAGGTACTTTTTACTTAAGTAGGGTTGTCATTGTGGTACTTCTACTTTTACTAAAGAAAATATCACTCTGGTTATTTGTACTTTTACTTAAGTACTGAGATTCATTAAGCACTAGCAATCACCCAGTGGCGACATAGCAATACACTGAGAACCCTTGCATTGTGGCAACAAGTATTGAACCTAGCAAAGCCCTAGCAATCACCTTGAACACCCTAGTAACCAAATTGCAAAACCCTAACAACCCTAGGATCATGGAGTTTTTCACGGGAAAAATAATTGCAGGAACAGTTAATGCAGTAACTATGGTAAAAAAAAATAAAAATAAAGAGATTGTTCTAAATGTTATGAAACCCTTTCCAATTCTACAGAAACACCCAAACTAGTAGTAAACCCAGAGGACTGAGCACATAGAAAGTAAGACACTTTGACATCTGTTGCAAAAGAAAGTAATTTAAAATGGTAGCAAATACTGCAAAAGTTTTTTGTATTTCACAGTATGTTTAGCACAATTGAGTCTAGGTTCAATTATTAGTCAAGCAACATAGTCGGTTGTGTATCAAAGATTACGTCAGGGGCCATAAAGTGGAAAGAGACATCAACTTTTCTGTGTGTAATAAAACATGACTGCTATCATATGAAACAGGCAGATGTTTGTGGCGGAGCGAGGGAGATACAGATAGACGAGGCTGTGAGACAGACGGCTTACATGCTTGTGAATATCTGCATTGTGCCAGGTTAAAGTGCCCCCTGTTAGTTGAATGCTGGGAATCGGCCTTGGCTAAACCGCCTCACGCTGTTTCTCACAGTGTGTGTGTGCAGCTATCTAAACAGATACATGCTTATCACACACCGCGTGCCTGGAAAAGTGTGTGAATGTGTGAGAGAGAGTGCATGAGAGCCTTTCTTTGAAAGCATGTGCTAAAAAGATACTCCATGTATGCATATGTGTGTGCGTGTCCGGGTGTTTGAGTTATTTAAAGACCTCTGACCGGACTGGCATATTCGGTCGCTGATTCTGCCCTTCCTTGCTCAACTGTCATTTGTAATTTCACCACACAGAGCAGCCTCAATCATGTCTGTGTGCTTGTGTAAGATGCAAACTCATCAAATCTCTGTCTTGATTGGCTGATGGGACCATCCTCATGGTAACCACAGTGGAAAACAGGACTGCTGAAAACCCCTGCCCAAAATATCAAGCATAACTTTACTGTCCCAGAGAGCAAAAATAGCAATGAAACAGCACCGACTAAGCCAACAGGATATCCACCACGAGCATAATTAATGTGAGCAAAAAACTGTTAACAATCTTCCTGACCTTTACATTTTCTAAAGTTTTTTGACTGAACAATGCTAATTAAACCGTGCAAGCTACAACAGTACACCATTTTCTATCCTGTCCATTGCACTCACTCAGTCCCAAGTGTCCCGAGAACTGGTCGAGTTGCATTAGTAGTGTTTTTGAAAATTGCGTCCACATTATTTTAACAAAAAAACATTCTTCTAACCACCTTGTGAGTTTGCGAAGCTGTTCGCGAATGTTCATCGGAACTATGGTTTCGTAACTATGTCGGACACAACAGAACTTACACCTTAGCTAGTCCTACGTCTTATCTAGTTACTTATGAAAAACTTACGTTTTCAAAAATGAACATAACTGCTTCAAAATTCGCGTTTTCACTATGGTTGTGTGTAATTTATGTTTTAGAACAAAACTACAACATATAGTCAATTTATGTTTACCATAGGCTTTATTTTACACATAAATCGAAAAAACACATTATAAAACCCTGTAGGAAAATCTCGCAAGGAACCAGCGGTGAATTAGTCTTTCGGGTTCTGATGTCATACCTGCTCCACACTATAAGGTCTATTACCATAATTGAACTTCAGTTCCAGAGGCTTCCTCAATCCTCAGCGATTGTACACACTGTAAAGACAGTAACGATGGCGTCAATGTTAACATCTCAATTCGAGCGCGAGTCAGATGATGAAACATTAGAAGAACTAGTTATTTAATCCAGAAGCAAGGATGACTTAAGATGGTCGTTTCTCAGTGATACACAACTTAGTTTGTTGTTTATGATGTAACTGTAATTCCGCACCATCAGCATTAACAAGTGTATGTCCATCAACAAACCAATGTGTATATTTCTAATTTATTGCAGTGCACATGTGGGAACTGCATCATTAACTGTATCAACAAAAGTGCATATGTTAGCCGAGCACTACTTTCAATGACTGATGTAACATTAAAGTTTGTAAAACAAATTGCTCCATCTTTACTCAAAGTAGTAAGAACAACAGACAATCGGAATTAATAGACACAATTTTAGGTAATAGTGATCGACAATTGATTAGCAGAAGTATTTCATTAAGACAGTAATAACGAGAGTTAGCCGGTTAACTGGAGACCAACACAATATAAAACATAAAACTATGTATTTTGAACACCCGGTAGAAAATATAAACATCAATAATTATTCATACATTCATGATGTGAGTCTGAGGAGCAATTTGGTCCAAATAATGATGGTACTGTCCCATCTTTAATGGATAAGCGTTTTGTAAACCCCATTTAGATCTCACAGAGATTTGAGAAGCAATCGTCAAAAGGTTATACACTACTGCTGTTGTATCGCTGTGGTAATTTTAACCCCTGACTCTTCACATCCTCAACCTTTGGAAGAGTTTACAAAGGAATTTGCTTTTGCAGAGCAGAAAACAGCATAATCTCGACATGTAAACAACAAGAAACCAGCTACATTATTTGAGGGTACGTCAAAGTAGACGTTGTTTGCAGACAGCCATTGGTGGGCATTATGCAAATGTGTTACAGTGTTACATATGTAGGTTACGGAAGTAAAACTGGAATTACTGCCACCTCGTTTAGGCTGTTCAGAATCGATTCTTTCTTTTGGGAATCAATAACTTTATTTATAGTGGACTTTGATCTTTAAAACTTCGCAGACGTTTTACATTCACAAACAGCTATATGACACACTAAATGAAAGGGAATATCTGAAAAAGCATAATAAGGACACTTTAAAAACAGTGCTAAAAAGAGCCTTTTGCTGGTGAAATCTATTCTCCAACATTGGATTTGATTTTATCCATTGATGTTGTAGAAAAAAATGCAACAAAGGGTCCTGATTTCAATTGTTCTTCAAAACTCTTAGACAGAAAGGAACAGATGTAACACAATGGAGACCTTCCTCTCCTAAATACTTATCCGGTGACAGACTCAGAGAAAATATATGGCCACAAAGAAACTGAATATATGTATATGAGCAAAAGAGCACATTCAACCATTTAGTCTACATTCTATTTCATCATTTGAGAGAAGAAAACCGCTTATTCTGTTTCCAATGAGATGCAGAGATGCCACACATAAGCCCTCTTCAAGCAATTCAATACCTGCAGAATCAACAATAATCGTCAAAGTATTGCAGCAAACAAAGCACATCATCCACTGATTAAAAACTTCAGCTAAACTTTCAAAGGTTTGGCCAAACACATTTTATACTGCTCATAAATAAATAAATGTCAGCCCAAACACTCTGATCACAGGAACAGGAAGTGTCTTGGAAGGCAAAACTCTGCATTTCATAAAAAACCAAATCTTTCCTTATAATCATGCATTCATTGAATTAATATCAGCAGACTTTAGCATATCCAACCAAAGAACATATTTCTAAATAGCAAGTGCTTGCAGCTTTTCGTATAGACAGCGAAAAGTAAAGCCAGAGAAACTTACTGAAAAGCAGTCGTCCTGTCTTCAGATTTGTCTTAAAGAAAAGGATGAGGAGTGTTTAAGCTTTAAGTCTTGGTGGGGCTTAAAAGTAGAGGCCTCACCACTGAAGTCAACCCCGCCTAAAGATACTATTTCAAGAGACACATAAAAGATTATCCATCTACCATATTTCCAACCATAGTCCATTCATAGCCACAAAATCCCATTGCGTTCAGCTGGTTATTTAAACTTGTGATGCTGATTAAGTAGTTTAAGATCTTTCAAAAAATTGAATTCCACCCAAATATCATTCACATTACAAAGTCAAATGGGCTGAGAATGCCGTTTCATGAATTAGATTCACAAACAAACTGCCCACAATGCAAAAACAAATGCTTTTCTTAGTATTTTTGTTTTGTTTTCAGTCCAAATATCTAAAATTCAACTAAAATCAAGATGCATTTGCTATTCAAGCAAAATGGCAAAATATATTATGTCTCTAAATTAAGTGAATTTTTTTTTAACTTAAAACAAGCAAAATTATCTGACAATGGTGTGAGAAAAATAATCTTAATTTAAACGGAAACAAGATTATTTTTCTTACCACATTTGCAGATGATTTTGCTTGTTTTAAGCAAAAAACTCACTAAATGAGAATTTTGTTTTTGTTTTTTTAGAAAACCAAACAATATCTTATGTCATTTTACTTGTCTAGTAAACGCATCTTGATTTAAGAGTTTTTAGATATTTGGACTAGAAACGACGAGAATACGAAGTGAGAAATGCCTTTTTTGTGTGGTGGTGAAAAGTTTCAGATAATTGTATACTTTACACTACAAAATTTCCTACAAAATAATTGTTGAAACCTGTGACAGATGCATATTTAGAAAAAAAGCATTCTTTTCTATAGCGGGAATATAAATTTTCCCAAACAACAACACTGACCCAAACGAAGACCCACAACCCATCACAGCAACTTTGGCAATATCTCTAGGTCTCAAGGGGTGAGCATTTACTGTGCAGTTTAACTGGGTAATTCCAGCCGGGACCACTGGTAATGGGATTCTGGAAAGGGAATCTACCCCAGGAAGTGATAATCTTGTAAATCATTAATTAAACAGTATGTAGATCAAGGCAGGGAGAGCAAAAGATGAAAGGTATAGCTTTCTGAACCTCCTCACTGAGCACTGTGATCAACAATTATCCAAAGAACATCAACCTGTTTGACACTCGTTCTCTCACTTCCTTTGCATTTTGTTGTGGTCATTTCCAGTTTGCCGGTGTCACTGGTCACCCCTCTTCACCTCTTTCACCCCGATACCTACATACAAAGCACATTCCAGCTTCCGGAAAGGGATGCTGTACAGGAAGTGGAACTAGAGTGGACCATGTTTCCTGAAGAAGTGCAGATGAAAAAGTGTCAACTCAGCGTACATATAAACCTGTCAGCGTCATAACCTTTGGCCACAATTGTGCATCAAATATTGTTTTGGGTGTAGCACCTTCCCCTCTGCCCCTCCAGAACAATCCGACATATGGAAAGACTGAACTTTATTCCTGATCGTGTCAGTCTGATCTGAAGTGATTGTTTTGTGATCCTGTCAAAATGAAATGTAAGGAGCCGCACATGACATGTGGACAAATTTATAATATACATATATATATGTTTTTGGCCAAAAATTACATCATTCTCTCGTTTTAGTTCAGTTGTGGCCATGAATTAAAAATGTGTTCCCTCAGTTTAAAAAACCGGGGCCACATTGAACTAATTCGTTCCCTCGTTTTGATTCAACTAAAGTAACGAAACAAATTATTACAATGTGGCCACGATTTAGTAAAAGGAGGGAACAAATTATCATGCTCAAGATTTCCTTAAAACGAGGGAATAAATTATTATATCGTCACTGTCACTGACCTCACACAATTTACTTAAAATGAGGGAACGAATTTAAACATGTTTACATAGTAAGTCATGGGAACGAACTGGATTTGTTGCCAACATACACCATTTTCCCCCACGTGTCATGTACAGGGCTCCTTAGAAATGGGTGCAAAGAGGCTCTTATAAAAGGATGTGGTGAATTGCTAGCATTTAAATAACAATTTTTAATGACGCTTTAATAGTGTGTTTATTGTAAAAGCAGAAAAGTTTATTGTCCACTTGTCTCAGCCTCAGACGTCACGCCCAGGAACGTCTGATGCGTATGGCACACTTTAGTGGAAACACTTCAGGATTTTCGAAGTTGTCATCTGATTGGTTGAATTCTACAGAATGTCTGGAAGACGTGTGTATCGCATTCTTTAATGCTCTGCCTGGAAACAAAAATGCAGTGATGCCAAACCCCCTCATGGAAGAACCCTTTCATGTTTACAACTGTGACAATGAGAGCATATCAAGATCAACTAAACGCTGGCTTTTCAAAAGTATGTGAAGTATGTTAAGTTTGACTCTTTAAAATATGTCCAAGAGTTTTACACACCGGTCTGTTATTGTAGGGACATCGGAGTTACATTTTCACGTCCCTAAACATGACGTGGAATAAAACGATCTGTGATTGGTTGTTTTGCATGACAGACAACCTCTGGGCAGTCCTTGGCCAATGAAAGCTGCTATGGAGTCAATCTGAAGGTTTAATTGTCCACTGAAAGGGATGTTTAAATTTATGAACTGTAACTAACCGATAATCTGAAAACAGCCCAATATCATCAACTGAATTCTGATTATAATATTGGAAGTCAGCCACTTAAACTAGGAGCGAACAGTCAGTCGCCTCCGCAAGATCTTACATGTCTACTGAATCTTGTAACTGGTGGTGTGTAGACAAACCCGTCAGAGAAGGAACATTTTACTGCTATTTTTCAGCTCCATTACACCTACGTGGCCTTTCAAACCCCCTCAACAATCTCATCTTTCATCATAGAGCCCTTTGAGAGAGCCAGACCCAATGTCCCAGACAATAAAACGCTAAACAAAGCATCATAAACAAACACATCATTAGTTCACGGAATTCAAGCTTCAGCTGTTGAACAACAGAAAACCATTAGAATGTATCAAATGCACTGGAAAATATGATACAATTCTGATAAAGTATCCCTGGAAAGCCCTTGGCAGGATCATTTCTCCTTATGGGTGACGCCATTATTAGTTACGGTGAGAGAGAAAGACATTTCCCATGAAGGCTGTTCTACTGTGGCAGGGCCTTCGCTTTCTGCCCACACATGTTGTCACCAGCAGCTCTGGCATCATTTGTTCTCTATGATGTAATCAAGCTGCACTGAAAGCAATAGCATTTGCTTCGCAACTGGCGGCAGGGAGACAGTAACTCTACAGAAAGGAGCAATGAGCTTTAGTGCTCCGAGATGTCATGTTGGACAAGGAACAAGCGAAGAGGAGGGGAAATGAAAACGTGGAAATTAAAGACAGGCAGGATGCAGCAGGAGTCATTCATCAGTACATCAATGTATGTGAGCGCTGGAATATGATGAGTGGGATATGGTGGGAGGGGGGCTGGTTTAAAGGCATAGTTCACCCAAAAACTAAAAATCTGGGTTACTGAGGCACTTACAATGGATGTGAATTTGATCAATCTGAAAACGTCCATTCGTTTCAATAGTTTAGCCTCAAGACGTAAATAATATTTTTTTTTTTAAAGAAATTAATACTTTTAATTCATCAAGGATGCATTAAATTGATCAAACGTGACAGTAACAAAAAAGCATCACGGTTTCCACAAAAGTACGACTGTTTTCAACATTAATAATAATCCAAATGATTTCTAAAGGAACATGAGACACTGAAGACTGGCGTAATGATGCTGAAAATTCAGTTTTGACATCACAGGAATAAATTACATTTTAAAATATATTCAAATAGAAAACAGTTATTTTAAATTGTAACAATATTTCACAAATTTCCTGTTTTTACTGTTTTTGATCAAATAAAAACAGCCTTGAGCATTTTTAAATGCAAAAACATTTTTAAAAACTTTTAGCAGTAGTTTATATGCAATTTTACAACTTCATTGTCATGACAACGTAACGCCTACATCCTTAAAACAACCATAAAAACCAAGAGAACAACTTTACAGCTCTAATAATACACAAGTTTTAACAGAAGAATTAGGGCAAGTCCTTTAATAAAATCAAAGGACATGTGTCTGCTTTAAAATCCTCCACAAATTGACCAAATTTAATTGCATTGTAAGTTACCTCTCTTCCTTTTTTAAAGAACATTTCACATTTGGCAGACGCTTTTATCCAAAACGACTTAAATTACATTTCAAGGTACACATTTTACATTCTGATCAGTTCATGCTTTCCCTGGGAATCAAACCCATGACCTTGGCTTTGCAAGCATCAACGCTCTACTGCAAAACTATCCCATAATTTACTTATGATTATGACTTTCTTCTTTCAGCCGAACAAAATCCGCTATATTAAGTAATATCCTGGTTCTTCCCAGCTTTGTAATGCCATTGAATATAGTGCCCGAGTTTTTGAAGCTCAAAAAGCGCATCCATCCATCATAAAAGTAATCTATACAACTCCAGAGGGTTAATAAATGCCTTCTAAAGCGAAGAGTTTTTGTAAGCAAAATATCCATATTTAAAACTTTAGAAAATATAGTTATAAAATATATCATTGTTGACTGGCTTTCAACAATGGCCGTACATGCATTCACAAAGGAGTCGTGTTCCAGATGAAGGGTGACTGGAGTCGTTTGGATTACTTTTATGATGGATGAATTTTTGTATGAACTATTCCTTTAAACCAAATAGAGAGAGAGAGAGAGAGAGAGAGAGAGAGAGAGAGAGAGAGAGAGAGAGAGAGAGAGAGAGAGAGAGACGTAACAATCATGGCTTTAGTCCCTTTTCATGCTGAATAAAAGTGTTTTAATAGCCATTACACCGGGCAAACGATCAGGATTCATGGCATGTTGTGGCATGAACGTTTTGTAGTGGTCTATGACTTAACAGATGGAAACAGCTAAGGAAATGTGTCACATTACTCACATACAAAAGCTGACAAGACAGCAGATTGTCTGGGGAGAGCCTCAAGGCGGCGCCGTGTAACGTTCACACACACAAACACATTTGAGACATGTGGGGCTCTGTTGGGAACCAATGCTCACTAATGAAGAGAGTGTGTGAGAAAACATGTCTCACACACACACGATTCCCACAAAGGCATAATAGAACCAATTCTGTCCACCTTCGGGCGAGTGTTTCAGTGCTCACTTCCTGTCTGGAAGCATGACATTTTCCATCGTATGATCCCCTATTTTTACTCTACTTCAAACCCTCAGCTGACTAATGATGACAAACCTGCACTACTTTTCCGAAGCGGTTATGAGTACACTCTTTATCATCCAACCGATGCATCCCGGATCAAAGTAAAGGGCAGAAAGAACGTTGTCTTGTGTGTGAAGGAAAAGAGTTTTTTGCACTTGGTTTAAATACAGCCAAGCTTCCATTCAAAGAGAGGAAGTCGGTTTGCTTCTGGGGATTAAAGCAAGGGCATGTGGGTTCACATTTCCCCTCCTTTTCTCTATCTCTCTCTCCAAAGGAAAGCATACCCAGCTGTTTGACAAACATTACTAATGAGACTGAACAACTGCCTTTCTTTTTTTACTCTCTTTCCAGAGAACGTAGAAGCCTGTGGGATATAGGGCTGTGCATATTCCAAAAGTCTCGCTCTCCCAGGAGAGAATGCAGTGAATCTATGGCTAAGCAAATGACTCCAGTGAGAGTTATGGGGGAGGATGTTGCACTAATGCCGATCTGAGAAGCTGTTCTGAAGCTCTCATGGTTAGGAGATTTAGAGACAATGTGTCCACGTTGAAGAAGCTCTTTAAAACAAAAAGCCACAACCACTGATGAATGTCAAGGGCTCATTTGGATGTTAAAATGTACTGTTGTTAAGAATGACCGAATATTTGATTCACTGGCCACTGTTTAAATTGGGTTTCTCCGATTTTATGACAAGTTAAACGTATATTTGTAGCATGAATGCAATGAAAAATCAAGAAATATTTAGGATTTTGCACTAATTAGGTCACTAATAAAAATAAGCTATTTGGTAACATTAACCACGTGAACTCTTTGTACAGTAGATCAGATATATTTGCGTCCACTGAAGCACAAGATGCTCTTTGGGTTCAATGCTAAAATCATGAACATGATCATTGCACATTTGTGGAGTTACACTTGTCATAAAGAAAAAGGGGGACATGCAAAGGACAAAAACAAAATAATTATCAAACTCTACTCTAAAATCAATTTGCATTGAAATTGCACTGTAATTTGTAATGAAATTGAACTCTGGAATGGGTCATGGTTTTATATTAGCCTATGTCAAAAATGTCCCAAATCCAGCCTATATAATTTATGTATAACTAGTCTGAAGCTAATCTATATCGTCTAGCATATGCTTGCAAGAAGTGGTATCATAAATATTTAAAACAAACCCCACAGTCCATCTTTTGCGGGAAATACATATGCTTCTACTCCAGCCATATATGGGCACTTATTTCAAGCCACTAAACCCCCAAATCCGTCATTGAAGTTGTAGCCTAAATTGCTTAAAAAGGGAGTATGACAGAAAGTTCAATCACTTGTGACGCCAGCTGATCAAAACACGCACGCCATTGATCAGTTCCTCAGAATCATTATGAGGTGCATAAATATTTTTCATAAGATATAGTTTGGGAGGGTTTGATCAAAATGTATTTATGTTAATGTAACTCTTCATTTTGCATAACGGAGCTAGAAAAAAAATGTTCGCCATTTTCACAAAAAATGATCAGATTGCCATTAGTCATGCTACAACTGATATTACCTGCTGCAACGATGGGTTTGTTTCATTTGAATTTTAATAGGCTATTGAAAAATGAATAATATGGTGTAGATCTAAAGTCATTCATGCTTTTAATAAGTATATAGCAAACGGGTTTTCTCAAACAATAAATTAGAATCTACTAATTAATTTGCCAAATTAAGTGAATATAATTAATAGTGAGTCCAAGTGTTCAATCTGAGGTCATTCTCTTTTGTTTATTTATTTGTTGTTCTTTATCTCTGTAACCCTCATTCATGTATGTACCAGACTTTTTAGAGGACAAAACAGAATCGGCTCAAAACGTCTTAGTGTCTATGATGTTGCAGAAATGTTCTTTATCATTATCCAGATGCGTCTTTCTGCGCCTATCTCAGCATCAGGTTCGAGAAGGACGCAAGGTGAATAGGTAGCCAACTCACGTAATGTTTGGATGGATTCCTCCTCTTCTCCACATCCACCACTTTTACATCCAAAACTGTCCGAAACTGCATTGTGAAAACAGAGGCTTCGGAAGCACCGTTGGTAATCAGACAGCGACTGAATAAATGGACAGTCACAAAGACGTTTGCACGAATAAAATCGCAGTTCTTCTTCACAATGAAAGCGAACGATTTTTGCCCCCCGGCCCGTCAGTTTAATCAGTCCGTTTATTCCCCTTAGACGTAATGTAGATGTGAAGATCGAGTAATAAATGAGGCAAAACTTATATCCGTCTGCAGGAAACGAACATGCTCGTATCCATTTCTCTCACAGCGCAGAGCGGATTCACGAACCGCCGCGTTCCAGCCGAATTCGAATCGAAACGCGTTCTAGAGTGTCATTCTGGAATCCGGGTCGACGCGTCATAAGGGAACGAGCGCGTCTTCTTTGTGTGGACTACAGTAGTGTCGCTGAAGTCTGGGGGTTCTCCTCAAACGTGAGCGGCGCGCGTCATTAAGGCCGGGGCGCATTCACCGCGAAGTCCATTCGGCAGGAAGCGCGCGCACACACTGGTCTGGGATATTTGGGCAATGGGGATGGGCTTCTTGAATAGGACTCTGTTGCAGTTTAAGAGCCTCTACAGCGGGGGAATTGAGTGTTGTGTTGATATCATTGTCTTCCTTCGTAAAAGAGACAATGGCTGGATTTGACAGAGCATGCTTGTTTGTTTCTTTAAATTCAGTTTGTTTATTGTGAGGAAGGAAAAACATTGCAATAGAGTATCTGTAACAAAACCATGCCATATGCTATATATGAACAGTCGTTTAATGAACGTTTAATTATGAATGCATTTTTTGCAGTGTAAATGGAACAACAACAACAACAAACAAACAAAAGCATATGGTCTGCTCCGACTCTATTCCATAATCTAAGATCATCGAGGACAGTGTGAGACGTGATTTCCGTTACTCATACCGCAAATTAGCATAAATAGACCTGAACGCGCACAGATACAGATGTGCTCGCGGAAGGTGACGTATATATTTGCTCACAGTAACCTCCTATGGCCATTGAGTGTAACTACCGTTTTAAACGACCCATTTGTATCCAAAATGAATCACTTACTCGCCCTCGTTATCATAGTGTACCAAATCTGTGACTTTCTTCCTTGGAACACAAAATGTTTTTTTTTGTTTGTTTGTTTTTTTTTTTTCTTTGAAGAATATCCAGGCCACTGTTTTCTATTTAATTAAAGTGAAAGAGAACTAGATCTGTCAAACTCCAATATTTAAAAGTGCCAGAAAGTAAAGGTTAAAAAGTACAAATATTCAGATCTCAAATGTTTATGTTAGCACATTAAAAAGGCAATTTCTGTATTAAGAACAATGCTGAAGTAAATATATCTGTATATTTTTATTCAACCATAAAAAGCAACATGTAAGGAAACAAAGAGCCATTAGATAACTTTAATGAGTTATATTAAAAAGAGTTCTGTAACGGTTTACAATCTTTCTACATGATTGCTTTGAACACTTTGCTCGTATCTTTATTAACTTATTATTATTTTTAAATTATGCTACAAAACAATGTAGTGGGCTTCTGCTGTGCTTATTATGTCACTATTGCGCTCTAAGAATGTCAGGGCAACTTCCAGCACCTCTCGACTCAGGTTTTGGCTGTAGCGCTGCCTCATGCTGGACAAAATATGTAGGACATGGCATCCTTTCTCAGCATCTGCAAAAAAAGCAACATGAGGGTCCTCTACTCACATATTTGGATCAGGTTTTATTTTGAAATAATAGCCACCTGCTTGTACATGATACCACTCAGCACACTGTTTAATTATAAAATTATAATGAAGGATAAATATACATAATAAATAAATACTGATTCAAATTTAAAGTCTTATATGACAGCCTGGGACAACCATCAATTACAGTTATACATTATACAAAATAATTTGAACCGAAAATGCAGTGCTTGACCAACCCAAATCAAGTATTGAGTGTAATAATATTAATAATATTATTATATGCAAACACAACTAGTAAAAAACTCACATTTTTCCCGTTTGGTATCCTCTCGTAAAATGTCCTTGATCGCTGTGTGAAGATCTTTGTCTTGTTCTGTTACCTAAAGCAGCCAAGGTAATACAAAATAATTACGTTCTAAAGAAGTTTTATAAATTATATTTTAGTTATGGTTAAACCACATTAAAGTGTCCCTGTTGTGCTATTTTTGTTTTGGAGGTCTCCTACAATAGGTTTACATGCATCCAAGGTAAAAAAACACTCAAATTCGATCATAATATACATTGCAGCATTTCTCACAGTATCTGAAACAGTTTGATAAAGGATGCGGTCTCTATAAACTCCTCCTTTCTGAGAGCCTACTCTGCTCTGATTGGTCAGATTGCCCAGTGTGTATCAATTCAAGCCCGAGTCCTCATCCATGCAAAGTAAATAAATAACTTTGCTTTGCTTTGCTTTGCTTTCGCAGCACAGAAACCAGCATCTTCTCGACAACACAAACCAAACTCTACCTGGGTCAAAGTAGATGTTGTTAGCAGGCAGCCAATGGCCATAGGCTGGCATTATGCAAATGAGTTACAAACCTACGTAGTTTTGTGCCAGAAGTAAGACTGGAATTACTGAAGACTGATTTCATGCAGTTTTTTTCTTTTGGGAGACAATAACTCCATTTATTGTGAACTTTAATCTTTGAAACTTTGCAAACCTTTTACATTCCCAAGCAGTATAACACACTACATGAAAGGGAATATCTGAACAAGCATAATAGGCGCACTTTTAATATAATCCTCTTTTAAAATCCTAAGGGTACAAACCCTTTTCAGACCTACAAGTAGAAAGTGTGTGTAGGAAGCAAATATTACACATTATCCCTTTAATTTTGTTAAGAGTCTCCTGAGGTAACATTAAGCACTGCTGCTCTCTCTCTCTCTCTCTCTCTCTCTCTCTCTCTCTCTCTCTCTCTCTCTCTCTCTCTCTCTCTCTCTCTCTCTCTCTCTCTCTCTCTCTCTCTCTCTCTCTCTCTCTCTCTCTCTCTCTCTCTCTCTCTCTCTCTCTCTCTCTCTCTCTCTCTCTCTCTCTCTCTCTCTCTCTCTCTCTCTCTATGATGATGTCATACTTGCTATGAGGTGTCTGTATGTGTATGCACTGTGCACATACATTGTAGACTTCATCCTGGGTCCGTATTTTGCGAAATATTTGTCCCTCATCCTGGAGGACACTCAGGGTCTCTTTCAGAAGTTTTCGAATTTGCATAGCCAATGACGTTCTGGGTTGATCTAACTCCTTCAGGCAAAATAAGAAATTAAATGATGAGTCACCCAAACAATGAATCACATTTCTGTGATGCACCATTCAAAATGACCAGTTCAGTTCCTTTTAACAAATAAAGACTGTTTAAATGAAATGCATACTCCATGTACGCTCTCGTTTGAACACTAACGAAGATATCGACAGGCTTCTCATTAGCATAATTCTTTCTCATCACCGTATGTCCTTAGCCCCTTTCACACAGCGCTTTGAACCCGGCAAATTGTCCGAGTGCCTTCTGTGTGAACGCAAACACGACCCGGGATTGATGCCGGGATCGATGCCGGGTTGGGGACCTAGTAACATTGCCGTGTTCAGACCCAGAACACGCGCTGTGTGAACAAAAGCCAGAACCAATGCCGTATAAGGGGTGTGTCGTAGTGATGATGCACGAGCCTTTGCAATGAGTAGTTATCGTGCGACTCAGTTACTCTAGAAGAAAGTTTGTGTTTGTCATCTATACAAGAAAGAACGAAAAAATGTCTGTAAACTGGACTGAAGTAGAGACCCGACAGCTCCTTGCAATCCGCGCCGAAGCTGAGATCGTTCGCCAACTTTGTGGAGCGGTACGTGATGCGTTAGTGTACGACCAAATCCGAAAAAAAAATGATCGAGCGTGGTTTCTCGAGAACGAAAGCGCAGATAAGTAAACTTTTCGACGCGTACCTTACACGTCACATCCAACGTCACGCGTCTTTCCGGAACATACACGGGTTGTGTGTGAACGCGCTCTCTGATTCCGGCAAATCACTGGCAGTGTGAATGAAGCAAAATCAAACGAACCCGGGTCAAATCCCGGGTCACTATATCCGTGTATTTTCCGGAATCTCTGTGTGAAAGGGGCTCTTGAGTCTCCAGACTAGCAACATCTCATAAAATGTTACAGACGATCACTCCCTGCTGCCATCAAACAGCACAACACATCCTCCCTGCCATGCCCACAAGTTATCCTGATATACTCCAGCCAAGAGTAGTGACATTGAACAGGGACAGTTTACTTTGGTAGACTTGTGCATTCATCTTTTGCATAGTGGGATTTTTCAGATTTATTGGTACTGGACAGTAAAGGAAAGACATGAAACACACTCTATCAAGTATAATGGAGGTCAAGGTCAGGCCCAGTACCTGCTCTGCTGGAGAACTTTGGATCAGTGGATGTAAGAGGAACTCGACATCATAAGGACGAAACCTGGCCACCTCTTTCTCTAAGAGGAACTCCTTAAGGGTGAGAACTGACCGAGACAGCAAATAGTGGAAATGTGAGGAACCACCTGCTCTGTAAAATAAAATTGAAAAGCACAGAAAGCATTTTTGATGTGTTTCACAAGTAGGCCCTACATGTGAAATTTGAGGTCTGAATCAAGAGATTCAATTTCAGATGCTTTTGTTCCAAAGCTTGGAACAAACAAAACGCAGGCATTTTTTTTATACTCTTAGGCACGTTAGTATTTTCACACACACCAGTTTTTAAGCCAGTAATTTATTTATTTTTGCTGTAGTTTGTCAGTAGTAAATATCAGTTTACATCTCCAAACATTGATTTTGCCATTAATTGTAATAATCCAGTGAGATTTTTGTATGCAAAGGAAAAAAAAAAAAAACTTCAAGTGTCTTGGATATATATATATATATATATAATATTTTTGTTATTATTATATATTAATAACATGCATATATTTCACATAAAAATGCATGCATAAAGGGCTGCATGCATTTTTTCCCTATAACACAATTAGGTTAATGTCAGTGCAGGTGTAAGATATAAATGATGTCATGTAAAATAACAGATAATAAATAGTAAATGAGACATATAAACAGATAGTAAATGAGACCCCCATCATTCTGTGTGACTCACTCTGTGCCGCCCAGGTCATCACTCGGCATCTGGAACGGCTCATCATAGCACTTTCTGTACAGCTGAGGCATTTCCAGCATATGCGAGATCTGCACTGCCATCACAGGGTCACTGACTTTATCTAAGCGCACACACACACAAACAACTACAGAGTGATGATCACAGCAAAATAACCATGTGTTCTGATCTGAACCTAACTGAATAAACAGACATATTATGTGCATCTAAATCCCTTAACATTTCACTTACAGAAGCAGGTGGCCTTGATCTCCCTCGCATCCCTGGAGGTTTTGACAGTCCCTCGTATCCTCAGCAGGTCTCCGATCTCCAGCTCGGTGCTCTGCCTTTCAGCCTCCTTCAGTCGCTTCAGTTCGTCTTCAATGTTAAAGCCTCGGGAGGATCCGCTAGGATCTCTGCCTATTGACATTAGCACTTGATTAAGGTACACCTACTGAATTAATATTCCTTACGCATCAAGATTTTCTACAACATCTACAACTGGCTTGCTTAAAAAAATGTTTAATTTTAAAAAGATTATACTAAGAAAAAACTATTTTTTGCTGATTAAATATTTACAGCAGTGAAAACATTATTTTCCATCTTTTAAGGCTTTTAAATATCTTTGACACACTATCTTCAAAAGTTTGGGTCAGCTAACTAAAAATATATATATTAATACTTTTATTCAGAAAGAATGTAATTGATCAAAAATGACAGTAATATGCTGTTTTTTTAACTTTCTATTCATCAGGGATTACTGAAAAAAATTGATACGATACCCACAGAAATATTACACGCTGTTTAATATCTTTTTTAAACAGCAATGTTTTCAACATCGATAATAATAAGAAATGTTTCTTGAGCAGCAAATCAGCATATTAGAATGATTTCTGAAGGATCATGTGACACTGAAGACTGGAGTAATGATGCTGGAAATTCAGCTTTGATATCACAGGACTAAATTTCATTTTAGAACATATTCAAATACAAAGCAGTTATTTTACATTGTAATAATATTTCACAATATTAATATTTGGACTGTATTTTCTATTTAATAAATAAATGCTTTGGCAAGCATAAGAGACTGCTTTAAAAAAACATTAAAAATCTTACTAACCCCAAATTTGTGAACAGTAGTGTAGATTCAAAATATTTCTGTAATTGTACTGAATTGATGTGAAATGTAAATGTTAATAATGCAGTGTCAAAGACAACATTTGTAGCTTACATTTAGTCGGTTCTCCTTGATCCCTCCATTTCTCATCTTTCCAACAAAGACAATTTATGACACCAGTACTATCATCCACTATGTGTTAAAGGAAAACAGACGAGAAATAGTAAGACCAGGTGCAACATGTGCCCACATTTGAAAGGCAGAACTGCCTCACTTGGTTCCCAAGGCAAGATAAGACATGAACAAGTGGTCGAGTTTATAAAGGAACCAAAAACATTTGCAACAGAACTGGTTATGCATTTTTTTTTATGTGTATAAAATCTTTGATGATGATGATAACATTGTACTAGTTTATTTTATCAGAAAATACAGCTCAATAAAATGCCAAACTAAAAAACTGATGTTTCTATGACATTAAAAAAAAGGTGATAATGCAGAAATAATGCTTTTCCAGACCTCCATAACAGTAGAAATCGTCTCTCTCCCGCTTGTAAACAACCGTCCCCAGTACATCCACCTGGAAGAGTGGGTGATTCTTGTAGAAATAAACTCCTACAAAACATCATGTGCAGGGCCTTATTATATCTATTGTATAACAAATATTTAGAAAAATGCTTTGGTGTTATTTATCAATACTTATTTATTATTATTTCTGTGTAAAGAATACATCCATAAACAGAATCAAAGAGGCCAAGGGTTAACTGCTGTATTTTACGTTAACTTACCAGGCACTTGTCTGGACTCTTTCATCTGTAGGATGTCAATAATGTAGAGTCTGGCGTATGCTGAGAACACGGGGTCCAGACCCCACAGCATAGACGCCGGCTCTTCAGCATCAGTACTATCAGCACCTCCCGGATCATTCACAGCCATCAGACATCGCTGACAACACAAAGTTAACCACCGCGAAACATAAACACGACGACAGGGAATCTCCGTGCTTCTGAGGTGAGCTTGGTTACATTGAACTTGTTTTACTTGATGACGCGGGGATATCAACTAAGAAACCCTGGAGTCTGTTCAACTCACGGTGTCGTGTTTGTGTTTTTCCGCTCTTTGCGCAGTTGACTCACTGCTTCACATAGGAAGGAACTACGTTTTCCTCATGAATATTAATTAGCTTAAGTGCTTAGATGGACGTGTTTAAAGGGATAGTTCACCCACAAATGAAAATTCTGTCAGAAAAATATTGATATTATAATATTGATAAAATTGATAGTTTATTTGAAAATATTATTGAAATTATCATTATTATTTGATAATGTTAGTGATAATATTGATCATTTATTGATACATTTTTCCCCATACTATGGAAGTCAATGGGGCCCATCAACTGTTGGGTTACCCATATTCTTCAAAATGTCTTCTTTTGTGTTCAGCAGGAGAAATAAATTCAAACAGGTATGGAACAACTTGAGGGTGAGTAAATGATGAAGGACTTTCATTTTTAGGTGACATATCCCTTTAAGAAGCAAACTTTACACCCTTTCCTAATTTATCAGAGCCATTCTCTAAGAACACATACAAATAAATATACAAATACGTATATGTTTTAAATGGTTTAATATTATAGACATTTAAGGCCCAAATAGAGTATAATCATAATAGTATAAATAAATTGTTTCAGTTGAAAAACGAGTGTTGATTACAGATAATTTGTTTTATTTCTAATTGTAAATATCATTTAATTCATAACAAAATTATTATGAATGCTCATATAATATGCAAATACTTATGTATAACTTATTGAGAAGGTATATATATATATATATATATATATATATATATATATATATATATATATATATATATATATATATATATATATATATATATATAACAG
Source organism: Meda fulgida (assembly GCA_030578275.1). Lineage (NCBI taxonomy): Eukaryota > Metazoa > Chordata > Actinopteri > Cypriniformes > Leuciscidae > Meda > Meda fulgida. The sequence goes on along the minus strand of CM060616.1, from coordinate 35,385,922 downwards.
TTCTCGAAATTTATGACAGAAAGTCAAATATAGTGAGGATTAAGCATTTTGAACAACATAATACGTTAACATTGAATTTTCAGAAGCAAGATCTTGTCTCCACGTTGGATATTGAAAGAAAACATTTGTTCCCTGACCGGGAATCGAACCCGGGCCGCGGCGGTGAGAGCGCCGAATCCTAACCACTAGACCACCAGGGAGCGCTGTGTATCAGGCTTGTACTATATGGTTTAATACTAGAGTATTGCAGAAGCAAAAAGTACGACAATCACCTCCAAAACATTCGATGGAGGTCATTATCCAAAGTGCACTCATAATCTTCACTGGAGCACTAATAGCCTACATTAGACTCGGGACCGTCTTGCTCTTGAAAAAAAACCTGTAAAGTAAGATTACAATTTCGGGATAGGCGATTTTTCTTCTTTATCATCCACATGAATCTTGAAATATGGGCTAGGGATCTTTCCTTCTGAAAAGCTTGCTGGTCTCCCAATCTGGCCATGCTAGTGCGCAAAATCTCTTTAAAACCAGCTAGCAGACCAGACTGGGGGCACGGATAAGACCTATTTTTTACAGCATGGACATACTACTTACTCCCTTTCTTAATTTAGTTAGCCTACCTTAAATTGATATGTGCACTAAATTGTCAGACCTGTGAAGTTGCTGACTCATCCTACCTTTGAGATTCTTTTGTAAATCTGTCCAGAGAGATGGAGAGGTGTCGCAATCTGTGTCATGTCACTGTAAGATCGTAAACCGTGATAAGACTGCTATTTGCAGTGAGAGTGATAGCCGCGTCTGGTGCTAGAAGAGTGCATTGAAATTGGCCATAAATGCAACTGTCAGATATTGATGTGAACTGACTGAACCAAACCCTCAGACAAAGCCCTCCACATTGTGCAATACTGTTAAAATTATCATCACTGTGATCTATCTAATAGTCAGACTGGCTGAAACGAACACACACAGCAGATAAGTTCATTAAGGTGTAGAGTATCTATGTTTTATTGTTTTATAGGCCCATTATGAGCTCTTTTAGAGACCGTAAACACTACTGCTTAATACTGATCCGAAACCTTTTCGCTATAGCCAAACTTCTGACAAAAAGACAAAAAAAAGTTTTCTTTAGCATGTAACTATTTTCAAAGTTGTGTCATGGATGATAGCTTTACATAAATTCCCGAAATGTGTGAAGTAGCCATCACAGACCATAACCTGACCTTTGGACAGATGAGTTAGGGCAGATTAACATTCAATACAAAGAAGAGGTCAAAGAGTAACTGTTCACGTATTGATCACATTTTCCAGAAGTGCAAAGCAAGCAAATTTGTTCTCCATTTGCCAGGCTTTGTCTGTGGTAAGCTGACCCACTTGAAATATTGTTTTAGGCAAGATGCAAACGTTTTCAGATGCCTTTTGAGCAACGTTAGAAGGAATAGTTCACGATTTTAATTCGTTTCTTACCCTCATGTCATTTCAAACAAGTTTGCTTTTGGCCTCCATGAACATAAACAGTGAACTCTCCAAAACACACAAAAACACCATAAAAGAACATTGATAGACATTCCTTTGGTTATATACAGTATCAAAAGTCTTCTGAAGTCATCAAAAATATATACATGAGTTTATAATGACATGAGGGTGAGAACATGAAGACAGAATTTTCACTTTAAACCTAATAAACGTTGATTTACAGTTCAAACCTACCTCTTTTAATCACAGTTAAACTATATAGCCATGCAGTGCTTTTTTGTTGACTCTCTAAAACATTTCTAAATGTTGAAATGAAGCGTTTAATGGAAGTCCTGTGACAGATTGGAGGTTTGTCCTATCCCAGCAGTACTCTCTGGAGTCTGTCTGCCGGGACACTGTTCTCCTCCTCTGACTCTGCGTCGCTCTGTGGGTTTGAGCTGCAGGGAGAGGAACACTGCGGGGAACAGAGGTAATGCATGAGCGGCAGGCGGTACTTCCCACAGAAATCCACAAACTTGATGTGCCTCACACACGAGTCGAAATAAACACCTGAAGGGCATGAAGAGAGAGATATGGTGTCAAGAGGTGGACAGATATTCAACATGTCAAAGACAATGATTAAAAAAATCAGCTTTTTGTCAACTTATAAAGTAATAACATCATTAGTAAACTGCATTTGTGGTATACTATTGCTTATCACACAAAAAAAACTGTCAATGGGGCAAATTTGTAAACTTTAAAATTCTCAGATTCAATCACAAATCTTCATGTCTCACATTCAGTTTAGTCACAAGACGCAAACAACATGCACTTTAACTCTTTCACCGCCAGCGTTTTTAAAAACGTTTTATTCTAACTTCATGCATTCTTTTTTTTATTAACACTTGAATGTAAGTTTCATAAAAAAGCAACATTTTGAACAAAAAGCTATGAAAATTGCTAAGACAAAAACTACAACGTGCATAATCAATACTTTTATCTCTTATTTCTGCTAATTCTGCTAATCTTTACCCCTGTGTTTTGATTTTTTTAGTCTATGGTTTTGATTCGGAGATTCTCTACCCTTTCAGAAGATGCGTAATAGCGCCCACTATCATATAACACTGGAAACATGGAAACTCTGCCGAGCCAGAGACCGTTCATGTCGGCGTTCCCCGAGCCAGAGTCTCTGGACAAGATGGCGGCCACCGAGCCAGAGTCTCCGGACAAGATGGCCGCCGCCTAGCCAGTGTCGCCTGATCCCTCTGCAGATGGCCACCGCGACGCCTTAACCTGAGCCCTCTGTAGAGATGGCCGCTGCCACGCTTGAACCTGAGCCCTTAGCAGAGATAGCCGCTGCCACACCTGAACCTGGACCGGTCTCTCATTACCTTGTTAGTATCAGCCTATTTATTCCATGTTCACTCATTAACTCACTGCAAAGTTTTGTTTGTGTCACACTGCATTTCTGAGCATTCTCCCTGGTTTCATGTCTCTTGGTTTTTTGGATTTCTTGCCCTGTTCCCTGGATTACTCTTTTGCCTCTGACCCCTGCCTGTTTTGTTTGTTTTTTTACAGACTGCCTGCCTATGTTTGACCTATTGCCTGTTCTTTGGATTACCCCTTAATTAAAAGGATCTCAACCTTCATGTCTCGGAGCAGTTCGTGACAGCTTTACAGCTCAAATAATACACACGTTTTAACAGAGAAATAGATACAAGTGCGTTTTCCGTAATGTCGATTTTTGCTCTTTTTTTAAAGAAAATAAATGATTAAGTTATTATGTTTAATGTTGAAATTATGAAATAAAGTTTTTGTAGTCATCTAAATTTTAAATTCTAAAAGGTACTGAACCCAGAATATTCCTTTAATCAATGCATTATAAGGCTTAAAGTAGTGGTATCCTTGCAAGATTTAGTTTTGACAAGACAGTTTAGACAGTCTAAATATGTCACTTTCACAGATTATACTGTCTTCATAGTCTTATTGTGCTCCCCTACCTGCACACTTTGGGTTGGGACATTCGCTAGCCAGGTTTAAATAATGGATCAGATTGGACGGTAGGTCACACGAGCGGAACGGAAGGTTCTGGGACTTGACCGTGCGTCCTGCTAACTCTATAAGTGATGGAGGGTCGTAGGTCATGTCCTTAATAAAGCGCACAACAAGAGGATTTCCACGGAGACTGAGCTCCTGCAAGTGGACGAGGCTGAGGATCTCACGAGGGAGGAAGGTCAGCAGGTTGTTGTGGAGACTGAGAGAGAGCAGGGAATGTAGTCTGCAAGGAGAGAAATCGGATGATAAAAAAATGTTTTTAAATCACCTAACTGCTTTGACTTTACAACCTACAGTATGAGAATAAGTAACAAAAGGCCTCACTTGTTGAGTTGGGGCGGTATGCTTTGTATGCGATTGTCACACAGAACCAGGTATCTCAGACTGGTGAGGTTAGCCACTTCAGGTGGGATGGAGGAGATGAGGTTACCTCCCAAATACAGCATCTCTAGACTATAGCAGAGGTCAAAAGTTAAAGGAATAGTTCTCTTCACGCAAAAAGAATCCCATAATTTGCTCACCCTCAAGCCATCCTAGGTGTATATGACTTTCTTTTTTCAGCAGAACACAATCAGAGTTATATTAAATAATATCCTGGCTTTTTCCAGCTTTGTAATGGCATTAAATAGTGCCAGAGTTCCGTAGTTTCCATAATCCATGCGACTCCAGTGGGTTAATAAATGCCTTCTGAAGCAATAATTTTATTTTACGAAAAATATCCATATTAAAAACTTAATAAACTACAACCCTTCTGCTGGAACTCGACTCGCTCGTGAACGTGTGTACGACTGTTGCTGGAAGCCAGTGATTATAGTTTATAAAGTTTTAAATATGGATATGTTTCTTACAAAAACCCATCACTTCACTTCATAAGGCATTTATTAACCCACTGACGTCGAATGAATTACGTTTATAATGAATGGATGTGCTTTTTGGAGCTTCAAAAACTTGGGCACTATTCAATGACATTACAGAGCTGGGAAGAGACAGGATATTATTTAATATAACTCTGATTGTGTTCGGCTGAAAGAAGAAAGTCATATACACCTAGGATGGCTTGAGGGGGAGTAAATCAGGATAATTTCATTTTTGGGTGAACTATTCCTTTTAAGATCCATGTAATTAAAATCAAAGTTTTGTAGCTTTTAGTTTGTTTTCGCTTTGAGGCTATAGCAATATGTTAGCGTATACTCTTATGTTGACAAAAAAAGTATTTCTCCTCCTGGAAAATTGCCCAAAAATACTGCTTTCTCATCTTGATGGCACAGGAATGAAAAAAATGTAGTCCAATAAAATGCTTGAATAAGAATGTCCCTGTTTTCAAATGTACTTTAAAAAATATTAACAACTATGTAGACAGTGTGGAGATTAATAGGCCAATGCGAAAGCTAAATTAGTATTACAGTATTGTGATCACAAAGAGGACAAAAAAAACATACAAAGGAAAAACAATGTCCCCGCCAATGGGGAAAAGTTCATATTTCATGTAAATACAGAGAAGTAAAAATTTAGCAATGTAAAGATGAAACAGGAAATCTAATTTTAGCTTTCTAGGTATGAATGAAAGATCATTAACTTCAGAGTAAACAGTCTGTTATGTCATAATTGTTTGTCTAAGAGTAGGCCCTATAGCTTCGTTCTTTCAGTCTATTGGTTAATATTTTACCCAAAAGCCCCCCAACCAGCCCCAGACCCAAGGTCTGTCTGGCTCTCAATAGATACAGTATCTCTCTCTCTCTCTCTCTCTCTCTCTCTCTCTCTCTCTCTCTCTCTCTCTCTAATAGATTATCTTATTATATTGGTGTCGTCGTTCCCCAGGACAGCTGCTGACTGTGAGCCATTTCCCAGACAGTAGAACACTGTTCTAATAAACTGCTTATTTAGTCCTAAAGCAATAGAAACAAACAATCCCATACCTGATCAGATTCTCTATTTCTGAAGGGATGTTCTTCAATCTGTTTCCTCCAAGTGACAGGGATTGTAGTGTGGTCATTTTAAGAAACTGTATGGGAATATCCTCAAACCTGTTTCCACTCATATTCAGAGTTTCTACCTGCATGCACTCAAACTCCTTAGGGAACGAGAACTCGTTCAGAAGATTGTTCTTTGCCACAAACGTCTTTAGGTTTTTAAGTCGCATAAAGTCATCTGGTATGACCGTGAGCGCATTATTGCTCATATCCAGATATTCCAGGTTGGATAGAAAACAAACCGAAGGTGGAAGAAACGATAAACGATTGTACGTGAGATGCAGCTGCTGGATTTGTTTTCTTTTATTGTCCGCGAGATGATCCAAGTTCAAGTCCTCCATATGCAGACGTGATAAATGTAAAACAGCACACTTGTCGTCCATGCTTGGGAAACGAGCCATATGGAATATTTAGTAAAGTAAAATAATAATATACAAATAAGTATCACACTTTTTAAACGGTGCAGCAGTGTAAAAATGTATGGCTTCGAGTTATAATCCATACACTTTGACTAACGTGTCCGAAATGCGCTCTCCTGACCGAAGACTTTGGTGGTTTTATATGTGCTAGAATGCGCGTGTCACGCCTCCTGCAGTCAGTGGTTGGCCATCCAAACATGAGGCAAGTTTGCTCCGTCTCATAAGTGTCTTATGTAACCCTGCACTTTTAGTTTGAGTGCGTGGTTTACATAAAAACCTGTTGGCAGGCAGCAGGTCTGCTTTTATTAAAGACTAGTTATTATATTAAATGCATAAAGCATAAATCTGTTGTCCACACGTAGACGGTGAGACAAAAAAGGCATTTTACTTCAAGGTAGGCTACAGTACTCTTTTTATTGGCATCCTATAGTTATATTAATATATTTCTAAACACATATTTATAGTTATATCTTCCTGTAGCAATAATGAATTTGATTACATGATAATGACAATATTTACATGTCACAATCAGACATGCCCATTTGGCAGGTGTGATGCTTAATAACTAGATTAAACTTGGCCCCGTTTAAAAAAAAAAAAAATAGTGCTATATAGTTTTATAGAATACTACAGCTTTAGTATTTCCATGAAGAAAAAAATTCTAGTATTTCCATGCTAAAAGCTGGTTTACGCTGGAATGGTCTCCCAGCCTGACCAGATGGAAAATGCCAAAACAACAAGCAAACAGACCAATCTGAGCAGTATGTTTTGAATTAATTCAGATTCATTTAGTTTATAAAATGTTACATAGTTTGTGTCAGCTCTTTATTAATGCAAAGTTATTATCACAAAATAAAAGGAATTTATGTTGACACAATCCAAAACGCAATGCAAATTCACTGTACATGAGATATTTGTCATATTAGGAGGGGGATTTGTCATATCAAAATTGGAGGGGTATAATTTTACTATTATACATTCAAAAAATCTTGTTGATCATACTGGTCTTTACACAAAATATAATTTCATATTTTCTGTTAACTTTAAGGTGTAATATGAACCCCTGCCTAGAAACATTAAAAGTATAGTGAAAAGTTACAAAAAAGTTGCAGTAATTTATACTACAGATCATACATACTCTCTTATAATATTACCCCCACCCCCAAAAAAGACTATAACAAATAATATAACAGTAAATAATACATCAATAATTAATATAATAATAAACTAACTGAAAAGATTAAACTTTCTCTTTCCATTCAAACACAGGTTGATTGAAGCTGAAATCTGGACACATGTTCATTATTCCTTTTCGACTAGTCCTCAAACCTTCTTAGTTGCCACTTTCATCTTCTCCACAGTTTCCTATGGGGGCAAAACAATTCCAAAGTCACACATTTTATTTACTTTAGGTCCATAATGACCCAGACACATACACATGCCATCTAAGCAGAACATGATATGGTTTTTGTCAATACTTGAGAGCTCAGGCTCCCAGCATTACACTCTGTATACCAACCTGATGTTTTTTAAGTTCGTCCACTCTCTGAGTCCACTCCTCTTCCGTCATCTCCTGATCATTTCCCTCCATTTCCTCAAGATCATATAACTTATTTGTACCTGTAGAGAGAGAGAGAGAGAAAAGACAGAAAATCAGGCCACATTACACAGATAAAAAAAAATCCAATTTTATACAACTTTGCTGTCCAAATCCCAGCCTTTGCAGAAAAACCAAAAGCAATATCTTAGGTCTCAAGTTTTGGCTCACCATCACAAATCACAGCTGTGCAAACCCAGTTCCCGCAGGCACAAACACAGCGGTTACATTCCACCTGAGTCTCAGCACCATCCTCGTACGTCTCATCTTCTAAGGCGCACTCTAAAATCATGCAACAGCTCTCAACACACAGGCTATATGTTCATACATAGGTCTGTTTATGATACTATGGGTTATTATGCCAGGGAAAGTGGGCTTAGTGGTGGTAGATCTTACTCCTCTCTGGAGGGTTGAATCCTGGCCTGAGGCAGTTGAGGAACTCATCAAAGCTCAGTTTCCAGTCAGCATTCTCATCAGACAGCTCAATGAGGGCATCAACACACAGACTCCTGTAGAACACAATCACCACTGTTTTTAATATTTTATTGCATCCTCTAGTGCAATATTTTTCTTATAACCTTCTGTTAGCATTAACAGCATTAACATGAACATGTATGACAAGAACAATACCCTTTAGAAAATAATTCTCAGCACTACTTCGGTTTCCAAGCTGGTAAAGAACATTAAAGAAAGCCCATACAACAACCGTTTAAAAAAAGGGGTTGGTAAGATTTGAAAATATTTATAATTACACTCACAATAATTATTTGATAATAATAAAAAAAAACACTGTAATACTGTGAAATACTATTGCAATTTTAAATACCTGTTTTATAGGCCTATATATGTATATATATATATTTTTTTTTTTAATGTAATTTATTACTGTAATGGCAAAGCAGAGTTTTATATTGTGGAAACTGATGAGTCCTTAATGAGTCACATTAATGAGTCCTTGCTGAATAAAACTATACATTTCTTGGGGGGAAAACACCTTTAAATGGTAGTATAACATCAGATAGTATGTCTGCTTTATAGCCACTAAAAAGGATTAAAAGAATAATGACGAAAACATTTTTCTCTCTGCTGAGTATAGATTCACCCCAAATTCAATTCAGATTCCAATGCATTACAATGACTATGAAATATTTCCCACACTGATCTTCCATGTTAAAATGTGTTATAGATATGACTGTAATAGACTGTGTAATTAAATAATGTATATAACAGCCAAGCATTTGTCATACAATCTGCAAACTGTATTCTGATATACACTGGCCATTGGCCAACCTCATCTGTAGATATCAGTATCGGCATTGACCTTTCGAAGAACTTGTATAGTATACTTGATGATGGATTTTGTGCCTGTTCCTATTTGCCAAAATATTTCAAATGTAATACAATTGCCAAATGCACAAACTAAATACAGCTGTATATGACACCAAAATCTTGTTTTGTATTTTCATCTTGTGTGAGCAAATTGTGAGCATATTGAAAGACTTCCTTTGTGCAGCTGTCAGAGGGACATTTTATTTGATAGAGTAGCCCAGAGATTTATCAGAATCAGAAGTTTATCAGAGTTCAGAGTTATCAGAAATCTTCAGAAAGACATTATCAGAAGTGGCTGTAAAGAGTATTGACACAGGTAGTGATAAACTGAAAGATAAAGACAGTATTCAGGTTAATACAACTCACAGCTCCAAACGCGTCTATCTGATTTGTGTAAGTCGCATGATAAAAAAAACATGATTACTGAGATGGAGATAAACCAATGAGGGCAATAGGACATTATAAACATGATAGAGCATGTCAATATGAGATTTGAACCTTGTGTCTGAATGCAAGTAAGAATCTTTTTAAAGACACATTGTTAAACTAAACTAAAATGAAGGAGCACTTTATCCACTTTAAAAGCCATTTACCCCAAAATAAATATGCTTAAAATTATCTTTGGTTGCTACTTTAGTAAAGATATAGGCCTGCACATAAAACTTTATAATTGTGTTATCTAATATAAGGAATTAAATTAAGCGAATTAACGCTTTGGGGTCAGTACAATTTAATACTTTTATTCAGCAAGGACATATTAAAATTGATGGCAGAAAAGACATTATAATGTTAGAAAGATTTCTGTTTCATATAAATACTGATTGTGGCGAGGGGGGCGTGGTCTCGCGAAGTCTGTAGCGAGAGACGAGTCAGCGAGCTGTGGGGTGAGTAAGTAGGTGTCTGTGTCTGATTGCAGTGATTGGCGTGGAGACCGCATATAAGCTGCAAGTGAGAGAGCGGAGAGAGAGAAGGGCTTGGGACTCGCACAGGACTCGCAGCAGAGAACAGCAGAGAAATGGAAAGAGTTTGAGTGTATGGACTGAGTTATCGAGCAGGAGTGTTTCTTATATGTATGCTGTAGTAGTGCACTACGGTGAAGGCGCACGAGCGCACCTTTTTGTTGCTTTTATTTGTTAAATAAAGTGCGAGTCCCAATTCCGCCGACCCTGTCTTCTTCTTCCTCCACCCACACACGCTGTGAAGGAGGAGCAAGATCATCGGTTCCAGCTGCTTCTCCAAGGCCAGCAAGAAGACCGCGAGCTGTTCCGGAGCTGGCTCGACGGGGAGATTCGGGCCGTTCCCGATCCAGCTTCTGCCTCGGCCCCGCCCCTGCCTCTCAATAAAATGGGGCCCCAGGATGATCCAGAGGCATTCCTAGACCTTTATGAGAGGTCGGCCGAGGCCCGGGGATGGCCCCGAGTGGACTGGCCCATGCGGCTCATCCCTTTACTATCAGGAGAGTCGCAGAGAGCCGCCCACCAGCTGCCAGTCCAGAATCTCCTGGTCTATGAAGACCTGAGGCGCGCCATTCTTCAGCGGGTCGGCCGGACCCCAGAACAACATCTCCAGCGGTTCAGGTCCCTGAGCCTGGACGAGTACGGCCGGCCCTTCGCCATGGCGCTGCAGCTCCGGGACTCCTGCCGCAGATGGCTGATGGCCGACGGAGGCGACGTCGAGGATGTTATCAGCAAGGTGGTACTGGAACCGTTCATCACCAAACTGCCCAAAAAGACCGCGCAGTGGGTCCAGTGCCACCGGCCGACGTCGCTGAACCAGGCCATCCACCTGGCGGAGGATCACATGGTGGCGTACCCAGGGGTCGGCGAGCCCCTTCCATCAGTCTCTCTCTCTCCCTCTCTCGTCCCCTACTCTCCACAAACCTGTTGCCCTTACCAGGTCTAGTGGGGGGCTGATGCCCCGGCCGGCGCCGAGGTGGAGAACGGGGTCTCCGGCGGAACCTGTCCTGGCATCCAGGGCCCCACGTAGGGGGACGGCGTTGGTCGACCACTCCGCCCCGGTTCCTGCAGCCTTGCATTCTCCACGCCAATCCCTTGACCCGCTTCCCGCCACTGGGGCGGCGGGGAGGCCTGGGCCGGCCTGTTGGTACTGCGGGGACCCAGGACACTTTATAGACCGGTGTCCGGTGATGGAGGTGGAGACACTGATCCAGGTCCCCGACGCGCCACAGGCTGCCTCTGATCAAGCTGGCCTGTACCAGATACCAGTGAGTATCAAAGGGGGTACTTAGCAGGCTTTGCTGGATTCAGGCTGCAAACAAACCTCCATTCATCAAAGCCTGATTCAACCTGGGGCATTGGATAACAGCCGCATGGTTAAGGTGCGGTGTGTGCACGAGGTGGTGGTGAGTTATCCTATAATGCCTGTGCTAATTCAATTTAGTGGTCAAAAGCATCGCGTAGAGGAAGGGAAATGCTTTTTCAGACGGCTCACTGTAATCCAATGGCCGGGCATTTAGGTCAAACGGCGACACTAAACCGTTTCATGGCCCGATTCTTTTGGCCGGGCATTCACGAGAATGTGCGCACGTGGTGCGCGTCTTGTCGTGAATGTCAGTTGGTGAATCCACCGACCAATCCAAAAGCACCATTGTGCCCCCTTCCATTAGTGCAGGTCCCCTTCGAACGAATTGGTATGGACCTCATCGGGCCATTAGAACGGCCAGCACGTGGGCACCGCTTTGCGTTAGTCCTGGTGAATTACGCAACGCGGTACCCTGAAGCAGTCCCGCTCATTAACATTTCTGCCAAAAGTGTTGCAAGCGCGCTTTTCTCGTTAATCTCCTGGGTGGGAATCCCTAAAGAGATTCTCACCGATCAGGGCACGGCGTTTATGTCATGAACTATTCGCGAACTTTATGAATTATTGGGCGTTAAATCGGTTTGCACTAGCGTCTACCACCCACAGACAGACGGGTTAGTGAAACGGTTTAAATCGCACTTTGAAGTCCATGATTCGGAAGTTCGTTCACGCAAACGTCAAAAATTGGGATAAGTGGCTAGAACCCCTCTTGTTCACTGTACGCGAGGTCCCTCAAGCCTCCGAGGGGTTTTCCCCCTCCGAGCTTCTCTTTGGGCGTCAGCCATGTGGGGTGTTAGACGTTCTTAGAGAGACTTGGGAGGACGGACCGTCTGCTAGTAAAAACGAAATTCAGTATGTCTTGGACCTGAGAACAAAACTCCACACTTTGGGGCAGCTATCAATGGAGAATTTGTTACAGGCCCAGGACAAACAGAGTCGGCTGTACAACAGGGGGGCTAGACTTCGTCAATTTGCACCGGGAGATAAAGTGCTTGTATTACTCCCTACTTCCAGCTCTAAATTACTCGCAAAGTTGCAAGGACCCTTTGAGGTCACACGGCGGGTCAGTGATCTCAATTATGAAGTATTTCGAACAGATAGGGGCGGAGCTCATCAAATTTATCACCTCAACCTCCTCAAAAAGTGGGTTGAGGCGGAGTCAGTGATGCTGGCGCTCTGTGGAGATCAACTCTCACCCTCCCAGCTCACTGACATTAAAAATGTACAAGCGGAATTTGCTGATGTGTTCTCTCCCCTGCCTGGTTGAACGGACCTCATTCAGCACCACATTGAGACGGAACCGGGTGTGGTGGTCCGCTGCCGCCCGTATCGTTTACCTGAACACAAAAAAAGATAGTTCAGGACGAATTAGAGGCTATGCTGGATATGGGGGTAATAGAAGAGTCCAGCAGTGACTGGGCGAGCCCGATAGTTCCTAAGACAGACGGCTCGGTCCGTTTCTGTGTGGACTATAGAAAGGTGAACGCAGTGTGTAAGTTTGATGCTTATCCAATGCCGAGGGTTGACGAATTGCTTAATCGGCTGGGTACTGCTCGTTTTTATTCGACACTGGACTTAACAAAGGGTTATTGGCAGATCCCCTTGTCTCCCATGTCCAACGAAAAGTCAGCTTTCACAACGCCGTTTGGATTACACCAATTTGTCACCCTTCCTTTTGGCTTGTTCGGGGCTCCTGCGACTTTTCAGCGTCTGATGGACAAAATTCTCTGTCCGCATGCTGCATATGCCGCTGCCTACTTGGGTGATATTATTATCTATAGTAACGATTGGCAGCGTCATATGCAGCATTTGCATGCTGTTCTGAAGACGCTGAGAAGGGCTGGGTTCATGGCCCACCCGAAGAAGTGTGCGGTTGGGCGTGTGGAAGTAAGTTATCTGGGCTTCCACTTGGGTCACGGACAGGTGTGTCCCCAAATTGATAAGACGGCAGCGGTTGCGATCTGTCCGGGACCTAAGACCAAGGTTAGACAGTTCCTGGGGCTAGCGGTTTATTACAGAAGGTTTGTGCCTAATTATTCGGACCTCCCTAGCCCGCTGACTGATCTAACTAAAAACTGGACCAGATACGGTCCAGTGGACGGAGCAGTGTCAGCAGGCTTTCACCCAGATAAAGGCTGCTCTGTGTGGCGGGCCGCTTTTACATGCTCCTGACTTCTCTCTCCCTTTCATCCTACAGACGGACACATCGGACAGGGGGCTGGGCGCGGTCCTGTCCCAGGAGGTGGAGGGTGAAGAGCGGCCGGTGCTGTACATCAGTCGAAAGCTCTCTAAGAGAGAGAGGATGTACAGAACCATTGAGAAAGAATGTTTAGCCATCAGGTGGGCTGTTCTCACCATCCGCTACTACCTCCTGGGGCGGGAGTTCACCCTCTGTTCGGACCACGCTATCTTGCTTTACAGCCTTTTAAATTCCAGGTGGTCCACAGGCCGGGTGCACAGATGGCTGTGGCCGACTTCCTCTCCATGAGGAGGGGGGGGGGGGGCTACAGGCTGGACGGCTCCCCGGCCTGAGTCGGGCGGTGGGGGTATGTGGCGAGGGGGGCGTGGTCTCGCGAAGTCTGTAGCGAGAGACGAGTCAGCGAGCTGTGCGGTGAGTAATTAGGTCAAGTGCAGATGATGAACACCTGTGTCTGATTGCAGTGATTGGCGTGGAGGCCGCATATAAGCTGCCAGGAGTGAGAGAGCGGAGAGAGAGAAGGGCTTGGGACTAGCACAGGACTCGCAGCAGAGAACAGCAGAGAAATGGAAAGAGTTTGAGAGTATGGACTGAGTATGAGAGTGTTTCTTATATGTACGCTGTAGTAGTGCACTACGGTGAAGGCGCACGAGCGCACCTTTTTGTTGCTTTTATTTGTTAAATAAAGTGCGAGTCCCAATTCCGCCGACCCTGTCTTCTTCTTCCTCCACCCACACACGCTGAGCCTGACTACACTGATCTTTTGAGCTTTCATCAAAGAATCCTGAAGAGAACAAAAAGAAGCAGCATTGAGAGCATTGATAACATTGACAGGACCCAATCAGCATATTAGACTGATTTCTGAAGGATCATGTGACACTGAAGACTGAAGTAATGAAAACAGTCCTTTTTAATTTTAATAATATTTCACAATATTACAGATTTACACAATATTATCAGATAAATCCAGATGAGCATAAGAGACTTCTTTCAAAAACATTAAAAACTCTAATGTGCAATATAACACAAAATTAGACTTTGTTATAAATATGGGTATGTGTGTGTGACCTGAGCAGGCGGTTGTTCTCCTCCTCAGCATAAGGAGAGGTGACATTTATTGCAGTCTCATTATGTTGAATGAACTTCAGGAATTCTGTTGAATCCAGCTGAGTGTCTCCATTATCATAGTTCTGTTGAGACACAAACAGCTTAAAGGGGTCATCGGATGCACCATATTGTGGACACAACCACCATACAATGAAAAAAATCCATTCACTCCTTTTTTTTAATCCTCAAAAAGCCTAAACACTCTCAATAATCAAACCGTTTGGATTTTCTGAGCAATATGATGGCATATTGCTCAGGGGTGAGCAGTTGCTCATTATCATTTAAAGAGACATGCACTGAAAAGGGACGCTGTGAACAGAGCTGTTTTTGAGGAGGTAAAAGGGTGTTGTTTTACACAACCATTGAGGAATTTTAACCAAAGGATGTTACAAACTTTACATGAAGACCCTAAAAAATCATGCCAACTTGTGGAAAATGGGCATCCGATGACCCCTTTAACAAAAAAAGTGTGAGACAGACATGCATATCTGAATGCATATGCTTTGTGTTCAATGAACACAACATACACACACACACACACACAAACCTGGAAGTATTTGAGCAGGATATCTGAGAAGTTGGATCCTTTAGAAAACCAGCCGTCAGGCGACACCTCAGACTGCAACCATTCAATCACATGACTCCTCAACTCATTGCGGTCCGTAAGGTAACAAACAACTAAATAATAAAACAGAACAAATAAGAACAACGTTACTATACATCTGGAAACTAAAAGACTTAATGCCCTTTCAAAGCATAATCTTAAACCCTTGAATAGTGAATGATTAAAATGAAAATACTACTTTTCATACTTTTCACAGAAAACTTTTTAATGCGTTTTTACACGGCAGCGTTTTGGGGGCCTGAAAATGCAAACTTCTAAAAACATGTTTTACAAGTGCACTTTTTTTTTTTTTTTTTGTATTACGTGTTCAGTCGGCGTGTAGTGTTTCTTTACAAAGTGGCATCACCAACTGGCCTGGCAGAATAATACAGCAACAGTGTTGTCGTCTGTATGCAAAAAAAAAAAACGCAAAGGAAAAAGTTTTCTGCTTTAAGAAGCATCGTTGTCGTGTAAATTTTCCCTTCATTTTAGGTTCTATTTCTCATACTTAATTTTGTCCAAACTAAACTGCTAAGTATTTAAACCTGAGTAGCCTATTGGACGTTGAATGGTGGTCTCTAACAGTAAAAAGACATAATTCCACCACATTTTTAATAAAATGTTTAATGATAACCAGTTCTCAATCGAATAGATGCTTTTTTACTTACTTGGGCTGTTGGTGATCTTTTCCATTTTTTTCTCTAAATGAGAAGACAGAAACCAGGTAAGTGACTTTCAGTTGAAAACAAGAGCTGCTCTTTGTGCAAAGTTCTTAAAATCTCTAGCATATTTCTTGCATATGTATTCTAATGTAGGAAAATGAGGTGACATTTCTGAGAGGAAATGGCTGCTATTATTTAAATACCACCCAAAATTAGGTTACAATGAGATTTTGTTGTAGCAGCTTTCTCATGCACATCTATGGTTTTGCTGTGAAGCATCTACACACACTAGTCATTGAAAAAGAAAATAATCTTTATTGCAACATTCCATTAATGTATCATGCTATTTAGACACTATAAACTATAAACTAAACCTATATACACACTTACCTTCACAATGTCCATGATGGGCCACCTGTACTTTGAGTCCAGTGAGACAGGCATCACGATGCAGCTCACAGTGATTACGGTACGTCTTCCCATTACTGCCGCAGACTGGACGCTTATGGGGTTTACATCGCTGATCAAAACACAGACATTAAAATAAGTGTACATTTATGATATATACGTAGTTTATATCAGCGGTTCTCAACTAGTCAATCTTGACTCAAAAATGGGTTACAGGTCTGTTATGATAGGACAGCAGCTAAAAAACAGCAAACAATAATATGTCAACTAACCATATAATTTTGCATATTTTAATAGCAAAATAGTCTTATCAACTTATAAAATTGAGGTAAAAACCTTTCCATGTTTTGTTGTTAATGTTTTGTTTCACTGTGTACAATTGAATTTGACTTTTTTCCACCTGTCATTTTCACACATTGAAATAGTGTGTAATGCATAACAGTAGTGACTGTAAAATATGACTCTTTGAATATTGATTTCTTTGTATAGGAGTGGCATATTTTGAGTTATGGTTTTTGGGCTAGTTTTTGGCCAGTTGACTTTTAAGTGGTCGCCGTGGTTTTGCCAAATAATACATGTTCCTGAATCAACATTTTGAGCAACATTCCTGTTAAAAAACACAGAGCCTATCCATAACCACAACCATAACTTCAGAATCAGGGCAGATCTGGCAACCCTGGTGGGAAAGGTAGCATGTGTTTGAGTGGGTGTTTTCGGATCCCAGTTAATGGGGGCCTTTTCAAATACCCACACTTGCGGTCTTTGCACTTGACCTACTTACATGCCGTATTTCCTGCATTTGGCCCAAGTGTTGAAGTAGACGTGAAGATTGCAAGTGTGTGTAGAACTTTTAATTACCCGATATGACACAATGAGTGTTGCAAAAAAACAAGTGTTTACAGAGCTTTTTTTTGATTTGCAATACTTTTTATCTTAAAATAAACTTTTAAATGTCTGGTCAGTAGTCCCTAACAGAAAAAAAAACATTTAAAATTGTGGTGCTTCTAATTAAATGATAAAAAGCAGTTGCAAATGTTGTACTAGATACACACAGCATTATCTCTGCACCAATAAAATGACACTTTACCAATTTGTTTTACAATCAAATTACATGTAATATCTAATTAATTTAACTTACAGTGGAATGTTTTTCTCGCTATCTCGCGATTTCACGAACCTAATGCAGGATGGGATGCAGTATTCAAGATAGTGTGCGTTCAGGGCACTACATTTTGGCATTTTTTAGACATGGGCTGCGTTCCAGTCCACTTTTAGATACGCACTTGCGAACTTCCCTAAGCAGTAGTGCGTTCAACTATGTGAAGTGGACTAGGGAAGTTTATATGGACAGACCCTCGCTCTCTCGAGTCTGACCGCGTTTAATTTACCCCACCACAAACAACTGATATATGAATTATTTAATATAACTCAAACACACCTATATAGAATGCTGCATTAAACAATTTCTTAAGGGGAAAAAATAAATAATAAATCAACCCCATAGTGGATTCTAAGTGATCAAGGGCTTAGCACGTTCCAATTCAGCCAATTGCAAGGGTTCCACCAGTAGTGGGCACTCCATAGATGTGGGCACTCATGCAATGTAGGCAATGACGTACATCCGAGTGACCGAGACGGAGGGAAGTTAGCGAGTGAGATGTGTATGTACTTTTTCCCCTATTATGGAGAATACACAAAGAAAAAATGTAATTTATGGCTGCAGAGAGATTTATCTCTGAGGGGAAGAATATTACTTGCCAAAGGGGAAGGTATCTCCAGACTTTCATATGCTGCTCAGTCACTCCATGTGGATAACAACTTTATCTAAAGTATTGACCAAATGCTATTTAATTTCATATGGGAAAATGGCATACATTTTATCAAGAAATCTGTTGTTTTAAATTCTTATTTAGATGGTGGCCTCAATATGTTAGAGTTTTGTAAATTCAATAATACTCTTAAAATTAATTGGGCCAAAAACTTTCTCAAAAATCCAACCTTTGTTTGGAACTTCATTCCACATTATATTTTCTCCAAATTTGGGGGTTTCAAATTTTTTATTGCTTTGTAATTATAATGTTGAAAAAATACCAGCTAAATTATCTACATTTCATAAGCAGGCCTTTCTCGTCTGGACTCTGATATACAAGCACAACTTTTCTCCTCATAAATATTTTATATGGAATAACCGTGATATTCTGTATAAAAA
This sequence comes from Meda fulgida, assembly GCA_030578275.1. Lineage (NCBI taxonomy): Eukaryota > Metazoa > Chordata > Actinopteri > Cypriniformes > Leuciscidae > Meda > Meda fulgida. Next base: position 35,367,594 of record CM060616.1, on the reverse strand, counting down.
CAAATCTCTTTTCTTCCAGCGCTGGTTTGAGGCTGATAATTTGCTTGTAAAGTTATTTATTTCGTTATTTATTATTATTATTCATTATTAAGTTATTAAACTATGAAGAATTTCTTAATCGTTTTAACGTGCCCATTACCCCTAAAGAATTTGCTATTGTTTTTGATGCCATACCATCTGGAGTTATTAGATTGTTTCAACATATCTCCTACCCCTCTTCTTTACCTCCTTTAGATCCTACTGTTACAGTGGTGGGGAAATACTGCTTTTCATCCTCTTCTTCTAATAGATCGATACGTCATTTATTTCTTAATGAATGTGTATCAATTCCAAATGTCACAGTTTATTGGAATGCTTTTCTTCCCAATATTGCATGGAGAAAGGTTTGGCTGATTCCGAATAGATACTTAATTACTAATAAGATAAGAGAAGTTTCCTTTCGAATTGTCCATTGTGTATATCCAGTTAATACCTTCTTAAAGAAATTCAAAAAAGATATTAGCGTAAACTGTTCTTTTTGTAAACAGCACCCAGAGACTATAGTGCATTTATTTTGGCTTTGCTATTACTCTAAATTATTGTGGAAAAACTTTTCCAGATTTGTTATTAAGAACGTTGATAAGGATTTTTCTCTATATTGGGAAAATGTTTGTTTGGAATTGTTAATTGGGAAAAAAAAGAACAATTAAACAAAAACAAAATATTCTTAATTCATCTTTTTTTGTTGACAAAATTTTATATAAATAAATGTAAATTTTCAGATCAGAAACCACTTTTCAATGTGTTGCTTACTGAAGTACAACATTACTTTGGGACTATCTCTGACTCGTGTCTTTTAATCTTTTCCTTTATGGCAAGCCATTTTAACATTTAACAGCTAGACTGGATATGTGTTGCAGATATCTGTAATTCAGTATTGCCTAGTCAAAAAGAACATTTCAGATATCCGCAACTACATTCTTCCTATCCATAATTGTCATTTCAGATATCCACAACTACATTCTTCCTAGGACAAATGACATCACTTTTGCCATTCATTTGTATGGGGTTTATCATTACAGATATCTACAATTCAGTTGGAGATATCCACTATGTGAATTACGGATATCTGCAACTGAATTGTAGATATCTGTAATTCCAGTTTGAGATATCTACAATTTGATGTTTCAACTCCAGTTCATGATATCTTTAATTAACCTCAATTCAAGATATCTACATGTTGCTTTTCAGATATCTTAAATTAAGTTTTGACTAGGCGAAATTACGTTGTAGATATCTGTAACTGGAATTATGACTAGTCAAAATAACGTAGATATCTCAAACTGCAGTTAGGGATAGTCATAATTTAATTGTAGATATCTATTATCAATTTATAGATATCTTGAAATTAATTTTGATTAGAGATATCTAAAATTTGAGATATCTCTAACTTTCATTCTGCCTAGTCAAATTGTAATTACAGATATCTTGAATTAGAGTTCTGACTAGGCGAAATGACGTTGCAGATATCTGTATGCAAATTAGGCCCGCATCCCACTTTAGGGGGGAGGAGAGCGTGTTGCACAAATCATCAAATAACTTAGCAGTTAACACCTGTTAACTTGTAATTAGTACTGATTAGCACCATGTCTGAGCAGCCAGAGGCCAATTAGTTTTTAATCGTCTTTTTTAAAGCTGTTAGCTACTATTTCAACCTGAAATCAATACCTATAGGCTATCATGGCTTTTTACTGTGGGAAAAAAAAAGAACTAATCTGAACTAAGAACTATATTTTCTCATCTAAGGAAGTTAATTTTATTGCACTTCCAAGTCTTTATCTATATTGTAAAAAGCCCTATAAAAATAAAGGTGACTTGACTTGACTTGATTAAAGTGAATTAGTGTGAATCTCTCTCATACGTAAATCCTACATCAACAATAACCTACGGTAATTTTAAGCATGATCATAAACATAAAAATGCATGGCAAACATTGCATGTTGACAATATTTTTGAGACCCCCAGGCTAATGTGAATAAATACAATTTATGTCATGCTGGAAACATGTGCAACACATTTGCACTAGTCAAAATGATGTTTGAGATATCTTTAACTTTCATTTTGCCTAGTCAAAACTGAATTACAGATATCTGCAATTATCATTTAAGATGTGTGACGAGTTGAATGTCGTTTTCAATGATGTCATTGCAGATATCTGTAATTCAGTTTTGACTAGGCAAAACTGAACTACAGATATCTCTATCTGTCATTTCGGCTAGTCACAATTACGTTACAGATATCTTGAATGACAATTCCAACTATCCAAAATGTAATTATGACTAGTCAGAAAGACATTGTTGATATCTACAATGTTAATTCCGGATAGTCAAACTTATTTTTTAAATGTTAAAATGGCTTGCCATATTCCTTTGATAGTTAGTTATATACCCCTGCCTTGTGTTGTTGTTGTTGTTGTTTTCGTTTATTTGTTTTATACTGTGACTGTTTTCTTCTTTTTTCAGCCTACATAATGTTTTCAATAAAAATAAAAAATAAAAGTTAACGAGTGAAGGGCATGACAATTTGGACTGGAACGCAGCCACGGGACAGTCTTGCACACTTACTTCCTGTCGAGTGCACACGCTCTCAAGTTGCCAAGTAGGCATTCTGTTGCCAATTTAGCAATTTTTAGCAACTTTTCAGACTACCCTAGCAGACTACCTTTTTTTTTTTTAAAGCACCTAGCAACAAATTTAGCAATTTTTAAAATGTATTTAGCAACTTTTAGCAAATTTTGGAAAGTGACTCTAATCCATACACGGCAAGGGCTGGTGAGCTGGTACCTGCTTACGTCAGGGCACCACAACTTCCAAAAAGAAAATTCAACTGCAGTAGCTACCGTTCAACCTGAAGAGGGCAGCACTCAGACGTTTTTACACCATATTGTAGAATTAAAACACTTTATACCCAAATGTCAAAAAATGTATCAAAAAAAAAAAAACTTGAATAAATGAACAGCATTAATAAAGCCCCAGTCTTTTAGGGTTTAGTTACCTTTTAAGATCGAAGACTGCAGACGAAATTTAAGTAAATTAAGTATTTTTTGTAGTTAAGTTTTGCGTTGGGATTGCGTGATGACGTCATAGCGCACGTCATAGCGTCATTTAGCAACTTTTTGCAACAAATCAACCTGCCATTAGCAACTTCCGCTGAAAAGTAGTTGGTTGGCACCAGTAAGACCGCAAGTGTGGGTATTTAGAAAGGCACATCTGACTCACCTCGACGCACAGACAGGTTGGTTCTCCTTTCTCTGTGACAGCGCATTCTCTTCCAGCTCCACAGAACACATTCGCACAAACTTTACTTTTACTCCTCACCTCCTGCACACAACAGATAAGAATCAAAATAAATGTTACACCAAACTCACAGGACTTTGGTTCCAACTAGTGGTGAAGGAAACCGCTTCAGAAAATTAAGTTATAATCAGAGGCGGACAGAGTACACAGCTTCATTACTTGAGTAAAAGTACAGATACCCCTTGCTAAATTTTACTCAAGTACAAGTAAAAGTACTACAGTCAGCTGTCTGCTTAAGTAAAAGTACTGAAGTACTTGTTTTTAAAAGTACTTGAGTATCAAGAGTACATTTTCATTACATATTGCATTACTACTGCCACAGTGCTTACATTTATGTACAGAAACGTCCTACACAGAGTTATGAAAAATGTTAATGTTAATACATTGGAGAATGTAAAAGGAATTGAAAGTAAAATCAAGTCGTTTTCATCTTTTTACCATGTCGCTTTATTTAACATTTAAGAAAATTTCAGAAAATTCAGAAAATTTAGTCTGGCAAGGTGGGGCCACGGGTGGCACATTCCCGGGATGGACCCCATCCTTCATCCATTGTTTCGTCTCGTATCTAAATCTAAGCGTGGAGTTGACTTTGGCGGAAAGCTGAAGCTGATTGCTGATAGGCTGTCTCAATCAGTGGCGCCTGCACAATCCAATCACGTTTGAGGGGGAAACAACAAATTTAAGGTTTCCGAGATTTTTCTTTTTTCCCTTTTTTTTTTTTTTAGAAGTAGTAACGGGTACTCACGGTTATGGATAGAAATGTAGTGGAGTAAAAAGTACAATATTTTCCTCTCAAATATACTTGAGTAAGTCATGAGTACTCCCCAAAAATGATACTCGAGTAAAGTACAGATCCCTCAAAATTGTACTCAAGTAAATGTACTCCGTTACTGTCCGGCTCTGGTTATAATAGTACCCGTATGCTGCAGGACCTACTCTTAGTAGCCTAATACTGAAAAGGGATAGTTGAAATTCACCCAAAAATTATATTTCTGTCATCATTTACGGACCCTCAAGTTGTCCCAAACCTGTATGTTATGAATAATGAATGGATCGACTTCCATAGTATTTTTTTCTAATATGGAAGTCACTGTCTGTTGTCATCAACTGTTTGGTTAACGACATTCTTCAAAATGAATACAGGTTTGGAACCACTTGTGAGTGAGTAGCTCAAATGATGGTAGAATTTTCATTCAACTATTTCTTTAAGTTAGTCCGAATACTAAACCCCAAACCCTATATTAATCCCATTTTTTCTAAGTCTAAAATCGCACATGGCGATTTTAAACTTAACCACAAGATGGCAGACTACACTTCATATCTAGTGCACAAGTTCATCTGGAGCAGAATTATCTATTAATAAATAACAATCAAATTGCTGTTTTTCTTTATTTGGTAATATCCAAATAACAAATGACCTTACACACACACACACATTAGTAAAAAAATTGACTTTTGCTCATGTTTTCACCTAAATAAACAAGATTTCGCTTACTCACTCCCTCAGACATGTGCTGCCCTTTTATTGTGCTGTCTGATTGGTGCAGACTGAAGTGAAAGCCACAGTGACACAGCTCCAGATGGGAGCCAGACCTGTTGACCTTTGCCATCTAATAAAGAGGGTGAGTAACAAAGAGTCTGACCATTACAATACACCAGCGCATGCTGTTACTCACTGAAACACACACATATAAAAGAAGCACCTCACGTCTGTAAGACAGATGGCACACACACTCCCACACATGTACAAACCATCTGCAACATCTGTGTATCCTATATAAAAAATATAAAAAGGTAATTGCGACTTTTTACCTCACAGTTCAGACTTTTTTCTCGCAATTGCAAGTTTATCTGGCGCCATTTTGTCTTTTTAACTTGCAATTGCGATAAATAAAATAAGAATTGTGAGATGTAAACTCACTTTTTTTTTACTTATGACAATTTTTTTTAGATATAAACTCGAAATTGCGAGGAAAAAGTAACAATTGCTTGTTTATATTGTGCAATTCTGACTTAATTGATCAAATTCTGAGAGAAAAAGTCAAAATTGTGAGATAAAAAGTATAAAAATATGTTCCAAAAAATGTTTGTTTCATTTTTAAGCAGCAGACTTATTTATTCTCTACCAATTTGCAAGTATTTCACCTCTGTCAAAGTTTATTTTATTGTATTATTTTTTGTTTGTTTGTTTAGTTTAAAGTGCAACTAAAAAGACAAAATGGAACACTGTTAATATTCTTGAAAATAAAATAAAATAAATTTCAAGAAATATACTTTTTCTATTCTAGTAAATAGCAATGCATACTTGCTGGCTAGGTGCAGACTGCATTGGAATGTACAGGAAGATGGCATAATAGTTGGATACATGTTGAAATATGGCCTTAGGACATCAGTCCATTTTTCCATGCCCCGTGACCCCTTAACTCTGACCTTTAACATCTCACTGGGAAGATTGTGGAAGACAATAGAATGGTATTTCAAGGAAGAGAGTCTCATGTAGGGTGGATCAGCCTAATGCAATGCTTCTCTTTCTTTCTATCTCACAGAAAGAGTGCACATGCAATGAATATTTCACATAAAATGTGCATTGAGTGCCAATAATAAGATCTCATTTGGAGAAAGCGTCACAATTTTCCAGTGGTGTGTGTGTGATTTGTGTGTGCGTGTGTAAATGTGTTTATCCAGTGATGACTGGTAAATGTGCACAAAGGGCAACTCTAACAGGCCTGGTCCGTTTATTTGATCTGTTAACAGGACAAATAAAAAGAAACCCCTTGCTTCCTCACTAGATACTTTTCAAGTTTTTAGACTGGGTCTGGTTTAAGATATTTCAACATTGCAGCATTGCTGCATGGCTCTTCTAAAATATGGAAAGCATCTTGTTTATTCCTCTTTTATATTCATTTGAGCACCATAACCAATTCAACACAGCAACATTGGCACAACCAATAGCATGACTTGCAGAAATATTAAGCAGCACAACTGATTTCAGCATGATATTAATAAGAAATGTTTCTTGAGCAGCAAATTATCATATTAGAATGATCTGATGGATCATGTGAGACTAAAATGATGCTGAAAATTCAGCATTGCATCACAGGAAATATTTGTATAAATTAAAGGTACACTATGTTCCTTTTTTGGTTCAAAAATTACAAAATATATAATAAGCGAGCACATCATGAATCCATCTTCCAAACAGTGTTTTTGTCTTATCCTGAATCACTATGTTACGCCTGTAATAAGTGTTTATATTCAGACTAGCCCAGTACCTGCGTGACTCATCATATACTTAAACGGAGAGAAGTAGCTCAGGCTACAATGTTCATTTTCAAGACGCATGCAGTTTTTTATTAACATCTAAAGCGCCAAAGGTTACATAGTGTACCTTCAGAGACAGTTATTTAAAAGTGTAATTATGTTTTAACTGTATTTTAATCAAATAAATGCAGCCTTGGCGAGCATAAGAGACTACTTTCAAAAACATTTAAAAATCTAACAGACCCCATACTTTTAAACTGTAGTGTATTTCAGTTGTTTAAGGTTAAACATTAAAGAGTTAAACATTAATATTGAGAGAGAGCGTAATTCACACCCTTACACATTCATACCCCCACAGATTCAACAGAACATTAACAGCAATAAGCTGAGCTGAGTGGAAACTACTTTCACACAAATCTCACCACCAACAGGCTATTTAAAGCATAGAAGACACGCAAAAACGCCGGGCTTTGACCTAAAACCAGAGGGCAGACAGAACATTCCTCACATTCCAGAGTGTGTCAGCTGAGATGGTCTGATGGAGATCAGAGCAGACAGACTCTGTTAGATGACACCAAAGCATTAGTGAACAGAAGTCACTATACACTCACTGTAGTGATCCTAACCATGAAATAAACCCCTGGAATGAAAGACTGACAGCATTGCCTGTTCTCATTCTGGCTTTTGTTCTGATGCAGTCTGCCGGCCATTTCATGATCCGTAGGCAGTACGTGCCCAGGTTAACAGGTTAGAGAATTCTCACTGGAAATGAATGTGGTTCGGCAATGTGTTGCAGAAGCAGTGCAGATTCAGCAGCGTAACATTGTATTTTTGCTATGCTGCCAGCACAGAATTAAAGTGATAGGTCATTCATTGTTTGTTCATGGTCAAAATGAACATGGAATGACAAAAACAGTAGTAATTTCTGCATAAATGCATATAATTAAAGTCTACTATTTCACAGTCAACATATGACTTCCTGCAATGGGTAAAGCAAGGAAAACTAGACCTTACCTCACGTTTTGAAAAGTCAACACAATGGATGGCACTGATCCCATCATGTGGTTCTTTTTTTGGGAACCAAACCAGAACGTTCTAGGAACGTTCCCTGTAGGTTATTTTTAGGTTATATTCCCCTAACCTTAAGGGAACGTTCTAGAAACGTTCTGGGAACCAAAAACTAACATTCCCAGAACCTAAAATTGTTAGGTGGGAGGCTTTTTCGAAAATTACCTTTCATGCACTGAGTAATACTGCTGTTTGTGAATGTAAAAGCTCTGCAAAGTTTTAAAGATCAGATTACATGACAAATGGAGTTAAACCATACGTAGGTTTGTAACAAATTTGCATAATGCCAGCCTAAGGTCTTCATCTTCCAAAGGACTCGGACTCGAATTGATACTGTAAAACCAACGCCACCGTTACTGTTCGTATCATTGTGTATCAAATGCTAACACCCATAAGGAAACCACAAAGGAATCCACATTTGAACACTTACAACCATTTGAAACCCCAGGCATGAATTAATACAAGTATGCATCAAAGACAAGATGTAAGAAAAATTGCAAGATGTAAGAAAAACACCAAACTTTCCAAAAGGTCAATCTGTTTCTCAACCATCTCTTCATCATGCAGATGTTAGCTGTGAAGTCATCTCTGAAACTATACCCTCTGCACAACTGCTCTTACTGAACGCTAGAGCTTGGTGTATGAGACCTGTTGTTTGGTGTCTAATGAAAAGGCATGTGGTTGTTCGGCTTGATGATGTGCAGATGTAACAGGCCTCCAGGCGCCCACATGAAAAGACCAGCACATCTGCCATGTCTAACTATGTCAACACTGCACAAGACCAGAGGACTGATCACATTCCAGAGCTTCAATTCAGTTACGCAAACACGTTTGTGTTTGTGACAGACAGATGGCTGTGTCTTTGCATCTGTGTGTAGTAATGGTGTTAAAATGCCCTTATCCCACCCAGGTGGTAACGTCTTCTGTTGTTTCTCTTTCCATTACTCCACGTACCAATTACTTTGCTTTTACCTGCCAAGACAAACAGCGACTGTTCATGCCCAGAAAATTTAGCTCACGTCTGACGCCCTCACTGCTGCATTAAAAGGTGCTTCAGGGCTTCTGAATGTACAGTAAGTTTAAACTATCACAGTGTGAAAACTATCACAGTGTGAAAATTAGTAGAAAAATGTAAGTGGAAAAATGTGAGTACTAGTCATTTTCGGGCCAGTATATTATCCGTTATGTTTACAGTCATTTCCTTTAGCCCTAAAACACAACTCAATACAGAACTCTAGGGTTCTTGACTCAATTTTAATGCTGAAACGGTTCTAATGTCTTACATTAATGCATAATGCTTTCATGTTTAATAGGTTATTTTCAATTTTCTAGTGATAAATTATGTTTATAATCTGTTTAATTAATGATTAAATTAATTTAAACAGAATAAATAAAACATATTTATATTATTCAGAATTTTGTTTTATTAATGAACTAAATCCATAAAATGATCCCATGATAGGAACCCCTAAGGTTCTATATATGAAGTGCCTGACAGAACCCTTTAATTTTCTAAAGAACCTTTTGTTCTGCCTGTGAGAAATCAAACATGGAACCTTTCTTACCACATTTAAATGAAATAAATACAACAAATTAACTCTCAAGAGATAGTGCTACTTTAATAAAACCCGTTTATTAACAAAAAGCATAAAAATAATATTTTAGTGGCTGTCTCAAATGATTAGGCTTTAATATCATACATGCCACAAAATAAATAAATCCTCAGATACCTGGATGGATTTATGGCTGTAGTTATTTGCAGTTATTCATATCAGCAATATCCAAGATAGAATATATACAAAAGTGTTCCGTTCAACTCCTAAAGTCACTTTTTCCTCTATTAGAGAATGTTGTCCAAAGAATTCAGAAAGCTTTCTGTCTTACCTCTGCGTAACAGCAGACAACAGAGAGGACAATGAATGGAGAAAGTGTCCTAATAATCTGCGGAAAGACACAAAAATATAAGAACAGATATAACAGATGTATCATTGCCCATATAAGGTCGGATTCATAAAGCTTGATGACTTACCATTATAAGGAGATGAGAGGAGAGATGAGAGGAGCTGCGGCTCGGGCAGAGTAAGAACTGAAGGACAACATTACAGACTTCTGGAGAGATCCAGTGATTCACCCTCCCCCAGACCCCCACCCCCAAACACACACACACACACACACGTTTTCATGTTTTAGGGGGACTTTCCATAGACATGGGTTTTATACTGTATAGTCTATCCCCCAGACTAAACCTACCCATCACAGAAAAATTTCTGCATTTTTACATTTTCAAAAAACTTCACTTAGTATGATTTCTAAGCCGTTTTACTCATGGGGACCAAAAAAAAATTCCCCACAAGGACTTTTAAAATATTGCCATCTTTGTGCAATGTAGGGTTTACCAGGCCACACACACATACACAGTGTTTGTTTCGCTATATTAGTGAAGACATTGATTGTATCCCTTAGAGGTTAAAGGGATAGTTCACCCAAAAATGAAAATAAGCCCATTATTTACTCACCCTCAAGTCATCCTAGGTGTATATGACATTCTTCCTTCAGGCGAATAGTGACCGGAGTTATATAAAAAAAAAATATCCTGGCTCTTCCAAGCTTTGTAATGACAGTGAATGGACGTTTTTGTTTTGTCCATAAAAGTGCATCTATCCATCATAAAAGTGCTCCACACGGCTCCAGGGATTTAATAAAGGCCCTTTGAAGTGAAGCGATGCGTTTGTATTAGAAAAAGATTCATTTTTAACACATTACAGAGTAAAATTCTAGCTTCCGGCCAAACAGCCTTACGCAGTCTACTTGCGCCTAAAGCAAAACTTACGCAACTTGTGACGTTAGAAGTAGCGTAGTGCGTCATGGCATAGCGTAAATATCAGCAGACCGTCGCATTACTCACGTAAGTTGCGCTTTAGACTTAAGCGAAATCCGTATGTTCGTTTGGCCGGAAGCTAGTTATTTTACTTTATACATTTTTAAATATGGATATTTTTCTTACATGAACGCATCGCTTCAGAAGGCCTTTATTAACCAACAGAGATGTGTGGAGCACTTTCATGATGGATGGATGCACTTTTATGGACTTCAAAACAGAAACGGCAATTTACTGCCATTATAAAGCTTTGAAGAGCCAGGACATTTTTTTTAATATAACTCCGATTGTATTCGTCTGAAAGAAGAATGTCATATAGGCTACACCTATAACCTGAGGGTGAGTAAATCATGAGCTAATTTTCATTTTTGGGTAACATATCCTTTTAATTATATTTTCTATAGATTAACCCAATGCCTACCCCCTAAACATAACCCTCACAGAAACATGGGCAACACCATTGCTGAGTATTTTCTCCATCCTGACCCAAAGACTGTCTCAGAAACTGATTTTCTGTTCTCTGGATTGTTTCTGACGCCACAATCTTTATAACCAATCACATATACTGTGTGATCGTCAAAGAGTGGATCTCTGAGCTGGTGTGAGTGGGGGTGGGGCTAATTCATATTCATAGAACTGTATACTAAATGAGGCAAGGGTGTAGTTACATTCAAGCTATTTTAAGGCTTGAAGAATTTGAAAAAACGTTTAAATGTCATTGTTCAAAGATCAGAGATGAGTTTTAAGGGATAACATTATTGACTACGGGGGACTTTAAATAAAAACATGTTTTAGCATGTCCTCACTAATCAGTTTTCATAATATTGTACTATGTAAGTGGCAGAGGACATTTGGCCCTCACAAGTATAGCCAAACCTTTACACACACACACACACACACACACACACACACAATTAGTCAGAATACAAGCATTTATTGGCATGGTTTATATGGATTACAATTACCAAACCATTTAAGTTGTTAAGTAAACAGGTGGATGGAATAATTTAATTTGCATATACATGTGGGTTATTTCATTCAAAGTCATAAACAACATAATCATACTGCATGATGCATTGAGGTTCAAAAGTCTAGACCACATTTAAAATTCAGAATTTAAACTAGGGAACAAACAATGTTTAAGGATTTAAAAAAAAAACTCTTAGGCTATGTTTTGGAACAACATGAGGGAGTAAATGACAGACTTATTATTATATAATATGTATAACTGCATCCATGACTGATTTTGTACAACAGCGTCTTCTGCTGGATTGTCACTACAAATGAAAACAAAATAATACAATACTGAACTTCATTTCAGCAGCCTTTATAGTCTGTCTTGCATGTTAAGTGTTTTCTCTCTTTAACGCATTAAGACATTTCTATCATTTCATTTATCTCTGAATTGATGGATTTCCTCTGTGGTGAGTGATCCATAAACCACTCATAGTAAACTGAGTTTATCCTCTCTTTGTAACTTTTATGATTTTCCCGTATTCTCGTCTTTTCAGAGACCTGAAAATAAAGACAAAGCACAATTGAATGACCTTTGGCATAGATTTGTTAATGTTAAGGTTTGACACTTAGGAGGTGTGAAATCTCAATTCACCTCGTTTAAAGAGACATCACCGTTTGTGACCTTTTAGAATCAGACAACAACCAACTATTAATCAATCTCCCTGTTTGTCTATATATCAATGCATTGCTGTCCTTTCCATCTACCACAGTTATAAGTGAATATAAAAATATTTTACCTCATTTTGTTGAGTTTTCCATAAAGACAAGCAGATAATGAATACCAGAAGAAAAACAAAACACCAGATCACAGACAACACGACCACTGTTGAAAGGCTGGCTAGCTTCACAAAAAGCAGTGAAAGATCTACAAAATAATAGTAAAAATTAGACCTCTTTTAATGTCCTTTTTAATGAGTTTTTAAAACCACTATTACTTTTCCTCTTGAAACTAGAGTTCATTCCATGCCGTTCATAACAGCACTGAAGAATTATAATTTAAAAATTAAAGTCTCACTTTAGTTTCAGAGTGACCGCAGTCTGAACTCACCTCCATTATCAGAACTATTATCGGAACCCATTGTTATCCATTCATCTGCTGAATTAAAGATGGTACAATACAAAGTAACATGAGATTGGTGAAAATACTTATATAGGCTACCTAGTGTTTTCCTCTTATATAGACTAGGTTAAAAAATGTCTGTGTGATTTAAAACAATGAAGACTGACAGTAAAACTCACCCTGATGTCGACTGGTTGATAGAGCCCTGCAGGTGCAGTGTATGAGTGTAGTCTGCTTGTTATTCAGCTCTGTGGTGGGCTATTCTTACATTTCCTATGAACTGCCCCTCAAAGGAAATGCTCTTCAACGATTCACACTCACATAATTATCTAAAGAAAAACTTTAGAAATAAAGCTAACTAAAAAAGTACTAAAACCAAAAACTAATAACACATGGCGTATTGTATTTGATATGTATTTAATAATAAGTATTAATTTATTTTTATAGTTGCAGTGAGGATTGCAACAAGCTTAGGGAAGAGGGAGACGGGAACCGGCAAACTATCAATATAAAACTATAATCGCAAAAACAAACAACAAAGCCCCAGACCCTCACGTATGACTGCCACATATAAACACAATAAAACCCCAACATAATGACCCAGGCCTTGTCGCCTGCTTGTCGCCTGCTTGTTAGTATCTTCACTTTTAGTAATTAATGAGTTAGCCACAGCTGTATAGTTTTCATATGTCTATAAAGCCATCTTTACTCATTCAAATCTTATTTGCAGATGTGTTTTTTTTTTTCTGGTTCTCACTGTTTTGTAACGAAAATGTTTAACTAGAAATAAAATAATTCACCAAATGACCACAAGAGAGCAGAAGATGTGTTCTGCGTCTCTGCTGAACCTTACAATAGGGACCGTGGAAGTACTGTGGTGCAATTGTGTAGGAGGTAGTACTATGGTGCTGAATTATTACCATGTTCATGCAGTTAAGATGCTTTAAATAATATTTTGTTTCTGATGGCTTTAAGTATTTTTATCCATTTGCTTGTGAAACTTGAAGGCAAAATGAGAACCAAATAGCTAAATCTAGCAAAAGCTCCCTTCTGGAGATGTTCCCAATGTTCCAGAAGAAATCAATCAATCAATGTAGTTTATAAATAATATAATATGAATTATATATTTATATATACAATATAGATTATTGAATTAGCCTGTGTGTGTGTGTGTGTGTGTGTGTGTGTGTGTGTGTGTGTGTGTGTATAATACACACACATACATACTTTATAAATAGTATTATAGGCTAATTCAATAATATATATTGTGTATGTGTGTGTATATATATATATATTTAGCCTATATATGGGTTTATATATGTGTATATATGTGTGTGTGTATATATATTAAACGTTTGTGCGTAAATATGTATATATATATATATCAATTCTAGTGTGTGTTGGTATCATTAATAGATTGTATATGAATATTGTACAAAATAAAAAAGAAACTAGGATAGTATGTCCTCATTTAGAGTTAAAGGTGTGTGAGAGACATCTATATATGTAAACTTGTTTGTGTTGGAGTGCATGAATTTTAACACTGTGATATAAATAAATACTGACAGACAGTCTTGTTGACCACACATGACCTTTTATTGGCTATATTCACGGGTTTCAACTGACAATCATTTCTGCAGAAAAGGACTACAAGTTAGTCAAAATGAATGAAATGATAAAGGCCTTTAATCAAAGTTACTTATGAGAACAATTTGCCATTGAAACTCACAGTTAAGAACCAATAATCAATCAGAATTTCTCTCATCATCCTGAAATCTGATGTGTTCTTTTATGATGTGGCGAACAGTTGATCGCTGTCTGCTCAAATTTTGTGACTACAGAAAAATGTAGATTCAGTCCTCTGCTACAAACTTTGCACTCATGTGCGTCAGGCTGTTCCAGTTTGAATTTCACAGATCGTGAAAGCAAGCTTTTCTAACAGGAAATCGCATGCTCTTATCTTATCAGTAACAGTCCTCAATGTTTCACTGTTGTTTCTACAAACCAGCTCTCAGAAAAACACAGTGAAGAACTGTTTAGTAGTGACACAAAACAGAATAGACAAACCCTTTAATGACTCCTGTTCAACATTGCTTTGTGAATAGACAATGGCGTCCTTCACATTAGTACAGTAACTAGGGGGCAAAATAATGATCATTCCTCTTTTTGTCAGTTTTCTTTTCTTAGTTCAGTTCAGTTTCAACTGCATCTAAAATTAATCCACTCATGCATACTGCCCTAGCATCTTCCCAAGGAAGACATGTTCCTGGATCAGCATTCCTGTCCGAAAATGTAGTCCTAACCCTACCCATATATCTAAAATCAGAGGGAATTGATAGGTGAATAACACTTTTGTAGAAGCACCAAAACCTGGGTGTAAGCTAAAAACGTGACAAAACTAAACGTGTCCCTCAAATCTGATTGGTTGATTGGAATGTTGTTCCGGGATCAGATGTTGATCCAGGGGCATGTTGTACTTGGTGAAATCAAGTTCACTTTAAAGGATATATCATCTACATACGGCATATAGCCGCTAAAAAGTACAGAAAATTTGTTTTTCAGTTCTAGTTCCAGTCATTTCTTTGGGTTCTGGAAAAGTTTATCTTCTCTACATGGCAACAAAATAAAATAAAACAATTTTACATTCAAACCAAACTAATATGAAACCATTAGCAGGGTAGAGGATAAAAGAAAATCTATAAAATGCAGGTAGTTTGAACTCTTTTGACAATTTTTTACATTTCAGTAAATTATGTGTTATGACTTTGGTAGAACTGATTTTTTTTTTACAAACAAAGGGACAATTTATTTGGTCAGGAGTAATAATTACATTAAATAATAAAGTAAAATAATTGGATACTGAAACTCTTACATGACCTTTTTTATATATATATCATACTAAATTCCAAGGCATAGTTTAAAAAAAGACACGTCTCTGCCACAAATGTTGAGTCAATAAAGGGGCGAAACACTTCTGTTCTCGCCCTATAAAATATTTTTAATTTAAATAAAGCATCATGGAGGGGAAAAGTGTGAAAATGGTGTTTGGATGTCAGACTGTCTGTGGTGACATGTCATGTAATGTTGTTTGATTGTCTCTTGTTAAACAATACTTTGTGCTGATTGGGCATGATCTTTATCATCATCATCATGATTCCATTGGCAGAGAGACTAGAAAGAATGTGGCCTACAATCTTTTCTATGGCTAATGCAATTATTATTATTACAGTTATTGCTAGATACACTCTGACCTACAGTTTATGAAATCAAGAGACTCATAATGTAATTTACTGAAACGAGAAACAAGGAATTATGTTTAACGTATATCAGCGGTGGTCATTTCTTTTAAATAAATAGTCTATATTTTGCTAATATGCCATGATGAACGACTGTGCAACGAAACTATCAGCATGTGTTTCACCTCACACATACACCTATCCATTACAGTACCATTCACATACAAATCAAAATAAGATTATTTATCATCATGTGTGGTTGAAATTGTTGAGGTGAAAAGAATGATGCCCTGACAGTTTTTTCTTATCAGAATAATAACAAAATATCACATACAACATTCAGCTAATGGGTAATCCAAAAAATGTAAACATCAGAATCTCACCTTCGATAAGTAAAACTCTGGATAGAAAATGTTATTATTAAAAAAACAGCACATTTTGCTAAATAAGTTCCCCCAACTCCTCCCGACGTAGATCTAGCTGCTGCAGATTGCTAACTTTGATTTGACTGTTAGATAAAAACAGTACAACAAATACTGCTGTATAAAAAAATGAATCAAGCTCTCAAGTTTCCTCATGAAAATTGCACAGCATTATTTTTTTCAATTGTTTTCTTCCTCAAAATAACAAGCTGGTATTATAAGTGTCGTCGCAATTGCCTAAAGGCACCTCTTTTTTCCCCCTCACTCATTTTCACTTTCTATGCTTTTCCCAAAACTACAATTTCTACTGCTGCACTTCTAATCCAGTTCTATATTATTTATACCGTCAAGTCATCTGACCTTGCCCGACTGCTGGCCTTGCTCAGGCTGCTGAGCGGTCGCGTGTCTTCTATCGTCTCACTGGCTTCCACGTTTGCTTCGACGGCCATCTCGTCCTCGTCTTCATCCCTGTGTAGAACTCCTGCCGCTGCACTCGGCCCTATCACTGTCGTCTGGGCGTAGGTGGGCAGCGTTTCATCGTACACCTTAGACGCGTCTTTTTTAGGCAGGGTAGCGTCGTCTGATTTCTCCTCAAATGGCTCGTACGGAGCCGGCAGCCGGCCAGCCTCCATCCCCACTACCTCAGTCAGAGGGAAGAAGTGCGACGTGGCTCTGTCCTCCTCCAGCAGCTTGTAGCCTTTGGCTTTCTGGATGGAGGAGGCTGCTATGGAAGGCAGGGCCTTCTCGCCCGCCCCTGGTCCTTCGACTTGCGGCCGCACCGGTTTACGGAACACAAAATGGATCTTTTTCATGCCTAAATGGCTGATTTCCACAAAGTTGAGGAAAAGCGAGACACAGGCCACGGCTAACATGAAGATGATGAAAATGGTTTTCTCTGTAGGTCTTGAGACAAAGCAGTCAACCGTGTTTGGGCACGGCCAACGGCTGCACTTGTACAGTGGCAGAATTCTGAAACCATACAAGTAGTACTGGCCCACCACGAAGCCTACCTCAAAGAGAGTCTTGAAGATAATGTGGCAGATATAGGTCCTCAAGAGAGTGCCCTCTAGACGAAACTTCTTGCTGCCCTTTGTGCTCGTCTCCTTGGCCGTACGGACGCTTCCCTGATCGGGCGCGAGTGGCAGCCTCTCCTCATTCATCTCTTGCTGTCTGTTGAGCTCAGCCTCCTCCCGTTCCTTGCGCTTCTCCTCCATGTGTACATGGTGGACAGCGTGGCCCACATACACCAAAGAGGGTGTGGAAACAAAGATGATCTGGAGTACCCACAGCCGAATGTGCGAGATGGGGAATGCCTCGTCGTAGCAAACGTTCTCGCAACCCGGCTGCTGCGTGTTGCACACGTAATCCGATTGCTCGTCGCCCCACACGAACTCCGCGGCGGTGCCCAAGATGAGGATTCGGAAAATGAAAAGGACCGTGAGCCACACCCTACCGATTACCGTCGAATGCTCGTTTACTTCCTCGAGGATGTTGCCCAAGAAACTCCAGTCACCCATGGTTGACAGTCAGCACTGCGGAACAAACAAAAGAGATGAAGGAATCTTATTAGACAACAACTCAAGTTACACTTCATGATTATAGATTGTCCCAAATAATAAACTATTGTAAAGGTAATTCTGTTTGCGACAGTTATTTTTAAAAATGTTTGCGGCATCATCTGATAATTATCTACAATTTGAAAGATAATCAAATCAAACAATGACACTGTATATTTTTCCACCCTGGTCTAACAAAACAGGCCAAACAAGTCACAAAAAAAGACTAAAAATTCTCTACAACTGATTAAAATGCATACCTTCACACCAACAGTGCTCTATATAGAACAAACAGCAATATAGGTAAACAGTATAAAATGGGCAATTTGCCACCGTAAGAGCTCCAGAGTATGTGTGTTCCCCCTTCTCTTGGCACACTGTGATGTGAAGTGAACTTTTTGCTCTCTGGTTCCCACCTATGGCCTCCAATCCTTGTCGCCCGAGTGAGCAGAAATGAATGAATCCAGTCTGATGGTTGGTTTTTAGTTTTCTGCAATATTTAAGCTGGGAGCCAGACAGCCTTTATTCAGAGGGCAACGCATGGTGACACGTAGCACAATAGGATTCACAAACACAAATGGGAACGTATGTGACACTGGCATTGAGCAAAGGGCCATTTTAAAAGTGTAAACTTGACATAGTGCTAATTAAAGCATGATTATGAGATTCACTACACTGTCACTTGAGTTTGAACTAGCAGTGTTCTAGCAATCATCTATCTCTGGTCACATTTCTCAGAAATATTTGTTCTTTGACCTACAGGAATTGAGCACTGAAGTGGTTAGGTGGTCTTTTCACAAAAGAAAACCATCATTTGTTTACATGTACATTCTTACTTCAAAATGCACCAGGGTAATCCTATGCTAAAACCATTAGAGAAAGTTTGTTTCATCACAGTGACAGATGTTATTTTTTGAAGACATATAATAGCTTAAAAGCTAGCAACGCTAGTTTGAAAAAAAAAATAGCAACTTTTTCATAATACTAATCCCAATCAAGCAAACATTTAAACATGCTAATTTTGTTGTATTTTTAGAGTTTATGATATATGGTTGATAACACTACTAGATCAAACTTATTCAAGAGAAATTAGTCATATTTATTTATTTTGTATCTCATGTGACATCATACTGCATCAGGGAATGGTTAAAAAAACACTATGTTATCAATAAACTGATGATAGTTTCCTATTGTAAACTGAAACCAGTTTTTTGCATACATTACAAGTCATGAAAGGGAACATGCATTTGGATTGAAATAAAAATGTACCAATAATCAACCACAACCAATAATCCCTCTCTAGACAATGCTTTAGCCCGTGTGGACCACTTTTTACCCAACTGGAATGTGCTCTAGAAATGACATCATGGACTAAGCATTGCCATTGGCTGATACTAAAGAATGATGTCCAAGTGGGTGGTTATGTGAATGTTTGGAGGGCGGAGACAGGGGATTTGAATGTATGCAAACATGTTTTCCTATTAAACAATAGTTACTCCTCTGCAAAAAATCACAAGTAGGTGTTAAAAAATGTATTGCTATTATACAAAGTCCTGGATACTGACCCTGTTGCATTTACTATAGAATGAAATACAAAAACTGGCACATTGCCTAAAAATACCCCTCTACTATAATTTTAACAGAAGAAAAACCCTGGATCAACAGTGAAGGATCTGAGATTGAAGGATCTAAGACTAAGAACTGAGATTATCCAGTTACTGGGTTGATTGCACTATGATTTTACAAGATGCCAGTGTTTAAAGTTGGGAAAACAAGTATAAGTACATGGGAATTTTCCCTATTTCTGCTACTACATAAGACCATCTCAAGCCTTAGCTGGTTTAAGCTGATTGGCAATCTAGTCTCCCAGTCTGACAAGTGCCCCAAACCCCTCTCAAACCAGCAAAACCAGGCTTTGAGAAAAGCAGAGACCAGCATCTAATGACAACTTTGGCAACTGATGTAGCCTGACAATGAATAAACCAAGTATTCTATACTAACCTTTGCAAGTACTTGTCTAAAGTCAACTCTTACATGGGGTTTCAAACAGAGCCCTACACAAGTAGTTCAACACCATCTGCATAGAGTACGCAAAAAGTTGGAGCAAACAGTCCTCATGTTAGCCTGACCCTGGAGCCTTCGTTTAAAGGTGCTACTTGTTGATATTGCTGGCGCTGGCAGCCTAAGCCAGCAGCATAGTGGTGAATGGGTGTTGGGATTTCAAACAAAGGCATGATGTCATTATGAAGTCCGCTGTGTCTATTAAACGTGCGCATTGAGGCATGATCCCAGATTGTGCGAATGAAGCAGGCCCCAGGCTATGGCTAGGCATTGGACATTCCCTCCAACAAAGTTATCTTACAGGGATCTGCCTACATGCTGTTACACCACGTTTCCTCCTCCTGAGGGACAATTTAGCTGACTGCCATAAAAGTACGTAGGATACAGTGAAAGTGTAGCATTAGCAAATAGGTAGCATTAACCATTAGCAAGGGGAAAGGCTGGGAGCAACATACTGTATGCTCTCAATCTCAGTACACGAAAACTTTATCTGTTGGATAACTAAGGCAAGTTGAGTGAGACAGTGTAGGTTTACTTAAAATGATTGACACTTAATTTCGCACAGTTCTGAATTACTAAACAAACTATTGCTTTTCCAGCCATAGTCATTATATTTTATCTAAGAACCCACTTGCTGTAATGCTGGTCTATGCATGTTATTGTTGGTCTAGCTCAGGGGTGTCCAAACCTGCTTCTGGAGGGCCACTGTCCTCTAACTCTAATTATGTCTGCTACAGACTGCAATCCTATAAGATCATTACAAATCACACTGTACGATCTAATATCTAATAATATGGATCTAATAAACTTGGGTACGACATGTATGTAGACTGTACGATGATGACACCTATTGAATCATAGGCTACGACGCAAGTCATTATAGAAGAATAAAACATCATCAGCATGCGATAGTGGAAAACAAATAGAGCAAGATGAATCACACTTTGGCAATTTTGATTTTTATGTGCGATGGGGAAAAAAAAGGAGGACACGAAAGAGAATATTAATTATAATTAATTACAATTAAATAGCACTTCTCAGCACTCAAAGTGCTTTACATAGAAGGGGGGAACCACTACCAACCACCACCTCCTCCTCTCCTCAACCACCAGCAATGTGCAGCATCCACCTGGATGATGCGACGGCAGCCATAGTGCGCCAGAACGCCCACCACACACCAGAAGCCACCATGAAGCCAATAAGTGTATATATATATATGGGGATGATTAGGAGGCCATGATGGACAGAGGCCACTGGGGCAAATTTAGCCTGGATGCCGGGGTGACATCCTGGGATTTTTTTGTGACCACAGAGAGTCAGGACCTCGGTTTAACGCCTCATCCGAAGGACGGTGCTCTTTTGACAGTATAGTGTGCCCATGACTATACTGGGGCGTTAGGACCTACACAGACCACAGGGTGAGCGCCCCCTGCTGGCCTCACTAACACCTCTTCCAGCAGCAACCTGGGTTTCTCATGAGGTCTCCCATCCAGGTACTAACCAGGCTCAGCCCTGCTTAGCTTCAGTGGGCAACCAGTCTTGGGCTACGGGGTGATACGGCTGCTGGCCATGAATGCGGTCATGTCTATCAGTAGTGGACAGTAACGAAGTTAATGTAATTCGTTACTGTACTTAGGTGGCTTTTTTGCGTATCTGTACTTTACTGAAGTATTTAAATTTGGGGAGACTTTTACTTTAACTCCACTACATTTCAAAGTCAAATATCTTACTTTTTACTCTACTACATTTTCAGAATCAGTCGTTCCTTTTTATTTATGAGTGGATAAAAACGTAACTGGTCAAACGAGCCACCAATCACAGGATGGCGCGCGCATTTTGTTTTGAACTTGCCTTGGCGGTATCCACTAAGTCCGAACCAGAGCCGTTAAATATGAGAGTTGCGAACATAGACTGTTGCAATACAGTGATCTCGCCGCCGCACGATCACGTGATTCGTGTATCTCTCAATAGTTCCAAACAAATCGCGTTGCCAATGATTTTAAGCGGGGCAGAGAGCAGCAGCTATTATTGCAGCAATTATCGGTAAATATTGACGCATAATGTACATTGCTTATTACGGTGACACTAAAATTACTTGCATATAATAGCATTTTTTTCTGGGGAATAGCAGAAACACTGCATTAAGTTTTTGTATTTAAATTTGGAGGGAAATTGGCTGCTCCCATAACATAGAATATATATATGTTTGAACCTCTCTCGCTGAACGACGTAGGGCTACTGTTTAGGAGCCACGACCATGTAAAATCGGTCATCTTTCATCTGGTTATCTTCCGACTCACTTGAAACTTCCAGGCAAGTGTGTTGAAGCAGATTGGAGCTAAAGTGTGCAGGATTGGACACCCCTGGACTAGTTGGTGGACGTACAAATCATTCACATCATCTTTTGGTTAATGGTGGTTGACCACAGAAGTCTTGCTAGTTAAGTTAGTTTAGAAGCCTGCTGGGAAAATCAGTAACATCCAATCAGCAACATCAAAAACACAACATACGTCTTTCTAGCTGGACCACACATTTGTACACTATAGATGTGCTTTGTGGGGTTACGTCTTTGTGAGCAATATCATTAACACAATGTACCAAATTAAATTTAAAAGTAGATTTGATTTTTAAACATTACTCCAGACTCACAGAGAACTCCTGCATGGTTTGACAGTGGTTCATATCCTCTTGTTCTTCTGTGGTAATCCCCATTAATCCCTATTTCAGCACCAGCTATTTGATGGATCCAATGTGGGTCTCTCTCTTCTCTGTTCTTTGTGCATACCAGAGATACCAGCAACAATGAGGATTTACCTGATTCAGTTCACTTCCATTACACATGGGAGACTGAAGAGTGAATGAATTCTCGTTGTAGACTTGCAGCGCAGAATTATAGAATTATTTCATCATATGCCACTTTCTAGATTAAAACAACTGCTTGGAATACAATGGAGAACACTCTTGGCATGCATCTTAACTACTTGGTTTGGTGTTCCCATTGTTAGAGTTGACAAACTTCCCGTTAATAAAGCTGGAAATTTAATATTGTACCTTTACTGGAACACTGTCTTTCTGGATAACAAAAGCCTAAACATCCATAAGTGTTACCTCCAAGACCTGGAATGTACCGGAAGACAAGGTGTCCACATACATAGCATTAGGGTTTAAAATAGTTATTTTCCTGGAAGTATGGTAACAAACAACTATCTAACCACACCCTGACCAAGAGTCCTAGCTTTCTATGGCCTTTAATGTATCACATACGATAGTGAATTGGCAGGAGAAAGGGTGGAGAAAGGGTGATCAATTGTCCTGTCCAATCTCTAAGGAAATGGATATGAGACTTCCTGTGTGTGTACAAATTGGTTAGGGTACAGCAAGAGGAAAAAAAGGCCTATGGCAATACAATAGAAAGATGGAAGGTAGAGTGGTCACAAGTCACAAGTGGTCACAAGAGACGCTAAAAGACCTAAAAAGTAAAGAACATGGATTGTCTAAGGAGGTTAAAAAAGGGGAAATCATATTGACAATCAACCTGGCCATCAATTCAAAGTAGAAATCATTGAGTTCTTATTGAGTGCTTTTTTCTTCATGCTTCACTTAAAGTCGGCATGTAATGAAAATTCACAGTATCTGTTTTTTATAAACATCTATGGATGTTTCTTTTTTTTCTTTTCTTTTTTTTTTTTAAATTGACCTCGTAATATTCCAGTGAAACAACATGCTTCTCTCTGGTGAAGTATGCCGGACTTCACCATTTGGTCCACTTAAACCTAAGGTCAATAAAACTGTCTACAATACATTGTTGTTAATGCATGGCTCAGGCAACAGATAAATATACATTAGTTTTGAAGAATTGTTCTGGATTATACTGAGTCATTGACAATTTAATCTAGTTAATTTGGAAATCTACAGGAACTCTACTAACCAAATAAATGCATGCAACTGTCATTGGAGTGTAGGAACGTCTGGTTGTCTGGCTCTTTCTCTGAGCCAGGATTCTGTCAGGATGTAGTCAGAGCGGTCTCTAACACCAGGTCGTAGAAGGGTCCACTCTCACTCAGGCGATAACCCTGATGCACAGGGTGTCTTTATCACTTGCTAGCATTCTGCAGCTTTGCGGCTCCCTATAAAAAGAGATAGAGGTGATTTTAGCACAGTGTTTAGTTTCACACTCCCATGTATCATATGTGAAAAAAACAGCACTTTCAAAAATATTTTTACCATAAGTTCCTGTGTTAGTTGCAATTTTCACACCTTCATTGCCGTTTTAGCTGACTACAAAGACATGAGATTTGGTTTCATTTTTCATGCAAGAAAAGTGTAGTAATTATTATTTTTTTTTTTTAAATGCTCACGTAGGTTACACTTAAGCCACATAAAAAACATAATTGTAATAAAATATCCAACAAGATATTTATTTAAAAGAAAAGTAGCACAAGCACACTTTCAAAGTAAAACACACACACACACACAAAAAGGTAATGTTAGGTGTGTACTGTATATCTGCAGGAAATAAAAACATTTTGGGATAATTCCTATCGCTTGAAATGACATTATTCACACATCCGATAAAAATAGCTTAGTTCTGAGAAAAGCTTTAGCATATTTTTTTTGCAGATGTCTGCTTAATATATATTTTAACCTCTGCCCCCCGTAATCTTAATGCTGAGTCTGAATGTCAGATTTGAAAGGAGTCTAAGGTATCAGCACAACCATTGTGATGAAAACGAATTTCGATAGTTTTTTGCAGAGTGTGGAAAGCTGCCATCTTTTCTCCATTGTTTCCAAAGGGTGAACAAGAAAATGAGCTTTGACACCAGAACACAAGAGACGACGGAGACAGACAAAAAAAGCAGAGCAACCTCTTGGTGTCTATGTAGAAAAAAGCCAGCAATATCACTTTGAACATTGTCAATGTTTTGTTTAGCTTTTGAGAATGTTTGCAGAGGCCTTTTGCATAATAATCCGCTCGGCTGTTAGGACAACAATAAAGGTCAATATGAGTGACAGAAGCATACAAGCAATAAATAAAGAAAAAGTTTGTCTTTTCAAGCGCGATCATCAGGTGGATTAACGCTGTCTAGGTGGGTAAAATGTGAGGGGTCAGGGCAGGTCACCATCCTTACAATGGTCCATGCAATGATTTCCAAAGGTTGCAATACAATTGATATGACTTAAGTTTAATGAATACATGAGGTGTAATTAGAGCTGAGAAAATCCACTGTTGACCTTTAGCTGTTTGAGCAATATATAGCATTGGTCCATAATATCATTTTTACACCTCACTGACCTTGTTTCAGACTTGGTTTAGGCACATGGATGATTCTCTTCACACGATCCTGTGGCTGGGCTAAATGAAGAGAAAGGCATTTTATCTCTGCCCGTATATGCAGGGCTGATGATCACAGGGGTGTTGATGACAACTTCAAGTGCCACAGTCACACTTTCCCTTGAGTGATTCCTGCACCCAGAGC
The DNA here is from genome assembly GCA_030578275.1 of Meda fulgida. NCBI lineage: Eukaryota > Metazoa > Chordata > Actinopteri > Cypriniformes > Leuciscidae > Meda > Meda fulgida. Next base: position 35,342,223 of record CM060616.1, on the reverse strand, counting down.
AGCTCTATTAGGGAACACAAGCAACATTAGTTTGTATTATTAGTTGTGTTTATAAAGGCAAGCCTCGCTTATTCTATTGCTCCTATTACGATTAGAGATTAATATAAGTGTGCTTGTCCTTGCAAAAATTGTGGCTCATTATGCAATGGCATTGTAGGTGGTTGCCAAATCATTGCTGTGCAGTTAATATGGTGTTCTTGGTTGTTGCCAGCCAGGGTGGTTTAAATTGTTTTTAGGGTGTTGCTATGACCAAACCTCTTCAATGCAATCGTACATGCAATGCACCCAATATACTAACAGTGAAAGAGGGAAATAAGCCATCATAGAATAGCAAAGACGTTTAGTCCGCTCTTTTGACTTGGCCATAGCAACACCCTAGAAACAATTTAAACCACCCTGGCTGGCAACAACCAAGAACACCATATTAACTGCACAGCAATGATCTGGCAACCACCCACAATGCCATTGCATAATGAACCACAATTTTTGCAAGGACAAGCACACTTATATTCTTAATAATACTTATGTGATTTATAAACTGATAACAGGTTTAATTTATTAGAGATCACATTCCTGAAAACTGATATAAATATATTTAACTGAGTTTTAGAAACAGAAACAAAGAAACCTAAACTCCAAACTGATGAAATTCAACAGTGGCCCAAAGCTAGTTTGGTCACATGGTGGGTCTCTTCAATGTCCCATTGCCAATACCGTGTCTGAGCAAGCGTCACATGCCTGCATCACCCATATAAAAGTGAAGGATTATAAAGAGATATTTGTTGTCGAGCTGGTAGTGTGCCATCTTCCTTTTTTAAAATGTTATGAAGAGAAGCATTGTAATTGTAATGGCTTTGATGGATGGGTAAATCCCACATGTTCTGTTAGAGACAGGTCCAGATTTATGCATCGGCATGACCAGGGGGGCCCGATTACAATGAGGAGAAATATATATTTATTTTTAAATTATTATTATAATTACACTCTAATGGTAAAACACTTTAAGACATTTACTATATGAATTAACACAAATCAAAATAGTTTATTAAACTTGTATCTTCATTATTTTCTATAATTCTTTTCCATAAATCATTATTATTGGTCACCCTTTACATATGTCTGTGGGTTTTGCAAAATTTTAACCAATGAAACGCATTAGTAAGAGCTTGTGACTAAACCTTGTAGCTCCGTTGGATCCTCAAACTGTTGTGTGCTACCCGCTCAGATTTTGCTAACGCCCATTAAAACAGTAGGTCAATTAGGTAGTATTCGAAAATACTACCTCAGATTGTGCTATCAGCATCATATTCATGTGCTTTGAGGCTTTATCAACATCCACACCTACCCCTACCCTTAAAACAATGCAAATATTGTGTTGGTTATAAAAACTTCATCTTTTATAACATAAGATTTTGGACAAAAGTCTGAAGCAGTTAAAAAAAAAACTGAGCACCCACAGTAAACTATAACCTGTCAGTTGATGAAAGGATCTGACATTCAGTGGTCAAAATCTGTGTAACTTCATTTGAGCTTGATTTTAGAGACCACAAGGCACTTTGAATAGCTTGGCAGGTACTGAAGTCACGTTGATACTTCATGGGTTTTCTTAATCTTGATTATACTGATGATAAACTGATTATAAACAAAAATCAGCTTGATAATATGCTTCAAACGATCCCCATACAGTTTTTTTTCTTACTCATTACCATTCATGCAAGAATGCATTAAATTGATCAACAGTGACAGTGAAGATATTTGTCTTTCAAAATGTTAGACACCAAATCAGCATATTATAATGATTTCGGAAGGATCATGTGACACTGAAGACTGGAGGAATGATGCTGAAAATTCAGCTTTGCATCACAGGAATAAATTAGTTTAAAATATATTCAAATAGAAACCAGGTATTTTATATTGTAATAACATTTTACAATATTCCTGTTTTTACTGTAGTTTTGAATAAATAAGTGCAGCCTTGCAGCCATAAGATACTTCATTTAAAATATAAAAAAGAATACAGCATTTTTCAGAGACCACAGGTATAAAACATAAATAAACGCGAATTAATTTTCCATCACTGTGTCATCAGAGAGTGCAGACGAAATCGCATGAATTGCAGAATTTCTATGAACCGTGTGTTAAATTTTAAGAATCTTTAACCTTAAAAAATGTGTTGCTATAATATACTACTGTATAATGTATGAGTATAATCTTTCGAAATGAGTGGATGCTCGTTTCTGATAAAACCGAGGAATAAAACTTCAAGAATATCTGCTTGGTTTTGCTGGGTTTTGCACATATTAAAGTAAAGCCGAAAGCAACAAGTCGCATGAAACTTCTAGAACTCCGAATAATTACCATGAGACCACAAGCCTGAGTCCAATCCCCATTGTTTCTCAATACAATCTCACTTTCCTTCCTGATGATGAGATATTCCACCAACTAAAATAGAGTGGCAGCGAAGCATTGTGAAAGGAGAGGGGAAGGAGGAGTAGAAGGAGGTGGAGAAGGAAAGGGGGAGAAAGGAGGTGGTGCGGCTCTGTTGGTATTTCTTAACATGCCCTTTGAGTCTGAGGGCACTTCATGACGGTGGTCGGCCTGCTAGCAGCTGTTTCTGGTTATCAGCACGTCTGTAATCTGTCATCCCCTGGAAATGACACGAGAGGACAAGGACTCATCTAAAGGAAGACTGAATTGATTTGCTTGTTTTACGCTAGATGTATCAGAAGGTTTATTTCTTGGGCGGAAATAACAGAGTTGACCATCTATAAAGACATTCATCTTTCCTTTCTCAAACCTAGCAGAGATTCTGAACAACTGCAGCAGTTCATCCATCAATTCAAGCTTTATCGTTGAAGGAGACGGATTTCTTTTTGTCAACCGGTGTAATAAAGAGTCTATTTTTGCCATCAGCCTGTGGATTATACTGACAACAAGTGAACGAGAAGCGATCTGTCTGCAAACGGCCTTGTGTCCACAACTCGACCCTCTCAGGGAGATACGACAGGGAAAAGAAGCAGCATAGTTCAATCACCTGTATCACGCTGAGGTGTCAACGTACCTGCTTCAGCTCTTCAACATCCACACCAATAAGAAAAGCATCAACAGTCTGATTGTTCAGTGTGGATCTTTGATCTGAGACACTCGACCTCAGGCGTTAATCACAGAGAACATACGAACAGAACCACATATCAAAGTGAAGCTTCTGCTGAAGCTCGGAGGTCTCTGAGGCTCTGTGACTGTCAGACCGCCAAGTGGTTCTGGCAACTAATCCCACATCCTAAAGGCAGAAGAGACAGCAAGGGTTCTCGGGTAAAGAGACAGAGCGAACAAGAATCTGTCAAGCATTATTACTAAACAGCCAAGTCTTTACCCATCAGTCTACAGAGAGACAAACACACTCCCGTCTGATCTTTAAGAGACACCTGTCAGATCTACAGCTGTTAAAGGTATGAAAACAGTTACAGATTCACGCACATACACACACACACACATTTATTCGTTTTCAGTTAGCTGTTTGTTAAGGTGTAGCTTCTATATCCTCTTGCTAATTGTCAGTTTAAGCAGATGCACTACAGCTGAAGAAGCTTGGCCTGATTTACTTCTGCATTAAAGGCTTCATCTGCAGTGTTTTATAAAGAAGTTTTTTATAGATTGTATCGCTGACCTTTCATACACTGTAAACCTGTAGTAATACCACTGACAAATCTTTCTCTTAAAGGCCTTGAGTCCCAAAGGGTATTTTTTTGTACAGTTGTTATTTGTTGCCAGAGAATGAATGAATATATATATATATGTGTGTGTGTGTGTGTGTGTGTGTGTGTGTGTGTGTGTGTGTGTGTGTGTGTGTGTGTGTGTGTGTGTACAGTGTGTGTGTGTGTATATATATATATATATATATATATATTATACACACACTCACACATACGTTCCTGAATTTAATTAGTGTTTATGGAGTTGAATTTTGAATATGAAATTCAATCGGTGCTTGACTGATCTAATTTAATCTAACCTTACAGACTTTGGCTGCAGATCAATATTTGGTTTCTCTAATAAATGAACATGCTGGGAACTAATAGGAAAAGCCTGATGAATGAAGGGTCATGATGGTTCCCAGGAGAGCATCTGTGAATCCATAGACACACACAGTGGGAGCCTTGAACGGACTCATGAGCGAGGATCCGATGGCAGAACTCAATCTCTAAAGTTTAGCCTAGCTGCTCCTTTTGCTGTTCTTAGTTTCCAGATGTCATCAAGATATTTCAGTCACGCTGTCAGCTGCATTAAATGGCTGATCACACACTCATGCACACACACCCGTTCTTCTGAAAGCACTCCTGCAGCTCATCTTCTGATAGATTTCCTGGACTGAACACCAGACACTGTCCATCTGTTTAGAGGTAGAAGAGCAGACAGAAGACAATCATGCAAAAGAATCAGTGTAAGATGAATATCAACTATATAATACTCATCCTCTCTGTGCTGGTCGGGAGACTTCAGGATTTCACTTCCAGTAGCACAGACATATCTTGTTTGAATCCTAAAAACAAACCATTAATATTAGCACAGATTAAGAGGAAAACGTTTGCATGGGTAGAATTCGGTAGTGAGAGCAGTAATCTAAGATCATATCAGTTTTAATGTGCTTTATAACAAGCATGACAACTAATTGTTCTGTTGTATTGCCAAATTATCTGAAGCTTAGCACCATACACAAAACTATTACAATAAAAAAATAATAAATACAAATAAACAAATTAAAAAACCAAATACAAATAAATAAAAACAATTAAGAAAAATAAAACAAATAAAAATAAAACGCTTTACAATAAGGTTCATTAGTTAACTACATTAGTTAACATGAACTAATAATGAACTGCACTTATACAGCATTTATCAAACTTTGTCTATTTCAACATTTACTAATACTTTATTAAAATCTTGTTAACTAGTTAATGCACTGTGAACTAACATGAACAAACAATGAACAGCTGTATTTTAACTAACATTAACAAAGATGAATAAATACAGTAACAAATGTATTTCTCATGATTAGTTCGTTACATTAACTTATGTTAACAAATGAAACCTTATTGTACCAATAAATGCATACAATCCTACATACAGAATGACATGTTAGATGTCTCACTGAATCTAAAAGAGAAAGAAGAAAGGTCATTGGTTACTTGTGTGATATTAATCTTTTTCTCTGTCAGTACAGCCAGCCTGACATGACATTATCACAAAATAAACACCTTCAGAGTGACACAAGACGCCTCCTCATCACCAGGTCTGGATTGTTTTTCCAAAAATGGCTTAGCTGTTGAATTCACTTCATTAAAACTAAGCTAAATTTTTACTGTATTTTAAACATTTAGATTCTCCATTTGCCTTGCTACTGACGTTGAATTCCACATCTATGTAGCCAGCAGGCTTTCCTTTTGTGCCGTCCACCACAGTGCTGACTCTGTAGACCGGAAGAGCATGCTTCTCTTCTTGATGGCTGTTTAGCAGCTCTTATCTCCAGATGCCCCTGCCGCAAAAAAAGAAACTCCCACATTGTTCTCCTTTCCTCGGGTAAACAAGTGGAGAAGGGAGTAGGTCTCGCCACCTTCCTCCTGAAAGTCTCACTGACACAGAAATAGCGCTGAGAAATGTTCACATACAGTAGACTGTTGATGGACAGTTTGCTGACCCATGGCCGACTTTAATCACCTAAAAACATCCCTGCAACAAAACCCACAGGTAAATGTCTGGTTTGCATAAGCTTTTATTATGTTGATACGGACAGATCATTTACTTTACTTAACAATAGCATTAGGGCTCAGCTAACATATTAAGATAACTTGACAAAAATAAATACAGCTAAGATGATTGAAGATTTTGTTATCGCACCGTCCCAGTGCTAATAAAAAGACATTGAACTGTCACATTAAATATCACATCATATCATACATCATATGTCATGCAGTTAGTTAACAATGTATTAATGCTGCCTTAAATTAATACATTGTTAGCTAGATGTGTGATTTGTATATGTACATTCTGAAATACATAGACAGTCACATCTGATAGCAGATTACTCTAAATTGTAGTGCAGACACATGCATTTTCTGTAAAGCTGCTTTGAAACGATATGTATTGTGAAAAGTGTTACACAAATAAATGTGAATTGAATATAACTGAATATCATATCGTAATCATATCCCAAACTTTTGTCAGCTGAAATACACCCTAAGTTTAACAATTGAAATTTTAAAAACAGATTTCAATGTTCATTGTTCTCTGATTTTAATAGTCACATGACTTGCTGGTAAAATATTTAATATTTAGAAGATTGCAAATATTAACATTTATGCTTTAGTTTTTCATTTTCGAATTATTAATTAATTTAAATTCAATTTAAAAGCTTTATCAACTCACTAACCCCAGTTTGGGAAACAGTTACATTTATTTTATATTATATTATTCCAACAAAGTTAAAAAAATAAATTAGATATAATATAACTAACATTATATAAACATTTGAACTGAATGACTGAATATACAGTCTTTTAAGTGTGTCGTTAACCTGTTTGGCCCCAGTGACTTGAACCCAGTCAGTTTCCTTTCAAGTGCCTTGTAAGAGGGAAATGATATTGTTTAAGATTGTTTCCTTAAAGGGGAGGAGAGCGAGACACACTTATATAGAGACTCCACCACATTCAGTCTGTCTTTAAAGACGTGGTTCCCACATCTAATGCCAAACTGCCCTTCCTGGTATTTGTTGATAACATTATAATACATATAGCAAACAGGAAATAATTATATAAATTCTGAATATATAATAATAAATCTGAATAATCTGATATAGTAAACTATGCAACGGATATGTACAGTCAGTTGGTCATTATTGAGAGAGAAAAACAGACATGTTAGGGTCAAGATCAGTGGTTTATTTTGGGATAGTGACCAGATGACTGTACATTTTTCCACTTATTAATAAATAAATAAATAAAAAATCTTATCTTAAGGCCATTATACAAAAATAGATTTGACCTCTCAATGCCACCAATGAAAAATCATCATGTATTCCAGAATAATAAATAATAAATGTATGCAAGTCTGATTATACACGCATGTAAATCCTGCATTTAAGGATATAATTATGTTCAGGCATAATAAATGAAAGCATGCCAATAATAAAATATATAAAATAAATGTCTGTCTATAAAGTATGAAGCTGTATTAATAATTTAAGAGACAAATAAAAACTTGTTAGCCAGACCAGTAATAAAGCAATTAGTCCATTCTGTGAGGTTAGCATTACAGGAGCCAGCTGATTAAGACTGAGAACATCCATTCTTTCTGAAAAATTTTCTTTAAATAATGTGAATCTGAATAGCATCTGTTTACACAGAGTGTTATAATTTTCACTGCTTCCCACAGACAAACTGCTCCTTAAAAACACAGTCTTACCCAAGTTCTCATGTTAAAGTGCTGAGAGTATTTTGGGCTCCGTCTTTCCATATACCCCCTAGAGGACTGAGACTCTGAGAGAGAGAGAGAGAGAGAGAGAGACCCAGAGAGAGAGAGAGAGAGAGACCCAGAGAGAGAAAGAGAGAGAGAGAGACCCAGAGAGAGAAAGAGAGACAAAGAGAGACAGAGAGAGAGAGAGAGAGAGAGATTGTTACACTGAATAATTGGTAACTGGTATAAAAGGACGGAACAATGAGACTAAGTAAAAAATGCTACACAATACACATGATGTTTGTCCAGCAACACCCTGCTCTAAAGGACAAATGGAACTTTTCCCATGACATTTAAATTTGATAAGCTTTAGCAGCTGAGTTGGGACTTAACTGTACTATTTTTAAATATTGTGCTAAAGTCTTTTTTTTTTTTTTTTACTAAAATGCAGCACAATGTTGTTTAGTATCGTTTAAACACATTTATTGGATTTTAATATGCCAAAATAATTTAATCAATGGGGAATGTTACTGTGAGCAAATATACATATGGCTTTAGAATGATAACAGGAAATATTCCGACCCAGAGAAACAAATTCCATTAATTATCGGCTTCTTCGCTTATTTTTAGCTGTAGGTTCCTTAAATTCTTTTGCCTGCTTTTCCCAGACTCCCAGCACTTGAGTGTGTGGGAAAAGTTTATATCGAAGAACACAAACAACCTAAATATACAGTCTCTGCATGTTTGACATCTTTGTCCTTGTTTTAGAAGACCACGAGAAGGCACTAGGCAGTGGCTGACATGATTATACAAACTATGGTTGAATTCAAAATAGCATATTTGCATAATACTAGTATTATTTTTCCCATATCCTAATTTGACAGAAATAGTATGAGTATAGTACGCTATTCTGCTCCCTTCATTTCACACTACCTCTTTTTCTCAGGCTCTTCTGACTAGTCATGGCTGACTGGAGTCTGCTGGGGAACTTTCTAGAAGAAGTCCAGGAACATTCCACCTCGGTGGGAAAGGTGTGGCTCACCATTCTTTTCATCTTCCGGATCCTGGTCCTGGGAACTGCTGCCGAGTCCTCGTGGGGCGACGAACAGGAAGACTTCACCTGCGACACGGAGCAGCCCGGTTGTGAGAACGTTTGTTACGACCGAGCTTTTCCCATCGCGCATATACGCTACTGGGTGCTCCAGATAGTGTTCGTGTCTACACCGTCTCTCATCTACATGGGACATGCGATGCACAGCGTCCGCAGCGAGGAAAAGAAGCGGAAAGAGCAGGAAGATGGAGATGGAGAGAAGTACCCAGAAAAAGACAAGGACGAGGATGAAGGTGGAGGTGGGAAGGTGCGATTGAAGGGTGCTTTGCTACAAACTTACGTACTTAGTATCCTCATCCGCTTCGTAATGGAGGTGGTCTTCATCATAGTCCAGTATCTGATCTACGGAGTCTTCCTCAACGCGCTCTACGTGTGTAAGGCTCCTCCGTGTCCACATGCGGTCAACTGCTACATCTCAAGACCTACGGAGAAGAACGTGTTCATTGTGTTCATGCTGGCGGTAGCCGCCGTGTCTCTGTTTCTCAGTGTCGTGGAACTGTATCATTTGGCGTGGAAGCAGTGCAAGAGGTGGTTACGTGATTATAAGACTTCCAAACAACGACCGATCACGCCGTCCACCGTGGCTGCAGTCTCACCAAACCCGTCCACGCCAAACGGAGCCTGCACTCCACCTCCCGACTTCAACCAGTGCTTGACATCGCCACCGTCTTCCCCTACTATACAGACACACGCACACTCGCTTATACATCCAACCTGTCCGCCGTTTCACGACCGACTGGTGCACCAACAGAACTCGGCAAACTTGGTTACCGAACGCCACCGAGGTCAAGACTACCTAGGGGTCAACTTTTTGAGCTTCTCACAAGCACCTACAGAGACACCCAACTCATGCGCATCGCCTTTATTTCTAAGCAGCGAATTTGATGAGGATAAGCGAAGGTTTAGCAAGAGCAGCGGGACCAGCAGCCGCATGAGACCGGACGACCTTGCAGTATAGCACCGACCAATCACATCTAGAAAAGGGTCGTCTACTCTGTGACTAGTCATAAACATGCTATGATTTTGCACTTGCAATAACTTGTCTACGTTATTGCTGTCGAAAAGACTGAGACAGAATATCAGTTCACATGTTCACACAAATGCATAATGAGAGTGGAGTGATGCATATAAAGAGAATCATTCAACTTTTGAAAAGCCAACATGAAATCAAAATGGAATTCTTTATACGTGTTCCAAGTCTTACTACGAACATTGCGACTTTCATTGACTGCATTTTGACTTATGCATTGGACATTTTGTCTTTGCCTACTTTTTCCTCTTTGAATTTGTTGACTACACCACAGTTTCACTTTGAAGTTAACCAATAATGCACTAGAACAGTAATGCACTATTGAGATATTTTCTCTGACTTTGTTTTTTTTTTTCCTTCCCTTACTGGCAAATGATGTTATAAAAGATGCTATAGGTATTTTTTGATGTTTGTGCTATACTTGATAATATATTTGCTGATCTGAGCAGCATGTAAATATTCTGGACTGCTGATGAGAGAAGGAACATGACACATCTAGGTCAAAAGCAATTCTTAAATGGAAAATAGATGTAGAACTAACTGTCTGACACAGACATTTTGCAATTTTGAACACTCACTGTGACTGCGCAAACCCTTTTGATTGTGTGAGACAATTGTGACGTAATATACTACAAAGAGGAAACATTACTGTAAATATATTTGAGAATATATAAAAGAACAGTGAAAGAGTGATTAAAATTGTTGAAATCTTCAACTAAACCCAATTGTACATATGCCTGAAAATATGAAAGAAAAAAGAATGTAAAACAACGTTTTAATTTTAACTTGTATTTGCAATTGTTATCCTATATTTGTAAAAACAGATTGTTTAATGTTATTACTTTACAATTAAGTAAAGAAATGTTGCAAAATCTAAAATTGCCAGCATACAATGAATTTGGTTTAACAAGCATGGGTGATTTCTTTCTTTTTTTTAAATAAAGTTTAAAATAAAATTCATCAGAACAATACATCTATAAAGTTAAAAAAAAAAAAAAAAAAAAAACTTGGCATAGACCTTATTCAGAGCAGCGCCATGACAGGTGTGAAAGCGAGGCTGTGAGGGATGGACTTACCGTGTTTTCAATAGCATCCACTGTAAAACGCTCCTGGGTAACTTGTAATTTTCCACAGCTTATACTGTCTGCAGTCTTTTTTGTCAACTTGTATTTCTAGGAAAGATATTTTTGCGTCTGCAGAACCATCCAAAAACACATTAAATAACAATACAACTAACTCGCTGAAAAGTGAGTCTATCCCTCACAGCCTCACTTTCATTCCTGTTAAAAAAAGGCGCTGCTATGAATAAGGACTATTATGTCAAACTACACGCAACAAATCATGCCATCGCTAACACAAGATGGCGCAATAACTCTACACTATACCATGCTAGTCAGTGGTGTTGAGCAAGACTAGCCCTCATCAGAGTGCTTGGTGTGAGCCAATAGGTCATGTGCTGACATCCTGACACTTTAGTGCTTTACATTTTTGTGCTCATAGATAAATAGGGACCAAACAAGTGAGCTAATCTACTTACAGCAGCTGTTTAACAATCTCTGCTAAAATTATCCCTGCAGTGGAAAGCACTCTTCACCATCAGTCTGTGAGGTACATGTGTTGGCTCATAGCGCACCACAGCAAACATGCGTTTTGAAGGAACTTGGGATAAAAGTAACTGAAGATAGAATAGGACTGGTCCGCTCCCAGCGCAGATTCAAGCCATGGTCAGCCAAGCATGAATTCCCTGTATATTCAACTAAAGAATTTACCTAAAAGATTCCAATTGAAACTAATAGGCTAAATATGTCCATTTACAACATGGTTAATATCTTAATAAAACACACAGAGATAAATGTACATTTTAAGCAAGTTTATAACTTTTCTTCAGGGTGCACTGCATCTGCTCACCCAGTATTGGTAAACTTACCCATTTTTCTCCAATGTAGGATAATTCATCTCCACAGATACTGGACACACGCACCCGGAGCAATGGGCAGCCATTTACTGCAGCACCCGGGGATCGATTGGGGGTTAGGTGCCTTGCTCAAGGGCAAATCAGTCATGCGTATTGAGGGTGGAAGAGAGCACTGTTCATTCACTTCCCCAGCTACGTTTTCCTGCCGTTTTTGAGAATCAAACCACCAACCTAGGGTTACAAGTGTGACTCCTACCATTAGGCCACGACTGCCCTGTATCCATAAGCTGGCCATATAGATGTAAATGTTGGTAAAGTTTAACATTTAACATTGTAAAAAAATAAATTGATTAGTAGTTTGCGAGGTTAGCATATTAAAACCATTGCTTCGAATTACACAGATTTTTCAAAACAAATCTCAGAAATTGTAAAATCAGCTGGGAACCTGCTGTACATTAGTAAATCACAAATTCATTATTTACCTGATGGTTTTATCCAAAGCAACCTGAAGTATGCTTATTACATGTTAAATGCATTACTCAAAAAAAAAAATCACTTTGTGGAATTTACATTACAACTTAAAACATTTTAGTACCAGACTAGATCAGAAACACTTGCTACACCACTTCTAAAATTGGTTAAATGTTACATCCTAGCTCAATCCTAAAGGAAACATGATTAAATACAAACCATAAATGATCACAAAAATCATGTCTTATTGGTTTTGTGCAACTGGGAGTCAAATTTTAATAACCTACACTCCCACTAGGGGGCAGAGGAAGACCATAAAGAGCCATGAGATGTACACAAAGGCATTGAGACTCTTTATACCAAACAATATATTTTATTTGTCGTCCAACACCACAGCCCAGTCTTAGGAAGTGGTTCAGTACCAAATTCAATGGAGTTACACATGACGAGCATCAACACAGGAGGGGCAGGGACAAGAGGACAACCTATTAGCTTTTTTGTGTGTTTTAATAATCATTTGTTTTCTTAAAAAAAAAAAAAAAGGAAAAAAAAGCCCACCTTCCAGTAGCTCCGATGTTGTCAGCGCTGCACTGTATAGCTGTACACTGCTTTGCATTTAAAAAAAAAAAAAATTCAATGTATTCCGCAGTGGTGGCAAACAGCGACAGTCCTTGTCGAAACAGACACGGATATGCAGACAGTAGCCTGAGCGTCACTGCAGAACTGAGTGCTGGTTTACGGGGTTCAAAAACACCCCTCCAGAGTCACTCTCACCTGTACCCAGACCAGCTTACAGAAGTTTCTAAAACAGGAACGGGAGACCACACTGCATAAATCTGATTACTGCTCCTACTTACGGTCAAAGTGTTTTTCTCTACAATAAAAAAAAAGGAGAAAAGAAAACACTTTATTCTTTACAGTTAATTCTTGTTTGTGCTTTTTTTAATAATACTATGATCTGTATGAGGTCTTAGTTTGGTTTTATCATACACTGGAGTAGCAAAGAAAATTAAATTTAAAATATTCTGTACGCACCACAGTACACAGTATTTTGTGCTGCTGTTGTGTCACCTACTGTCCACAAACAACCACCTCAATCCCCCCTTTACAAATGAAGATGGAAAAAAAAACTATAGAAATCACTGGTAGAATCCCTTTAACAACACAAGTACAGTACACACATATAAAGAGCATTTCCTGTTTGGAGGGAAGTGATGCGATGAGATGTAAACATATAGCCAAGACGGTGCACCTTGTGACAAAATGTTCCTTGACTTTTCCATTTTCATGTCTGTTCTTTCAGTTCTTGGACTTTTTTTAACAATCTTTCTTGGTTTCCACCCATGTATAAAAGTACAATGAAGCCCCTAAATGTTCATACTTGGTTTGCTGTAGACTTAAATGTGGCATCATGCCACGATGTCAAGCAAATTTCCTTGACACGAGTCAGTCTTGTAAATTCCATATACATTCCAAGTTAGAGAAAAAGTACCTTCCAAGTGGTGCCGGACCTGAGCCCAACTTTGAGGAAAGCACAATTAGCTTCTCACACTTCCACCTGTCAAATGACTTTACCATTGGAGAAGATTCCCTGTGAACACATCCATGTGTTTGTGATGGATACCCATCGCTGTGTAAGCTATAAACCTTGTTCTAACCAGGTGTCAGGGTGTGTATGTGCACAAAAAATGTCCTGGTTTCCATATCTGCTTAAGAACACAGTTTCTTTTTGTATTTCATTACGAAGGTTGCTATTTCACAGGTTATACAGTTTCTCTATTGTTAATAACTGTAATGGAGGCTCAAAACATTAAATTTCCAGGGTTCCCTGGTCCAGGGTTAAATCCCATGCCCATATCTGCTGCCATTCCTCGAGGCCTCATCTGAGAGGGCATCATCATAGTCTGCTGAGGACCGCCCATCCCTTGTAATGACATCATCATGTTAGGAGAGCCTACAGGGCCAGGGTGGTTGTACATCGGCCTTTCCTTTCCCTGCATCATTCCAGGGCCTCCCATCATTCCTGGCTGCTGGCCAGGAGACAACATCCTGTGCTGAGGCCCCATCATACCCTGACCCATGAAACCTGGAGGTCTCATAGGGTTGTGGCCTGGATTACCCATGGGCATATCCTGTGGTCCCATATGTCCAGGGCCAGGAGGACCACCCATTCCCTGCATGGGGAGGCCCATCCTTGGGTTGCTCTCACCCATCATCCCCTGCATTTGGGGAAAGCCAGGTGGGCCAGATGGGTGTGGTGGCTTCCCACCAGGGGCATCCCCACCACGAGGGAAGTAGGATAGAGTCTGGCTGGGCTTCTCTGAAGGGATAATTCGAGAGAGATCAAACTCAGGGATACCTGACGCACCTGGTCGCATGACCTCGTGTAGATCCGAATCATTGAAGACGCCCGGCATGTTATTAAACTCCTGGCCTCCTGGAGTATTAGGTTTACACATAACTGGCTCACCACCAGGTCCATGAGGCATATTGCTCATCCTGCTCAGTGGACCCCCTTCTCCTTGGAAACCCATCCCATGAGGAAAGCCACCCTGGTGCCCAGGACCATTGTGAGGGAAGGGGATCTGTTGTGGAGGTGATTGTCCAGGGGGGAAGCCCTGTCCTCGGTGAGGAAGACCCATCCGCCCCTGTGACATCATCTGGTTGTTGACCATGCCAGGATCTTGTGAGACTGGGTTCATCATAATACCATGAGGCATCATGCCTGGACCCATAGGCCCAGAGTGAGGAGGCATATTAGGACCCATGGGATTGGGCGAGGGCATCTGGTTTGGCATGCCATGGGAAAGTGGCTGGGAGCCCATAGTGTTCATCCCCATTGGGCTAAGGGAAGGCATGGGGCCAGAAGAGTTAGGTGTCATCATTCGAGGATGACCTGGGTGATGATTCACACCCATACCTATAAAGACAACAAAAAGATTGTGATTTAGTGGAAAAGCCCTCCAGGAAATAACACCAATAATACTACCGCATATTCATTAACTCCTATGGACATTACCGGGCATGCTGTTGTTCATAGATGGCAGGTTTGGTGATCGAGCAGGCGGCGAGTCATCATCAGAGCTGGCCACGGTTTTGATTGCATCATGGTAGAGAGGTGTAGAACTGGGCATGGCAAACTTGGACATGCGGGACATCATGATGGAAAGAGGATTTTGGGATAGCGTTGGCTCTGGGGGCATGGTGTAGGGGCTGCTGGATGGAAGACTTCCTTGCACATTCATACCACCTGGTTGATTGGAGGAACTATTGGATGGAGGAGCTGAGGGAGGAGGATTACCACCTGAGAACAGGAGAGAAAAGGAAGGATGAAGAGCTTTTACCAATGACCTTTTATTTGACATCTCTTAGCTGCTACAAAACATCACTAAAAACAGTCCTGCTGTAACAATATTATTAGTAGGAATAATTGGGACCACATGAAAACAGAAAGAGCATTTCAAAGTTCCAGCATCCACATACAAATATTGCCTATGAACATACACTAAGAAGTAAACGTATACAATATTCATAATGGTCAATAAAGGAGGCAGGAATTTTTATTTTACCTTGCTCTACACTGCCCATCATATTTGGTGATGTCATGCTAAGGGGAGGTTTGTTGTTCTGAGGGATTCCTGGGCTTTGCATGGGTGGCTTGGGTGATGACGTCCAGCCGGGGGAGGGGGCAGGGAGCGAGGGTGACTTCATATGGACAGGTGATGCCCCTGCTGAGCCCATCATAGGAGGAGATTTAATGGCTGCTGCTGCTACTGCTGCAGCTGAAGGCCCACTAAGCATACCAGCCAGCTGGGACGGTGTCTGTGGAGACTTGAGGTTACCTGATGGTGAGCCCAGCATTGGAGACTGGACCTGCCGCAGTGTTGGTGACTTTAGCGGGTTGACATTGGGCGAGTTAGCGGGTCCAGACTGGACATTCAGGTCTGAGGGCTTGCGACTCATATTCCTCTGGCCGGGCGGAAGCCCTGAGCTGTTGGGAGCCTGGTTTGGTGGTAAAGGAGGCATGTGACTAAGACGTCCATTTCCACCCACATTACCTCTTTGGTCAGGTAGAAAGGGTGGCTCGCCTCTGGGACCTCTGGGATTTCCAGGGCCTTGGGGACCCATGCCAGGGAACTGTCGGTTGGGTCCCATGTTGAGGTCTCCTGGATGGGGCTGGTCATTGAAAGGAGGCCCCTGCATCATTCTCTGTGAAGGAATCACATTCTCAGGCATTGGACCTCCACCTTGCCTCATCTTCATAATTTCCTCTGGACTAAGATTCATTGGTGGATCTCTCATCTTAGGGGGCATCATCTGAGGGCTAGGGCCCATGTTTACGTTGAGGTTACCAGGCCCCATGCCAAATTCACCCATGTCTCGTCCAAGACCTTTCACAAATTCCATTCTTGAGGAGGGGCTCATTGGACCATCAACTGGCATTCTGGGAAACATCATGCCACCTCCATTTCCAGGCTCCATGGGTCTTTGATTACCCATCATTCGATTCATCTCCATCATCATGCCAGGTGTAAGACCCATGCCTTGCTTATCACCCATACCTTGATGGAACATAGCTTCCTGTACAGACTGAGGATTGGGGAATCTTTCCACCCTTCCACCCGGACCTCCAAACATGCCTTGGCCAGGAGGGAATCCTCTCCCATCGCCCATTTTGGGCATATCATCAGGCCAGTTCATTCCAGGTCTGGGCATAGCATTGGGCCCTCCATCCATATCAGGGTTCATCATACCTGGGAAGCCAGGCATCCTCTGCATGTGTGGATGCATCCCTCTGGGGCCCATGTTCATCTGGTCAGGGAATGGTTCAGGGCCACCAGGGCCCCACACCTCTCCAGGATTCATCTGGTAGGGTGGTGGTGGGCCTCGCATCATTCCTCTAGGTCCACCCTGATGGAGCATCATGTCTCCCATTGGTCTGTGCTGCATTTGTTCCTGCTTGCGCTTCTTCTCCTCATAGAACTCTTGCTGCAGTTTTAGCCAGGCTATCTGCTCTGGAGTCATATGGTCTCCATCAGGACCTGGATGCGAGTTCATAGGTCCTGGACCTGGTGGCGGGGGTCCAAGATCATCTGGAGAAAAGGGCATGTCCCTAGGACCAGGTGGACCAAAGGGAGGCCCATCAGGACGTGGTCCTCCTGGACCACCTGGCTTTCCAAGGCTTTGTGACTGAGCCATCATGGCTTGGAGAGGCCCTTGTTCTGGTTTCTTGGGCCCTCCTTCCATCATTGCAGAATTGGGGGGAGGTCCAACCATGTTCCCTTGGCCCATCGAAGCCATGTCCTTATCATCTGGGAAGAGCATTCGCTGTATATCACGTAAAGTCTGTAAGGAACGTTCCCGGTGTTCAAGTTGTTCTTGGGAAAGCCCCTCAGAGTTGTCCCCCATGCTAGACATGATTTCATGAGCCAGCTGCTGGTGGTGTTGCGCTGTGAGCTTAGCATCTGCTCCTTTAGGCAGATCTAGGGATGGGAAGCTCTGTTGAGGGCCAGGATTGGGAGGCTGTATGGAGGCCTGGCTACCAGGTGTCCCTGCAGAGTTGCTACCATCATGGGATCCAGCACCATCCTGTGGGCTACTGCTGGGGAGGCTCTTAGAGTCCATACCAGCTGAAGGTGCATTGTCTGGAGGGAGGCTAGTTGGTTTTGCCCCCTGGGTTGGCTGCTGAGGTTGGGTGGGTTGCGCTTGAGGTTGTTGCTGCTGGCCTGACTGCGCTACTTTAGAGGCTGCTTGGTGGTTCTGATCACTGGAGAGAGATGAGGGCTGTTGCTGGGACGGAACTCCCTGTTGTTTAGGGTCACTTCTGAGGGACCCAATCTGATTGTTCTAAAACAGACCCATGAAAAAAAAAAAAAAATTTACAATGTGTCTGTGAAAATCATGACATTTAGAGCAAACACAATTCAGTGATATCCTTTCTTACCAGGGGGAGCTGGGGCTTTCCACCCTTGCCGTTAGAGATATTATTCATGTGGTAAGTGATGATGTTTTCTACATGCCCCGTTATGACTGCATCTGCTGCCCTGAGATGGGAAGAAAACAGTCCTAGTCAAAGCTTTGCATAACTGCACTGATGAATAAATGTATTCTCTGAGGTACCTTTCATGTCTCATTTTTTTTTAAAGTAATTTATTTTTGTTAAAATAACCAACACCAGTTTAATGTGTAAAAACTACTAAATCATTTGTTCATTGATTTTCTTGAAAATTAAGCATTCTTTGCTATTCTGATCGGTGATTATAGTGTCATTAAATAATAAAGATGAATTGTGTCATTTCAGACCACTCTATCCACTTAAACTAATAATGGGTACTGTTTATGTCCATGCAGCAGACCCTATCCACATTTACAACAACAGGTCTAGAAGATGGACAAATAGTAAGAAGAATTTGACACTGGGCTCAGTCCCATCTAGTGTGATGTCAGAGTAGTAATGGCACTGCTCAGTGGGAGACTCTTCTTATGATCACAGAATGTCTGAAAGCTCCTGTCACCTAATATCTGGCATTCCAATATATCTGCCATCTGAGGGTCTAGTTTAAGCAAACATGCTGCGGTCAGTGCTCAAACACTTTCATCTTTTACCACTACTACTTTTAGACATTTATTAGCTCAGCAAAAAGGAAATGCGAAAGAGAGATAGTGATAGTGGGATTTGCTTTTTTGAACTGACAAAACCTTGACACTATGATTTAACAAAACAACTGTATTTTAGCAGTGCACCTGAGGGCATCCTGTTTTTTTTTTTTTTTTTTTTTTTTTTTAAATGTTAGCACAAATTCACAATTATAATGAGACAAAAAACACTATTTAAAAAAAATGAACAAACAAGAAAATATTTACTTGTTGGCCATCTCTGTGGTGAAGACGTAAACAACCTTTGACCCTGGTTTCTGCCCACTCCCCAGTTCAGACGTTGTGCTTTGTCCTCCAACTGTATTGTGGGTAGGCGTAGAGGCAGAAAGAGCACCTGGATCTGGCTTTATGTCGGTGGAGTTACAGTCTGTGCAAAACATAAATGTTATGGTAATCATCAAATAGCATTAGCCACAATAAGGTACATTTTGCCAATCATTCTGTTTAGTGATGCGCATGCACAGAAAGAATCCACAGACTTTTTGCATTTTCAAATGTTTGGGGAAAACAATGCATTTGGAAAAATCTGTTAAAACACAACTGAAAGTACTACTCTTACAACTCACTATAATCAAGGAAATTAAAACGACGGATTGATAGTCATGAATGCTTGTATGGCATGTACACAACTTTGTGAATCCTAGCAGTTTGTGTAAATTCACAAAGTTCTGTGTGTAGATTTTGTGTGAGCCTGATACACTAAGCATGGCAAAACATTGACATTAACATTTGAATGCATTAACAGCAAATACTTTTAAGTGTCATTAGTTTATAAATTGCATTAGTAATCATACAAAGCTCTTCAATAGAAAACTGCAAGTTATTACAAATTCTTGATCTGAATGTGGATATTGGATAATAAATCTATGCCACCAAGTGACAACAATAAACAGAGAGTTTCATCCCTAAATTTTTAAGGTAAAAAAAATGAATGTATACTTTACATGCACTTTATTACAAATACAGTAAACAAATAAATAAATGAAATACTGAAACTACGTACTGAAGAATCCTGGGTCATCTTCATCGCTCTCTCCCCCTGAACACCAATCTGCACCGCTGTAGGGCAACCGCCGCTCTCCAACACATAACCTTTTTGCTCTACTACCTATTTCTTTAGAGAGACAGAAGAGCATGATTACCATAATGTTCATGAAATTTCTACTGCCATGGAGTACATTGCTACTGAATTGTAGGTTTGTTTCTCAAACACCAAGAGGACAGAAAATATAACAAATCACCAATTGCAGTGCAGTGCAGTAGTTAGTCATTTCTATCGAGCGGTACGGTACAGTACGGTACGCAGTTGTGAATGGTACCTAAACGCTGAACCATACAGTACCACTTTTTCGGTACCCTTCCGTAGGGGTACCTAGCACAGTGGTACAGTATCTAAAGGGTGGAGCTAGACTCACTGCAGAACGATTGGTTGACAGAATAGTCACTTGCATATGCTACAAGGGGAATGACAACATAAGCGCCATTTTTTAATATACAGTAGAAATATAAAACTACTGTTATTGTGTCACGAAATGTAGTTAAGAGTTTTTTTAGGCGAGAATATAGTTGTTTAAAGCTCAAATCTGTGGTTTATTTATAAAGATTTATGAAAATTTGATCCATTCCAGGCGATCACCGGGTTTTCGTTTTGTTATAAATAGGCTAACGTTATACATGCAGTGAATATAATCAATACGCATTACCTGAACCACATTTGTGTGGATAATGTGTAAGATTTCTTTAAATGAAAACGAAAAGAGGCAGACTAGTGTTTTATAACACATTTAGTTTTATTGTTGCCTAAAATGTACATACAGAGATAAACGAAGTAGAAGAGCGAGCTGAGTGATGCTTTCAAGAACGCGCTGTTCCATTTGAAGAATTACCGGACTTGCGTCCTCGGGAGTCATTCTGCTGAGAAACGCCTAATGTCTGCGCTTGGCTTCTTGTGACAAACAGCCAAATGCCGAGAAGCAAGAACAAGATCTACTGTATCCAGCAATCACCCATTGCTGTTTACTATTTTTTTTTTTTTTTTTTTTTTTTTTTTTTCATTGCTGTTTACTATGTCACCACCTTCGTGCGAAAATGACGTAGATCGCTTCCATAGATATATACACTAGATGTCGCCTTGGCTACGGGAGTCGCAAGAGCCGCCATCATGGAACGGGAGCCCCTCCTCTTTAATGCATCAGCGTCAATGTAGGAAAAGGTCTAACGGAAATAAAAATCACCATAAAGCGTCATGAATACGATTTTGTAGTTTTTTTTTGGTTCGCTAATTATAAGTACAAAATTTCACATTCTTGTGAAATGTAATCCCTTGCGGTCTGGTTTTTAGATTTCGTTTGTGTGAACATGCATACTTAGCACAAAAGTCCGGCATCATCCATGAATGGCGGAGATAGCAGCGTTACCTAGCTACTTCCTATGACAAGACCCCTGTTCCAAGATGGCGGCGGTTTTGACGCATGCTTAGAACCCCAAGGTGACATCTACTGTATATATCTATGCTTTCCGGCATAGGCTACAGCACGCCTATCAAGTATGGTACTGTTGGCGGTGGAAACGCAAGCCAGATCAGAGTTTAACGTCCGGAATCGTACGGTCCTGTACTAAACCGCTCGGTGGAAACGACCTATTAGTCTTTGAGAAAATGTCCTCTTAAAGTTTTAAACCTGCATGAATACACAGTGCACTAGGGATGCGCAAGACTAGCAGACTAGTCGATTAAACAATACTACTATTTTACAAGCGGCAGGTTTAGAGAAATGTCCGCTCACAAGATGAGCAAGATGGAGCCTTATGACAGCCTAATCAAAACGTTTCCGTTTTCTTGTATGTCATGTCAAACTAGTATAACAATAAACGTGCATATAGGCTTGTTATACTACTGGTTATGAGGGATACAGAATATTTTATATCAGATTATCAAATGAAAATTACTTGACACTTGAACAGTTTCAATGTCAACATCCTAATGAAGAGAATATGCTTAAATAATGTATAGTTGTCAGTACACGTCAGGCTTTTCTTGCGATTTATATAAAATTTATATAAGCGAACATCATGAATCCATTTTCCAAACCATATTGTCGTCTTATCCTGAATCACTACGGTACACATATAAGTGTTTATATTCAGACAATTTTAGACTGGTATGGGTTTTATCACTCTGGAGTAGCCCAGTACCTGCATGACTAGTCATAGACAAACAGAGAGAAGTAGCTTCGGCTACAATGTTTATCCACAAGATTCATGCAGTTCTGTTTATTAACAGAACAGAAAAAGTTACGGACTGCTGCTTTAAGTGAATGCCAAGTTTAATATACAAGGATCATAATGCAAGGCAAGCACATCGTACCTATTTTTAGTGGCATTTAGTATGGGATTTGACTGTTAAAAGGTTAAGTAGTCTTTTTCAAATGGATCGCATACAGACTGTCTCCGGAGGGGCGGGGTTGACAAGTCGGTTGCAAAAATTTCAGTTTAAACTAATGAAATTAGTCGTTGCGCACATCCCTACTTAAAACAAACTTTGGATAACTAGAAAGTTCTTAGTCACCATTTAAGTGTCATGAAACCACAGGCCACTTCACAACAAAGCTTGGAGCACTGTAGGCAACCCAGTCACTTATATTTGAATTTATTTATTTTAAATAGGACAATGCACATTAACTAACATGAACACTCAAGTCAATCATGTAAATGTGCCAGATTTAGCCATACAAGCTATTTTTCATCTGTAGTCTCTGGCAGGTTGAAGGTAAAATCCTTAAGTCACTTATATTTGAGTTTATTTATTTTAAATAGGACAATGCACATTAATTAACATGAGCACTCAAGTCCATCATGTAAAATCCACAAGTCACGTTTATTTGAATTTATATATTTTAAATAGGACAATGCACATTAATTAACATGAGCACTCAAGTCCATCATGTAAATGTGCCAGATTTAGCCATACAAGCTATTTTTTATCTGTAGTCCCTAGCAGGTTGAAGGTAAAATCCACAAGTCCATAAAACTTAAAAACACATTCCAACTAACATAAATATTATCAAAGCATATTAATCCAAATACAGAATGACTTCAAATATAAGGAGACAAAAACAAGCCACTACAAATTATTGGATGAAATTTTCCAACAATCATTAGATTAAAATGGTTTCAGAACCTCTCAATGATGCACACATCACTTCATGATGCATGAAATAAAATGCACAAATACTTACAAATACCGCTTCGTAAGTTTAAAGCACAAACATACACTGCACAACATGCATCTACAGCCTAATGCATAAACGGATGCATTAGGTTGTGAATTAGCTTTTGCATACACTTTCAAGACTAAGTTTATTGCACAATTTTTTACCCACTACAAATGTCCATTTTTAATGGCAGAAACTTCTTATAAAAACAAATTACAAACTTATTTTTACTGGCAATACTTTAAGTATTTTTGTTAATCTATGGCCAGTTGTGCAGCCCACCTAAAACGTAATGGCATTCAGTTAATAGGAACACCTACAACAGTCAACAATACAGCTGACCGTCAGTGAGGAGAAGAAAAAAAAAAACAATCCCTGTCAGTGTGTACAAGGTTTAAGAAAGAGAATAAAATAGCACTATTGTTAGTTTCTATACCACTGGTTAGTTCACAGACCACAAAATCTCACTGAAACTGGGACATGGTCAGGTCAGAAGGGGAGATTTAAAACTTCCTGTGTTCAGACAACACACACAGCTCAAACAAACGGCAAGAGCAAACTCTCAACAGCTTGAACAAACACAAACATGCACACCAAACTGCCTTACAAGCTGTCTTCCCTGTGAGCACATAAGCACATCAGTACACAAGGAAAACCAAACAGGTTGCTTCTGTACAAGTTAACTCTTTCTGACTTAAACATCAACAGCAGCATTTAAAACACACATGTAGCCTTCTACATTCTTTATGTGCTGCACCTCAAGCACAAAGAATTAACCATCTTTTCTTTTCTTTTCTTCTTTTTTTGAAGATTCTCAAACAAAAACAAAATAAAATTGCCTGAGCTTCATACTAAAATATGTTTATGCAGAGGCATTAACAACCAGCAGGGGTCCTTCAGACTGTCAAGCACACCAACCTAAATAAAGGGAGGGGGGGGGGGGGGCAAAAGAAGGTGTCTCCCCCTCACTCAGCAAACCAAATGGTACATTCCCTGGCGTTCCCAAACCAGGCCCATCTTGTTATGCTGCCTCTAGGAAACATACAGGGTTATGGATGTCTTGATGCATCACTACAGTCCAGAGGCGGCGGGCATACATGCACAAACGCATATGTGAGAAGAAAACCAGCAAAAATGTGACCCTTGGGATATTTGGATTTGCATCCTGAATCATTAAAAGGTCATTCCCGATGGAACATTGCCATAGTCTATCATGACACAAGAATAACTGGGACCAGAACCACATAAAAATGATATAACAGCACGACATAAAAGCATAAAAAGGCCCTTATTTAAAAAACAAACTAGAGCATTAATGGCTCAATCTCAGGACACCATACAAAAAGTGTAAAATAAATAAGATTATTGTCCATGTGATTGTTGAACACTGAAACAAAGCTATGTTACAATCTTTCAGTATTTTATCATGTTTATACTTGCATTTTCCTTGTCAAGCTAAACATATAAAATCATAATGGTTTATTAACATTTACTCTGTGATCTAATTTCATCCAATTATAACATGTGAATTATTACAAAGCCAGCAAAACAACAACCAGATACTACCAAACTTTCCTCAGTTATCTATTCAAATTGTAAGCAAATTAATTCCCTTCTGTGAAAGGGCTGAATAATGTAGCACTTAAGGTTTTGCGACAATAAATAACTAGCCTACTGGTACTTTGCGAGGCTGTAAGTAACCACATTTAATTTTGGAGATAGTGGTTTTAAAATTTATCATAAAAAATAAAAAACTTATTTTGGTTGACCACTAATCTTACTGGGGAGCAGGGCTTGACATTAACACCCGCCAACCCGCCAAATGTGGGTGGATTTAAGCAGTGGCGTGTAACGCAGTCACTCCTACTAGCCACTCTGGCGGGCTGAATTTTATATAGACCTAATATGTTTTTTTTCCAATTGTAGTTCTTTTAAAAAGGCATCTGAAATAATAAACTAAGTACAATCTAGTGTTGTCAAAAAGATAGATTTTTCGATACTGAACTATCTGAAACTCTTCTGCAGGATGTACCAGCAACGCGTCCTCCCTCTTTAATCTATCCGACAGCGAGTTGACACCGTGGTTGACACCGTGGTTGACACCCTTTACAGTCTATGGTTGATACACAAATCCTTTACTCACTCGTTTAATTTGCTCCGGATGAATATTGTTGGTGTTACAGGGTGAGGGATTGCGCATATTGAGCAAAATTATGCTCATTCCCGCAGATTTTGTGCTCACACCTAAAGTGCTTGCACATAAAGACAAGTATATTGGCTATTTAAAATACTATAATGGGTCCGTGCGTCATGTCTTAAAGCAACAGCAGCCTAATATACCGGCTGCTAAATAATGAGATAATATTAAAAATATATATGCCAGTTGTTCCCTATGGTATCGATGTCAAAATTGTGGCCAGTGAAAATGCCGAGTGGCTAGTAACTTTGAAAAACCACTAGCCACAGTGGCTGGTGAGCAAAAAAGTTAATGTTAAGCCCTGCTGGGGAGCCATCTCGCTATGGGGGTTACAGTGCTGGTATGTGGGCCTGAGGTGGGAAAAATAGTTTCTTGGAAGATCAGCTGTCACTATTTCAAATTAAATAAAACAAAGAATGTTCTTAGACAGAAACTGCTTCATTTTCTGAGAATGGGCCTAATGCTCGCTCTGGAAAAAAAAAAAAAAAGTCCATTCAATGTCAGAACAAGGTGGTAATAGTATCATTCTGTGCCACAGGATGATCATATTCAACAATACAAAAATAACTGCACATCATGACACCACTCAATATAATTACCTGACCAAGATAGTAAGGCTAGATACTAGAGTCGCTTTAAATCATTCTATAGGTCATTTAAAACCACAGTGGATAAATGATCCCTTTATTGAATGACACATTATGAATGCAAGAACTCTGAATCAGATTCATAATTCAAATTGTAGTAGGAAAAGATAAACAATTCACTTTTTTTACCTTTCTGGTCCCCTTCATTGCTTGGCGTTCCTGTATCCCTTTGTTCGAATGACTCCACTGAAGTGCTTCTCTCTCTCTTAATCTTTCCTTTTGCACCGTTGCCTGAACTCAGGCCTTGTCCATTTTTGAGTCCCATACTCCCTATGGGGCCTTGGGGACCTTTGGGTGTGTGGCTTCCACTCAGCGACTTGGGGTCACAAGGAGACGACTGCGATTGACTGCCAGCGCCCCCCTGCTTTCCCTGGTTGGGCAGTTTGGAGTCCATCTGTGCAGCGCTGGAGGGGGACATCACGGGCGGCGACCTCACCATGGCCTCCTGCTTGGATTTCGGACTGCTGAGAAAAGCGTAAAGAAAAGTCTGTGAAAATGGCCCAGGGCACACATGAATGGTCAAGATCTCTGATTTCAGAACTAATAATCAGTGTTTCTCAACTCTGTCTGTTAGCCGTCAATTCACCTCAGTTAATCCTGCCTCTGAACATTTTCGGTTATCCGGGAGTGACGTGCGGCCAAGATTTCAGATCTTTGGGCTTCAAAATGCTCTTCAGCAACCTACGGGTGACGTCACGGACACTACATCCATTTTTTTTTTACATTCTATGGTGGAAAAGCAGTGGAATCCTAAATAATAACTATTACCTTCCCTCTCTTTGGTAAGGAACCCACCAAAACACAGGCCTGAGACAACTGAGTCATATCTTAGCAGCTGACCGGCTGCAGCCACCACACCCTGAAAACATGCCATTCAATAATAGGAAAATCTTGACGTGTACCGGTGACGCAAATACAGTACTCTGTGACCTTATGTCCTAGCCTTGTTCTCTGTTGACAGAGTGCCAGGTTAATATTTAATCAAAACTCGTCAAACCAGATCTCACACAAGCTAGCCTCCATCCATACCCAATGTATTGGGTCCACAGTGTCCGGTTACATGCCAACTGTAAGAAAACCAAGGGAAACAGTAAGGGCTGGTCATTGATGGACACCTTTGAGTTGCAATGGACAAGGAATATGAGTTTTACTGCCAGTAACACTCATATTCCATGTCCACTGCCACCATTTTGGATCTTGAATGTGTGCCTGAAAGCGCAAACCACTTTCCAAAAGTAAGGTACCCGTTTCAGAGCTCTGCACACTACAAAGCAAAATATTTTCCAACATTCAAGAGAAAATCCAAACTCCTTGGACACCAGCTGCAAACATATACAAAATGGGGAGTGATTAGGCTATGTGCCATAGTGTTCACTGAAGGACTCCCAGGAGCCCGTCTGCAAACGCCTTAACCAGCTCCAGATCTGTGAATCAGCAAGAACAGCCATTTTGGAACCAACGTCCAGCAGGGCGGGATGTATAAGCTCTGGCTGAGCTGAAGTGGGTCAGTTTCTCATATGCTCAATGAGGTTCTGGAAGCTTTCCAGGTCCAGCTCTGCCTTTAAGGCACAGTTTCCCCTGCACTTCTGCTGCAGTTACTTCAGCTTGCACTGGTTTCCGGTCCACAAGAGACAGCTCAGTGGCCATAAGAAGAGTGGGAATTGCAAGCAAGTGGGCAGCAAATAATTTGCTGGTGTGGTGCATCTCCATTAAAAAGAAAAGAAAACAACTCCTCCTTATACACTTAAGAACTGTTTAATAAGATCGCAGTGAATTAATTATATCTAGATTTGCCCTACTGCATTAAAACGGTTTATTAGCACATTTGCCCAGGCAATGCTATAAAACTAGAGATGAAACAACTAGTCGATGTGTTCAAAACAAATCTAGATAGACATTTCCACTACTCTATCCACTAGTTGTTGGATGGCTAGTCGACTGTGGTGACATCCTTTATACATTTCGATAAAAATGTCAAATATTGTTTTCAGCATTATTGAAAATGCATGTAAATCCATATATTTCCCAAAGCTCTCTTCACTTACAAACATTTTTACATGCCACACTATACAAAAACAATTTTTATTAATTACAGAATTGTATTAATTTTAGCATTTTGTTGTATTGCTATATGCATTACCATTCAAAAGATTGTGGTTAGATTTTTAAATGCTTTTGAAAGAAGTCTCTGCAAAAAATAAAAATTCATTACAAAATAAAATAACTACAGATTTTGTAGTGCACGATTTACTAATTTGTTCACTTGATTTATAAATCGTGCGCACGATATAGCAAATCAAGGGAACAAATTAGTAAGTTGAGGGAATGATTTATCCTACTATTTTTTTCCTGCATGTCACGTGAGGGGCTCCATAAATAACAGGTGTCTATTTGAATAATTTATTCCTGTGATGCAAAGCTGAATTTTGAGCATCATTCCTCCAGTCTTGAGTGTCACATGATCCTTCAGAAATCATTTTAATATGCTGATTCGCTGTTCAGGAAACATTGCTTATTATTATCAGTGCTGGTCTGCTTAATTATTTTTAGGGAAACTGTGATACTTTTTATTTTAGGTTTTCTTTGATGAATAGAAAAATACTTTTGACACACTTTGTCTTTACGGTCACTTTTGATCAATTTAATGCATCCTTGCAAGGGTTCTCTCACCTCTGAGTGTTAGCCGATGGAGAGTTCCTCACTTTGGGGTTGCTGGAATGCATTGACGTCAGTCCCAGTGCGACAGAGGCAGGAGCAGTAGAGTGCTGGTGGGGACTGTGGGTGTGTGTATGTGTGTGGGAGTGTGTATGTGTAGTGGTGGGCGTAGCTTTGGCCCGGGTGCTCCGGGGCCCGGTATTGGGGGTTGCGACAGGGCTGCTACAGTCCTGGCCCTCTTCTTGCCGTTCTTTGGCCCTCTCCTTCCTGCCTGAAGCGTTTCCTGTGGTTCCGGTAGCTGTGGTGGTAGCCGTGGCTGCTGCTGGTCTCTCCTCCTGCACCTTCAGCATTCTCTGTGTGGGCTTGTCTGGAGTCTCCCCGAGGAGCCCTCACAGCCCCTGGCCACACTAAACACACAAACAAGTAAAGAACAGTGTGTTAAGACCATGAGAGCAAGCAAACATTTTCCTTGTACTCCAATCAATTCAATATCAAAGGTTAAGAAAAAACCTGGCAAACTTTCAGATAATCAAAATGCAATAAATCAAAATGTTTAACATTTAGAAAAAAAACTAAAATGTCCAACAAAACAAATTAATTATTATAAATATAAAATAATAATAATAAAATACATAGACATCAAACATACATATTGAAATACAAGACACCAAACCAAGTTAAAGAGAAATTTTGTATGCGTTTACATTTCATTGAGAAAAAAAAAAAAAAAGAATTAATTGAAAACACACCATGTCTAGAAAAACATCAAAATATATGATTAGCCCATGTCTCAATGATAATTTGTAGGCTACTCTACCGATTTTGACAGTTTGGGGTTGTTAATTTTTTTAAAATGTTAATGAAAGGAGTCTCATGATAATCAAGAATGCACACACTTGTTTAAAAACACAGTAAAGAGAATAATATTGTGAAATATTATTATAATTTAAAATAACTTCTCTTTTAATGTATTTTAAAACGTAATTTATTACTGTGATACAAAGCTGAATCTTCAGCATCATTACTCCAGTCCTCAGTGCCACGTGATCCTTGAGCAAATCAGCATATCAGAATGATTTCTGAAGAATTCTGCTTAATATTTTTGTGGAAATGTGAAACTTTTCAGCATTCTTTCAAGAAAATAAAGTTTGAATAGAAAGCGTTTATTTGAAATAGTAACAACATTCAAATTGTTGCTAAAGATCTTTAACTATCATTTTAACTTAACAATCCCCAAATTTTGAATGGCAGTGTACATTTTAAATCTCCTTCTCTCCTTGCATTGCCACACCTAAACTAGCTCTAAAGTAACCAACTTCAAGTCACATGTTTGTTTGTACACCTGTGCAGACATGCTCCGTATGAGTTCTGAATAAGTGTCTATGAACATCCACAACAAATTACTACACCATAAAATCCATAGACTATTCCAAATCACATCCAAGACTAAAGTTCTCAAAAAATATCAGTCATTCCAAGAATATTAAAACATTGCATATTCGCCAAAACACTGAAATGTGTTCTGAAATGTGAAAAACACTGAAATGTAGAAGGTGAGAAAATGTAGAACTGTGTATCTGCCAGGCAGTGGCCATCATCCAAAATTGACTGAAGAGTCAGACTGAAGGCCACCAAAATACCGATTTGTTGAAAACAAGAAGTCATGTAACATCTCAGATGGAGGCGTGCGATAGACTGAAAACAGTTTGCTGACCAGAACATCATACTGAAAAAACATTTACAGTAAAGAGAACCATCATGTTTTTAAGAACAAGTCTCAGTAACAGGACTGGAAAACTTAAAAATCCAACCAAAATAGGACCGAGGAAGGAAAATTGGAGGATTCAAATAACCAACTGGATAATCCTTTGAAACATTCAGCTAGAGCCCGTCT
The DNA here is from genome assembly GCA_030578275.1 of Meda fulgida. Classification (NCBI taxonomy): domain Eukaryota; kingdom Metazoa; phylum Chordata; class Actinopteri; order Cypriniformes; family Leuciscidae; genus Meda; species Meda fulgida. The sequence goes on along the minus strand of CM060616.1, from coordinate 35,311,986 downwards.
CAGATGAAATCTGCAGATGTACTCCGATTTGAAGGGTTTGATTTGTTAATCTTGATTTAAGTTTGGCGTCAGTATTTTTTTTTTTCTAAAGAAAATGAATACTTCTATTCAGCAAGGATGCATTAATTTGATCAAAAGCAATACACTTATAAATTCAATATATGTGTGTGTGTGTGTGTGTGTGTGTGTGTGTCAATTCAATGTGTGTTCTTTTAAATTTTCTATTCATAAAATAATCCAGAAAAAAAAAATGCTGGAGTGACACTGAAGACTGGAGTAATGGCTGCTGAAAAGTTAGCTTTGCCATCACAAGAATAAATTACATTTTATTAGAAACCCAATTGAAAGCAGGTAATTTAAGCTGTAATATTTGATCACAATACAGATTACTGTGAATAAAGAGACCGAGAGAGAGAGAAGCATGTAATATGTACCACCTCAAAAACGCAACAGATAACTGACTAGTACAAATTCTTTTACTCTGCAAAAACGTACAAGAAAAAAAACAGGAGTGAGAATGATCGAGTTTGTCTTTCAGGGTGTGCTAGTGCTTCCATGTGTGAATGAGATTGTGTTAACATGTAGTGGCCTTTGCAGTTACGCAAACGCTAGCTTTCATAAGATATGAGAACCCTCTCAAAAAGCTGCAGTGTCAGACTGCGTTGTCATCCAGGAAATATTCAGGACCGCTTCCAAAACACTCAAATGATGTAAGCATCTTGCATATTCCCTCCCAGTTTAACAGTGAGGACTGAAAGACAGCACTAACTTAACACTAAACTGAATGCTTTTATGAAGCTTCTCAGAAAAAAAATGGCAAATGTTTATTGTAGTGCAGGTAAATTATTTTAATGTATAATAGGTTTATTCAAATTTAGGTTTATGCCAAACAAAACATTCCTAGTCGCAGTTTACCATCTAAACCCAATCGAAATCCAGCTTGACATTCTTTAAACACTTAAAACAACAAAATATGCCACTTATAAGTAATTTTATTTAATATCAGGGCTCAATAGTTGAGCATATTCTATTGTTTGCATTTGCAATTTAAAATAATGCGTGTGAAGAAAAAATTGATTTGGGCGCATAGTTTAAATGATTAAAACTTAATATCATCAGAATAAAAACTTAATTAATTTAATGTTGCAAATTGTTGTTTCACACTCTGATTGGCTGCCTTTTATTCCTTTACATCATGTCAATAGAGAAAGCAAGTAATACATATATGTTGATGCGTTAACGCTTATCGACTAATTCAAATGATTATAAAAGTGCTAACATTAAACTACATCAGACTGATCTCTGTGTTGTAAAGTTTCACCTGTCAGATTACCTGGAAAGATACACACTGCGATTTATAATAGGCCTTTACGATTGATGCTTGTCAGACTGTACGAACATGATCCTCGCTGTAAGCCATGTCACACTGTACAAAATTGACTTTCTAAATTTGGCTCAGACGGCCAAATCGTGGCCAAAAATCGCAGTGTCAACTGTGAACCCGGCTTCAGTTGACTGTGAAATTTAAAAGAAACGTTCACTATTTTAATACATTTTAAAATGTCATTTATTCATTTAAATGGCAAAGCTGAATTTTCAGCATCATTACTCCAGTCTTCAGTGTCACATGATCCCTCAGAAACCATTCTAATATGCTGATTTGGAGCTTAAAAAGGTGCTTTTTTTTACTGTACTTTAGCATAAAATACCATAATATGTTTGCAGATATTTAGGAAACATGCAAAGTTCACATATTTGTTTCTACCAAAAAAAATGAAATGTGTGTTCGTGTCGTAATGTCTGCTTTTGCTTTGGTCTGTGATTCACCCAATGCCAATTTACCCAATAGTATTTTGACACCAGGGGTTGCCAGTTGGTGTAAAGCACAGCGTATTGCAGCCATAAAGGCTAGCAAACAAATTCAAACTGGGTCAGAGATCGCAGTTGCATGTCTTCAATCTGGCATCCCACATGAGCACCAAGTCTAAAGAGGGGGAAAAACACCTACATTTTGAATTTAGAATTTAACCAATAGCTGTCAATATTACATACTGCAGCTTTAAGAAACATTTCTTACTAATATTTGTGTGGAAACAGTCATCAGTGTGTTTTTTTCTTCTTCTGCGGGTTGATTCCTCACCCCCAAATTATAGAGATGAATTTTTCCCCGGATGGAGAAAATTTGATTGGCCATAGGGATAGTTTTGTTGCGCAGACCTGGCAACCCTGATATAGTGATACTTTATTATTCAGGAGTCTTTGAAATAAATGCTGTTCTTTTGAACTCGTCATCAACTAGAATTTGTGGCATTATAAAATGTCTTTACTGCCACTTTTGATAAATTTAATGCATCCTTGCGGGATTATTTCTTTAACAAAAACAAGCATAGAGCTCGGTTTAATATTGAAAAGTAAAAAGGAAACAGTAAGAGAAATGAACACGTCAATTGAGGCAGCCATTTACATTTTTTGTCATTTAAAGCGAGGTCTCCTTGCATGGCCCCTCTCTCTCCTCCTGAACCCACACTTGCATACTGACATTCTCAGATTTCACCGTTTGCAGTGCGAGAGGCCGGTGTGCTGCTCTAATGGCGTACAGCGGCAGCAGCATGGCCGTCAAGCATTCTCCAGCCCGCCACAGACATTTCTCTTCATGCACGCACACCCACCAACACCGTTGCCAGGGCAACCCCAACCGACAGGCCCTGGATCTACAACAGCCTCAAAAACACACGCACACCCACCAATCTGCTTGAAGAATTATAACACGTGCACTTAAAGGTACAGACAGACACTTCTAAATGTTTCCAAAGGCTTACAAGAGACAGGATTTTTTTTCCTAGAAATAGCACGCACTAACAAATATGCATATTTTTCAAAATGCTAAATTATCTGATATGGGGAAAAAAAAAATCAATGTCTATTTTGATTTTTAAAAAACCTGTTAAACTGAATGCCCGATTGTGAGTCTAAGAAGCCTGGGGCGAGGTTTGAACTTGAGGCAAGAAACGGGTGAAGAGAATGCATGTTGTGCATTCAAGCTCAGACCTTCTCAGAAATGGACAAACATTCCAGTATGCGCTTACACTTCCTGTCAAGCCTTGAGTGAGTGGGAACAAGAAAGAGCTGAAAACAGCGGCCAGTGCGATGAGATATCCAGTTAAATCGGGAATGGCGTGATGAAATAAATCTAATATATAGAGACAAGAGAGGTCAAAATTACCAAAATATACCTTTCCAATAAGAAAAAAAATAACAGCTTCAACAATGCAGACTGAAAATATTCACACTTTTAATATATCGTACATAAAAAAAAAAGGTAAAAAAAAAAGTTCACATTACAGTAATAAAACAAAATTTAACTATATATTTTTTCCTATGCATTTATTAGCATATAACATCACAATGTTATACAGAGACTGAACATACAAAATGCATATTATTTTCTATGGCTAATGCCCTCAGCCAAAACGATTTGCCAGGGAACAAATTTTAGATTAATGAGACCAAAGATCGCCCGTTAGATATACACAAGACGAATTATATCTCATGTTTAACCACTAGACTCGAGACATCAGAGCCAGCGGCAAACGTCAGAAGGACTAGCCGAGGTAAAGCTGTTGCAGGTGGGGTGCATGAGAACGGAGCGCCCGGTGATCGCCTGGATCTCACAACTCCGAAAACGTCAGATAAAAATTTCAAATAGGTGCTATCTTTATAAATAAACCACAGATTTGAGCTTTAAACAACTACATTCTCAACTGAAAAACTGTTAAAACTACATTTCGTGACAATAGGCGTAGTATTTTTAAATTAAGGGGGTTTTCCCCTCTGCTATGAAGCTTGCTGGTTGGTGCAAGATGCATTCTGGATAACTGGCTGTCTCAAGACCACAAAAGTCACCTCTCGATGCATCCTCTGTAAAAGGGGCGGATCAAAAGCACATCCGGGGATTTGTACTGGAAATGGCTAGATGTGAACTTTGAATCGGAACAGTAATTGGGCAGCGGCTGATGACGTTTCACAAGTTGACAAGCACACAAGTACAGACAAGAACGGATATTGAGAAACGGCCAGAAAGAAAGAAAGATAAATTCAACTGTATTGTGCAGTGCTACACAAGTAGATTGAGCCAGCTCGCTGTATATTTCCACAATCCATTACCGCAAAACTGGCACAGCAATATCAAGGCTACACGGCAAGGCGCTCGGATGCGGCCGGAGGACGGTTCGCTACAGGGCATCATCAGGAACGCAAACAGGAAAATAGGAAAATAGCAGGAGGTGTTCACAGACAGCAGAGCTGGACGCCACAGAGCCGTGAGGCTTAAATGACTATATGAACTGTGTAATGGGCTGTTTACAGCAGAGGTCCTGCCACCCTTATTCAGTTAAAGCAAAGCTTCCTTAAACTGCATTTCCATTTTGCATGGCTCAAGGGCTGTATACTCCCACTTATAAATCATAAAGAGACTGTGCATGTGTGTAGGAGACGTGTGGGCCCGTTCACTCACGCGTGCGGCATCATGGTGAAAAGGATTTTTTTTAATATATTTCCTCACACAGACAAAAAGAGCTGCTATAACCTTGAAAGCCATTGCCTTTGGGTGGAAAAAAATAAACAAACACATGCACACACTTAAGTTGTTGTTTAATGCTAGCTGTGGTTTTCCGTACCCAAATCCTAGTCTTTACCAATATAAACGCTGTATGAAACTGGTATTATATTAGATGGAGCTTCTGTTAATATAATAAAGACAGCTGAAGAGACAGCTAGCATGATTTAAGGCTAGATATAGCAGCCAGAACAAACAGTTGACATAAAATCCACCAATCTGAACTGTTCAGTGTTAGATGGTTACGGAGAAAGGATTTCATTTCTTATAAAAAGGCCAGACATTAGCAAATCCCATTTATAATGCACAAATGATTGAGTCTAAACTGACCGTCTGCCTTGGCTTACTGCCTGCAGTGACAAAGACGCAAACAAGCAGATCAGCCAGTCAATTGTAGATTATTGACTAACTGCAGGGCCGTCGCAGACTGAGCCATCCAGACATTCATGCATCGACAGACACTTTTAAACAAAACTAGCAGTGCGTTCAAACTATACATTGTATAGTGTGAATCGAACACGCGACCTTCGCGTTGCTAGCTCAAGGCTCAAGCTACAGGAGTGTTTCAATTACTACATTTAAATGTGCAACACCAATAATGCAATTTTTTTTACAATAATCAGATAAAGGACTCAATCGCAGCAAGATGTTTACATGACAAGCACTTCACTCCCGTTTACATGCCATTTTCGTTATTCTGATTATTCGCTAAGTGTGGTTATTTTTACCGCCATTCTTCACAATCTCCAAATGCATAGCACAAATGATGAACTCACAGTAGTTTTAATCCACTTACATCAAATGCAAAACACATTGGATATTATTCGGCAATCGGCACAATGGTGAACATAGCTATGCCAATGTAATGCTGCCGTCGCATTCTTCGCACCGTCTCTGTGTGAAGATACAGAGCTTTACAGAAACACATCCACCATAAACACAGCAGCACACTTATGAACTGATAAGTGACTATATGTAATTAGTCTATTTAGTCAGTCCCGCACCTGTAGATCTATCTTCCAGCAGAGATCTCCTTGAACACACCTGACCGTAATTTAGAAGTGATAAAGTGAACCAAAGACCCTGATTAGCTCTTTCAGGTGCGCATTTAATTACAGCCGGTGTACCTCAAGTCTGCAAGAAGGCAGATCTTCAGCAGGAGGACCGAGCACCTCTGATCTATTTAAGGAATTTTAAAGAATCTAACAATATTAAAAAAATAAAACAAATAAAATAAAATGCAAAATTAGGGATGTCACCAGTACTGGTTGTAAGTTCCACAATATCTGTAGTAGACAGAAAATAAATAAACGAGAACAGCACTCACTGCTCTTCGCTCTGTAACTTTAATAAAATTGAAATACATAAGTGCTCTACAATCTAACATGAACAAAACTATTAGCTTGTAAAAATTTTAATTACAGGTCTCTTTCTCAGTCAAACCAATCAGTATTAAATAATCAGCATTAAACAAATCCTTACTATATGATTTAAAGCCAATAAACATGCAGTGAACACCATGCTAATCATTTAATTGTTACTTGAAGGCTACACTGCATTGTTTTATTGTTTAAAGAGGAACATGCTCATTTAGCATATTAGTTTTTGTGGTATTCAAATTATGAAATGAAACAAATTTGCCCACAGCTATATAGCAAAGCAAATGAAAGTGAGCACTAAACAAATGACAGAAAAAGTAATACAGTTTTACAACCATTAAATTGCACTACTAAAGTAAAGCTAAAGACAACTCAGTTCAATCACTTCAAGCTCAGTTCAGTGCATACTGGGAGAGGAAAAAAAGGTTGAGATGTGTACTCTGTCATTCTTACAGATAAAGGGATTCATTGGCCATAAACCATCATTATTAGCTATAAGTTAATTAATTGGAGGTTTTCAATACATTGAGCTTTATTTCTCTTTAAACTGACTAAAGAAGAGACACTTACATTGTGAAGGAGCTCTAAACTTCTTCAGAGCCAAACAAATAAATTCTGAACTACAATTATTGATATTGGGAGCCATATAATTAGATACCCAGAACTTTTTGGTGCACAGACAGGACCAATTCTATTGGTCTAAAGTTCTATTCTAAAGTTCATTTAGTGCCCAGATCCTTCTGAGGAATGCTATATGCTCCTACAAATTATACAGAAAAATGGCCCCAACGTACAAATACCTAAACGTCAAATGCCCTAACTAACCAATAGGGGTCCATCTATTTGTTGAAAAAAAAAAAAAATCCACCTGTTTGAATGAAGGTCATGAACAATGGCTGTAATGATCACCACATATCTTAAACCATTTAAGGATGTGTGGTCCAAAAAAAATATCCTAACAAACACCAAACCATCACTGGACATCAATTGTCCAGAACAGTTGCAGTTGTAACATGAATAGGGTCAGTAAATATATATATATATATATAATATTTAAAGAAATTAATAATTGGCAAAACTTTACTATAAGGTTCATTTACATTCGTAAGCATGAACTAATAATGAACTGCACTTATACTGCATTTATTAATCTTTGTAAATTAACATTTACTAATACTTTATTAAAATTTTGTTAACACTAGTTAATGCACTGTGAACTAACATGAACAAACAATGAACAGCTGTATGTTTATTAACTAACATTAACAGATTAATAAATACAGTAAATTACAATAAATTTGCTCATGGTTAGTTAATGTTAATACATTATTTAATGTTAACTAATGAACCTTATTGTAAATGTTAACGAATAATTGTATTCAACAAGGATGCATTAATTTAATCAAAAGTGAAAGTAAAGACTAAGGATGCACCAAAATGTAAATTCGGGGTTAAAACCAAAAATTTAGGATGCACCAACAATAATCAATCAATTAATTAATTAAACTTATTTAATAAGCATCACTCAAATCGCTTAAACTGAGTTGTACAAACATTTAAAGGATTATAGTTCACTTTAAAAAAAAAAAAAAAAAACTTTTGCTGATAATTTACCCGTCATCCAAGATGTCCATGTCTTTCTTTCTTCAGTCGAAAAGAAATTAAGGTTTTTGACCGTTCTGTGAGACCTTTTCAACGTAATTGCGTATTACGTGACATCACAAACGCGCATCACAGAACAGAGCAAGGCGAGCATTTGTGCTTATAAAACTTAATTTTTTTTTAAAAAAAAATTTAAATGACTGATCGTTTCGCTAGATAAGACCCTTATTCATCGTCTGGTATCATTTAAAACCAGTGGAAGCTGCACTGAAACTGTCATTTGGACCTTGAACCGTTTGGGTCCCATTGAAGTCCATTATATGGAGAAAAATCTTGGAATGTTTTCATCAAAAACCTTAATTTCTTTTCAACTGAAGAAAGAAAGACATGGACATCTTGGATGACATGGGGGTGAGTAAATTATCAGCAAAAGTTTTTTTAAAAGTGAACTAATCCTTTAAATTGCACATAAGGTAGTTTTTAGATCAAAACATGCCATCGAAGTGTTTATTCAACATCTGTTTCGGTCACTGATTTAGCCCAGAACGAAAAAAGCTGTATCTGAAATTTCGTTGCATCCCAAGTTAGGACATTTACCATGTTATAAATGATCCATTTCATAAATGTTGTTCTTCTGAACTTTCTATTTATCAAAGAATCCTAAAAAAAAAAAAAAAAAAAAAAAAAAAAAAAAAAAAATTTACTGAGCAGCAAATAAACATACAAGAATGATTTCTGAACATTTACTGAAAATTCTGATTTGCCATCACAGAAATAAATTACACTTCAAAATTGAAAACTTTTTTTTAATTGTAATATTTCACAATACTACTGTTGTTACTATATTTCTGATCAAACAAATGCAGCCTTGGTGAGCATAAGTGACTTTTTTAAAGAACAAAGAAAATAAAACCACACAGAGCCCAAACTCTCGAACATGTATGAAACCCATAAATACATCACAGCTGTTGTTTGACATGGATGTGTTAACACAGGCATGAAAATAAGATATGTAAGCTGCACTCACCATGTTCCTCTTTGTCACGATATAGCTGTGGCCATGACTGCACTGACTGCAACAGAACACCACCAACCGCACAACGATCTAAGAGAGAGAGAGAGAGACAGACAGACAGAATACACATTTATTAAACGCACTCAGAGGGCCAATGTAACACCGCTGAGGAAATGCTTTAAGAGGGAAGAGTAGTGTGTTAAAGCCAAATCTGCAGAATGGACTGAGGTAATGGCTTGATTAATAATAGATGGGCGAACCAGATTTTGATTGAATGACACTTGTTTGAAATGTGTACCATTATAAAGAACCTTCAGAATCGTCAAGCTTGTCAAACCCTCTCCCACACTCACACTACATGCTGTAATATAACATTATGAAGCCTGTGAAAGGAATATATCAATCAAATCACGATTTACTCACCCATGCCATTTAATACCTGTATGATTCCTTGTCTTAAATATGCAAAAGCAAGAATGACATTTGAAAGTGGATGGATATCAAGAATTAATATGAATGACCACATTTTTTCCTTTTTTCATCATAAACTACTGCTCAAATATATATGATCAGTGAGATTCTTGTTTTTAAAAGTAATAATTTTATTACATTTTAAAATAGTGTTGTCACAATGCTGGAATTTCTAACTTTGATACGATACCTTGAAAAATATTGATATTCGATACCATTTTGGAAAGCAGCCATGTAGGTTACTGCCAAACAGACTTTTTTTATAATTTCTTTTCTTTTTTAATTTGGGTCATTTTGTTGCGATAGCTTACACAGTGAGGCTTTATTTGAAATGTTTAACTAAACTTACAAAAAAAAGACAAGTACACAGTAATAAAATAAGAACAAAAAGAAAACGAATTGCAAAAAAAAAAAAAAAATAGCACAAATACAATAGAATTAATTCAGGTAAGTTTTTCAGGTAGGTCTAATAGTATTCTGGTAAGAAATACTAATAGTAATCAAATGTAAAATAACACTAGGCCCATTTATATTTTACAATGAAAACTATCCAGATTAATGCGTACAATTAAAGTTAACAAAAGTTATTCAGTCAAGAGTATTGTGTGATTCTCTTTTAGTGTGTCTTTTGTTCTTTGATTGGCCATGACTTAAGAGTTTATGCACGGATCCAATATACTACTGTTACATAACTGTTCACCTGAATATTCACCAAGACTGGTATTTTAAAATCGTTTTGTGTGTATTTGACAGTTTAAGCACAATAAGCCATGAAAAATGACTAAATTTTGCACTCTCGAGCTGTTTGAGTGGCGGCTTTATGTGCGCTCCACTCATATAGATCAGTGGTGCGTGTGCTTTTGGTGTGAGTGTGATTCAAATGATGTGCAATACAAGCACTATTCAACCGGAGCGAAAGAGACGAGTGAGTGAAAGGAGGCAGGTGTGTGTCAATTCACCTTCAAAGAGAAGATGGAGCGAGAACACGCAGCTGGTATCGGTGTATCAATACTGCAGAAAGAAGTATTGGAAGCATTTCAGGTATTTCAGTATCGAAATTAAGGATGCACCGAAACGAAAATTCTGGATGCACTTGGCTGAAACCGAAAATGACCCATTTTAATAACTAATTTCTTATTTTTAATTCATTTTTATTTAAAAAATTGAATCTGAATAAAAAAAAATCTAGACAATAAAATAACCACACTTTATGAGTGTTATTGCTTTAACAAAAAAAAAGGTCTTTGGAACAAGCACAAATACAGCAAAGAAGACATTTAAATGCAGACCAGGTTCTTCTATTCCAAGTGTGATGAAGTCTGCAAGCTTGTACCTTGCAGTTCAAGAGTAGGTGAATGAATCAAAGCAAAAGAGAAAGTGTGAATCTGTGTGGGTGTCCCCAAATGTACTAACCTTAGAAATAAGACATGAAGGAACTTTATCAAAAGGTTCCAAGCACAGGTAAAAACATGTCACCCACAAACTAAGCTTCAAAGCCCACAATCAGACAACGAGCAGAGAAATACAACGGTGGGAAGAAATGACACATTGTTTTGTTTTAAAGTGACGCTCAGAAGCATCCTCATATAATGAGATCACTTCCTACTCCAAACAGGAGCTGATCTACATCCAGCTTCCTCTTTCCCAAAGTCGTTAAAAGAATCTTCCTGCATCTGGCTCATTGTCGTTGCCAAGTCCAGTGAAGCCCAAGTTGATTATTATGATATTTTATTATTTGTACTACTCTTAACTGGATAGTGGCAAAAGTGGGTGGTATTGTGAACTAAAGTTTCCTGCAGGCTATTTGTTAAAGCATGTGCACGATTCAACAGGCATAGTATTTTGGTTCAATAAATGTGAGCGTCAACTCTAAAAAGGCATTTAGTTGGGTCAGCAGAATATTACACCAAATAAAACCAGAAGAAACTGTGCATCTCAACATGAGAACCATTTCTGTGCTGTTTCTAACGGTGAAATTATTTTTTCTAATGTGACATCAATTGGCCATATCATCAGAGGAAGTCACATTCAGTACAAGCTCCAGTGTGACGTTGAGCCACTAACAGAGACCGAACGGCTGCAGATTTCAGATTATTCTATGGTCACCAGTACAGCAAAATGTGACTTGAATGTGTTTAAGGACAGAGAGAGTGACAGACAGCCGTTGACATAATGTGACTGCAAAGGAAGATTCTGTGTATAAGATAAACACATCAACACAATGTTTCAATTTCTCCTACGCATACAAACACACATATTACCATTTAAACTTTCCAGACCAGGGGTTTACTCACTCTCATGTAGTTTCTAATTCATGTTTTCTTCGGTGAGCACAGAACAAGACCCTTTTAAAGAATGTTCGTTCGGGCAAAATAAAAATGAATAAAATAACAAATAAATCCAGGGCGTTCCCCTGGCTACGGTCCAAGATGCTGCTTCAACGTCCCTGTGTCCCTAAATAGGAAAAGCAATTTGGAGATTGCGTGGATGGAAAATAAAAAATAAATAAAAATCATCAAATAAAAATAAGTAAGTAACTGTACTGTGCAAACTGTCCAAACACCTCAAGTACAGCAAGCTTTCAGCATGTCAAGTCCTGTTACTAAAACTAGTGTGATCAATTACCATTCACACACACTAGTATCGGCCTTCTTATGCTATACAATAGAAAAACAACAGACTAAAAGTTTAACATTTCCGCTTCAGCATTTAGTACATTATGAGAGTGAGTTATTAATGGAAGTTTTCATTATGGGGTGATTGCTCCTTTAAATCCACTATGAAAGCATAAACAACACTTATAACTTTTTAACAATCTCACAAAACATTAACGACTTTTCCTCGCCTTCCCTCGTTTCCTGTCAATCACATCAAGGCTTTTCTCATTCAGCATCTAAAAACATCCTTCAACCTGCCCGTGTCTACGCCCAGGGTTATGTTACAGTCAATCTTTATAACAGTTTTATAGTTATGTATTAATTAAAGGCTTACAAAATTTGTATCCGCACCCAGCTAGATGATGGCAGACAAGCACACAGAGGTGCTAACAAAAGCATTACGTGCATGAGATGCACCTCAACTGGGTGTCGTCATGAGTCTGTCAGATAATGTTGCCTTAAATTATAGGCGAACACGAATCAGAGGACAGTGACGCAAGCAGACATGGTACGACTTAACCTTTTGCTGCACAGACCTTTCACAATAGAATTCCACACATGCTCCAACAAACCAGTTTATGTGTTCAGGGAAGACTTGCTAGGTTTCCCTGCTGCTGGAAGGCAATGATTCCATCTCTGTCTAGAACTGTGGAACGAAAATAAGCCTTGCTCTCACTGCCAATCTGAAGCTGAGTGTACTGTACCCTCTCTGGCCCTCACAACGGAAGTAGAACACTCTAGAAAAGCATTTAGGGCCAGCAGGGTTCAATCTAAAAAGCACAAAAATGTACTGTATCAAATATAGGAAATCTGATCAAACTCTTTTCAAACACACTCTAAGAATCTCTTAGAATCACAGCGATATTTCACTGATTCTTTAGGACTGGAGCAAATGCTAAAAAAAAAATAGAAAAAATATGGCAAGAATAATTTTTTGCTGAATCTCTTTTGCTGATTTTTTTTATGTTTTTGAAAGAAGTCTTTTAATGCTCACCAAGGCTTAATTTATTAGATCAAGAATACAGTAAAAACTATAATATGGTGAAAAATTACTGTAACGCAATTTATTCCTGTGATGTTAAAGCTGAATTTTCAGCATCATTACTCCAGTCTTCAGTATCACATGATCCTTCAGAAATCATTCTAACATGTTTATTTGCTGCTCGAAAAACATTTCTTAATATCATCAATGATGACACAGTTGGGCTAGTGTTGGGCGATATGCTCATACTGTCCTATTGTCAGCCTGTGAGATCGCCGATACACAATATCATCACACGTGCGGGGTGCAATAGTCTACTAATTTGATTTTCTTTACTTCATGTAATTATTTACTTCAGGACATTTTTACTATCATCATTTTGCAAGCAAAGATGGAGTTGAAGAAAAATGTCATGTCACAAATATTTCACCCAAAAGGAGAGCCCCTGGATATCACACATACATTTTGCAAGGTTTGCATCCGAGTTATGCCAGTGAAGGAGTCTCAAACCAGTCAATTGTTCCTTGAACGTGAAAGTAAAAAATGAGCTTTTATCTGACGATGCATGGCACATTAATTCTCTCAGACACTAGGAGCTCAGTGAGCTCAGTGCTGATAATGGTAGATCAACCATCTTCATTTATGGGCTTAATATTTCTCTTGTAGACCATACATTAGTGACAGTGGAAGAATCAATATTTCTTGTTAAAAAAGTTGTTTATTTAAAGTCTGTGCTTGAAGCTGCTTTTGATTTTCATTGATGACTAGTTATTGTGCAGTGTTTGGGCCTAAAGACTGTTATTAGGCCTATAATTTTAGTCAAAATGTTATTAATCATTTGTAATTGTAGTTTCATTAGTGTCATTAAAATGATTTATTAATGTTCTATGAAAACACAAAATGCCGTTTTCGCCTTGAAATAAACAACAACTATAAGAATTATGTGCTCTTTTATAACAAGCACTCTTGACAATTTGTGAATATATCACCTTGCAGTTCTATTTTGAAGTAGTTTTTTAGTCGTTTTAAAAACATCAATCATACACGAGTGTCAGTGTTGCAAGTGTTTATGCTGTGATTTTGTTAAGAACTTAGGAAAGGCAAATTAATTGTAGTTACTAATATTAATTTTACAATACTAACCTGATAATAACAACAACAAGAACAACAGCATACAGTTTTAGAGTCGCCCAGGTTTTTAAAATATATATTTTAAATAAAATATGAATAATTAATTTTTACATTGTACATTTTCATAAACTCAAACTTCTATAACTTTTTTCTGTTTTACTTTCTAAATGTATTTCACTTCTACAAAAATCTGCCAAATGTCTTCTTTAAAACAAGACCCATCTTACGTCTATATTCCAAAGCATTCTTGAACCATTTAAGTTTGGAATGTGCATTTGCATGTCTATGCAAAAAAGAGGGGGTGACACTTAAAGGGTTAATTGACCATATCAAGGTGATAATTGGCTCATTTTCCAAAGGCATCAGCCATAGATGATATCTCTGACTACCGTCGATACACTCGTCTATCGGCACAACACTTAATTGGGCTGCTTAATGTATTGTGTTAACAGATGCTTTTTAGGATTATTTGATAAATAGAAAGTTTCAAAGAACAGCATTTTTTTTTATAAAAAAGAACAGTGAAAACATTTTATGTTACAAAAGACTCTTAATTTATTCATTCAATTCATCTTTACTAAGCCTCTACTTTTGCTTTTTTATCACTCAATCAATACGAGTCAACACCGTCAAAATATTCATTCATTCTTTGAATGAATAAATTGAGACTACATCACGATGGTTTCAACAAATAAAGCATCACTGGGCCTTGGCTAATAACTGCCAGCTCAGCTGATTTTTATTTATTACATACAATACATATTCAGAATTTAAAACAGAACATATAAAAATAAAAGATTCAATTTAAGATTATAGAACTATTAAGGAATAGTTTCCACAAAAATCTAGACTTTGTCATCATTTACTATGTTTTTATCTCGTATGAAACACAGATGGAAGTCATATGGTAAAATGTCCAAACATTTTTTCCCATAGAATAAATTTGATTGTTGACTAAGGAATTCTTTTGCCCCCTTCTCCTTGCATGGCAAGACAGCAGATTGGATATTATATAGGCCTATGGATATATTCTTGTGTTCTACGCAAGAAACAAAAGTTTAGAATGTAATGATCATTAAACTCCTCAGTCACCTTTAACAATTATTGCTCAATTGTCTTTAATTGACCAAACCAATTCATTGGCTATCACAACAAGAAAGCAAACAAGGAAATCAAGAAGCAAAAGAGACCTCATCCAAATCAAGAGTTTCAGTAGCTGCGTTTCCATTACAGATTTGCGCAGTTATTGCGCACTAGCCATTTTTTTTTAATGGGAGACGTAGGCATATTATCCAAGCATTATTGGCAAGAAAAGCCCCATATACTTGTGAGCAGCACATATGAGGTGTTTCTCCCTCAAATCTGCTTCAAGGTCTTGATTGTGGCATTTCTTTGTTGTTTAGAATCCAGTATTCCCATAATTCTTTTGTCTTTTATGAGTTTAATGAAGAACTGTCTTGTCTTCTGTCCAAACATACATCTACGTCAGGTGACCTGTAAATGCACAAAAACTGTTTCCATTGCAGTTTTGCCAAATATTCCTTTTATGAATTGCCTGAAAAACCCCCTCATGTGAGCGTAAAAACTTTTTTGCGTATGGAAGTTTTTGCGAAATGACCCGTTTCCATTGGACAAATTTTCAATTCGCAATTTTCGCAATTTGAAAGGTAATGGAAACACGGCTAATGAGGTTGAGATCAAACTGTGGTATTTCTCATTTTAAAAAAGGACAGATTATCCTTCTTGCACCAGGATTTCCCTAACATAACATAACTCAACGAAGGTCCCCAAACTGTTCACAGACAATGCAAACATGTATTTATGGATGTATCTAGGCTTTTTTATTTTTCAATTTAACACAAAAAGACCCAGCCTGAAAATCACTGTTCTACAAAATACCCACATGCTGTTTGGATGTTCAAATGCCCATTTCTATCAGGCGTGTGTCTGTTTCCTCCACAGCACCTGAACATATTCCAAACGCATTAGCCGTAAACTGTGCAGGCCTGGGCTGAACCCAGCAAACTTAAACAGTAGACAAATGTTCAGTGCCTCTATCCCTTCTCCTCCTCATTCTCTCTAAATGCAGCGCTGCACTCTTGGCCGTGTACGTTCCTTTGTTCAGTGGAGTGTCTGTGTCTGTCTAGTGAAGTGAGCTCTCCTGATCTGAGACCACCGCTGGCATGGATCACACTCGCTCCTGTGTGTATGTGGTAGAAGGCTCTCCTGCTTGGCTACCAGAGTTGGCATGGTATTCCCGCTCCCTAAATGCAAGACTAAACTTCTGTTTCTGTGTGTGTGTGTGTGTGTGTGTGTGTGTGTGGTTGGCATGGTGCTGCAGGCTTCTACAGGCCGCCAAAGGCCTGGCGCCATGGTGACATGATGTCAGACGACCAGCTGGTGAGAAGGGTGATGTGCACTGGCACGTAAGTGTGTGCACGTGCATGCATGCATTCACACACAACTGGAGAAAACGAGCATGCTTACACACACACAATACTTCATGTGGAAAATGTATAGCCACTATACATTTTCAAAATTGACTCGATCAACTAGTCAAAAACACTAGTCAACTAATCGTCTTAAGAAAGCCCTGAATAGATTTTCATTTAGTACTCAATGTGCTAAATCACAAAAAAACTGAAACAAAATTAATTTAAAAAAAATCTAAATATTAATAAAATTATAGTAGTGGTATCTCAGCGATATTTGACACTGGCACTACAATTCTAGTCTATATCTATACGCTAATAATATGCCATGACACTAAAAACAAAACAATAAATAAATAAATCAAACTAGTTAATTTAGGCATTGCAACATTACAACGTGCAGTTAATAAAAAAAAAAATTAAAAAAAATTTAAAAAAAAGATGCTATGTCCGTAAAGCTATTTCGATGGCAAGAAGGGTAAAAATTGGCTAAATAAAGATAAGGGATAGACAAAAAGAATAAATAATTTTACATAGAGAAAGACAAAACTCTCTGGAAAAAGTTTCATGATGATATTACAAGCTGCTCAAGTAGCATAAAATAACACAAAAGGTGATATTTTAATTAATGTGTTGTTTTTTTGGACCCCAATTATTTGTATTGTACAGACAAAATACAACCCAAAAAAAAATTTAATGGGAACTGACTAATTCTTTTTGAGTTCGCAGAAGAAGGTGAACAATCCCTTTAACTATATTTGATCATCATGCCCCATGCTTAACAGAGTTACTTCACATTAACTATAGCAAAAAAACATGTGTAATTTGCAAATCCGTTTCACATAGATTCCAGATTTTCAGGACACACACAAAAACCCAGACAGACATTCAACAAAATGACTGTCAAATTCGGGTCCATTTAGCAGGCTGGCACACAGACCCCCCACATTCACTTCTGAACTGGCACACAGATGCTCAGGCCCAAACTGCTCTTGGCTTGGTGGGTGTAAGCTGGCACAGCTGAACCTCTCCATATCCCACAGAGGCTGAAACTATGAACACACACCATAAATGACACAGCTTTAGGTCAGCAGTACCCAATAATTGGCAAAGGCCAATTTGAAACCTTATTAACACCTTTCCAATGTAGACTTAAGTATGGCCAATATGGCAAGCATGGCATCATGCAATGATGCAGTGGATGGCAGATGCTGAAGACACTGGAGAGCTTACTCAAAACCAGTTCAGCATTCATAAAATAAAATAATTTAAAAAGTAGGAGACTGACATCTGCAATTCAAATAGATTAAAACTAGTTAAATTCTTAAACACTTTCGCACTGTATTTGTAGTAGGCTTGCTGTGGTAGTCAGTGTCGTGGTGTTTTTTTCATAGAAATAAAAAACATTTAGTGAACAGTTGGACAACAGACGCTAGTCACGCTACAATTATAAACTGATAGGGCCTGCTCTGCTCCATACAGCACGCTTGCAGAGTCGCAGCACAGTGCAGCAGGAGTTCCGATTTCACTTATCACGTGAGATGCGAAGGATTTTGTGCGCGATAGATCCTGGTCGTCATTGACAAATATCTTATCTTGTAAAATGTGCGGTCAGTACCGTCACTCCCTATATACAGAGTACAAGAGTGTGATCGTGAATTCGTGAAGCGAAAGTGAAAAGCAAGACACTACATGAATTCGGACACTACGTCAATCAGCGTCGGGTCACTGCCATTTACAACTCTTCTACCGTGGCCTCATGGGATAGTAAAACGTCCATTGAATGCACAGTCCAGAATCCTAAGTAGTAGGATATCCGGGTACATTTTACCAACCGATTTTTCAAATAATTTTTTTACATAAAAAAAATATATAACTTTGAAATGAATGATTCATTGACTCACTCATAAAGACGTCACATGTTTAATTACAGTATGAATCAGCATTTCTGAATGAATCTCTTGAATTAATCATTCAATGACACATTTTTAACAGTCACTTGTCACCACCTGCTGGTGTAACAATGTAATATCTACCATCTTTATTTGAAGAGTCAAGTTACTTTCAAAAAAGCGATTTATTTGTTTCTATCCAAGATTAAAACTTTTATCCCTGAACTTCTGAGATCACTTAAATTATTGGAACACAAATTCTGTGGTTGTAAAGACTGTTTGTGAAGCGATTTCATACCTATACAAAAAAAACTGCTCTCTCTGGGTCTGTGCCAACACAGATTTGAATGTTCCACTGTGATCGTACTTCTCAAAGGCTTAGACATAACCGAATCATTGTTATTTAGGAATAAGATCGCATAGGTGTTTAAATGGAGATTGCAATCTTTTAATGATTAGGCTTATTCCGCAGCTTTAGTTAGTGTGGTTCTTGACTTACTGCACTGACTTACCAAATCACCTACATAAACCTACTCAAACGTACTAAAACTCAGAATCATTAAATTGCTTTTGATTCCCATTCCACCCAAAAATCCATGGTGAATAAGGAAGCCAAGATGGACAACAGGGTTGGGGGCTTTGTCTACATGAATCAATGTTACTTCATAGTCCCACTGCACATTACATGAATGATATGCAAACAACAGCATGAATTTCACAAAGCGTCTGTGCAGAAGGTAGGAGCATCCTCGACCTTAATGCCTAATTCCTAAATTAAGCTTGGCAAAATAGTATGCGCACCAAGATTAGCAAAGCAGTATGGTTTCACGCAAAGATTAACAGAGCCTTTTGCGTTAAAGCTGCTCTGGATGACAGCTGTGAGGGTGGACAGATGGTGCGCTGGCCTGTAGGGAAGAAGCCAGCGAGACTGTGTCAGGACAGGGTTACTTGGTCAACAGTGAGAAACCATGAGACCAAAAAGCTTATAGCTGCAGCGCAGCACCCAACGGCCATGATTAGCATTTAATGACGCTTGCATACTGAGAACACTACTCTCGGAGACAAATATGGTTACATACAAAAGAGCCCTAAAAAGTCTTGAGACTGCTAAATACGGTTACAACTACCGTTTGGTAAGAAATAAAAACATTTTGTTTGAAGTCAAAGAAAGTTTTAATAAATCTAGGACTATTTTGATTTACATTGATTCATATTTCTCTGACTAGGGCTGTACATGAGACACGATAGACTATTAACTTTAAAAAAAATGCTGCCACACTGCCGATGTCTTTGTTGACATGGTAGAAGAGGACTGACTGTGAATTTAACGCGCTCACAATTAAATAAATAATATTCAGCCAACCTTCTAGTAGCCTACTTTCTTCAATCTGTCTCTCTTCTCCAGTGGGTTGGGCTAATCCAAAAGTAAAAAAGGGGGTTGTTGTTAAGACAGACTGTTACCTGTGAAACAGGGGAGCTCTGAAAACACACCCATTAGCAATTAGTGCAACCCACCTGATGAAATGAACGCGGTAAACAAAAAAATCGACCAATCAGAATTTTGGTCGAGCCAGAACGCATAGACCAATAATCGACTGGGAGATTACAGCCGTATCTCTGACCTTTTTCTGGTCTGTTCTATGCTGGTGTAATGACCTGCTCAACTCAACCAGAGCTGCTGAGTCCGGCCATTTTCAAGAAACGTCTGAAGACGCATCTTTTTCGGCAACACTTGATCCATTAATACCAACACTTTATCTTCTATTCGTTATATAAAAAATGTTTTTAAAAAAAAAAACAAAAAAAAAAACATACTGCGTTAGATTAAACTGAGAAGGGCCATAGCACTTGCATATTGTTGTCCTATTGTTAGTTTAACTGCTTCTATTGTTCTCATTTGTAAGTTGCTTTGGATAAATGTGTCTTCTAAATGAATAAATGTAAATATTGCTAAGAAAAACCCAGATAAATATTGCAAAAAAAAATAAATATATATATATTTATATTTATATATATATATACACTTACTGCAAATAAATGTTGTTATTCAACAGGTGCAAAAGGAGGAGGGTTAAGCATATCTAGGATGTTTCAAAAACTAATTATACTGATATAAAAGGTTCTCAGTTAAAATTCTTGAGATTTGATCGTATGTGTGCACTTTACCACTGTATAAATGTGGTTAGCAGGGGTCTGAAGCTCTAGCTCTCTTCATTCGCTTGAGGCTACAATTTGGCTAACAGAGTTGGTGAACTGCAGGTCGATTTAATGCTGCTAGATTCTCACTGAAAACAGACAATGATTACACTATTACACAACACTCTCCACTTCTAATCTGCAAATTTAAACTACAAATTAAATTTCAGGGCATTTTCTGAACTGTTTAATAGATATACTCCCCAACACCTTACCAGCAAACCAACTACAATAAGGTAAAAGAAAGAGACTAAAGAAAATTCCTTACAAAAACGTACAACAGCAGGACCATAATAATCAGATATTACTTTAATTTACACTATATTAGTGACTGATCACCATATTCATGCACTGTCATTTGCATCCCTGCTGAAAACAGCTAAAATCCGACTAAGCTGGTTGGCTGGTCTTAGCTGGTCTCCCAGGCTTGTCAGCTGGTTTAGAGGGCTGGTTTTAGAAAGGAAACCTTTAGAAAGGTTTTAGAAACCAGCCAAGACGAGCTAAACAGCGTTGGGGGGGGGGGGGGGGTTCAGAGGGATGGTACTTTAAAGAATGGGGCAAAAGGAAAATAAAAAACAGCAAAAGTGCGATGGTAATACTATAGCCTACATTTTGGTGGCACTAGGAGGAAAATAAACAATGCAAACCAAGTACAGGCTTCTGCTTTATGTAACATAAACTGAATTAGATTACAAAGTGTTCAATCTACACCAGTCTACAAGAGAGTAATGCATCTAAGACCCAGTTCAGTCTCTGATGATCCGATCGATTACAAGTGGTCAGACCTACACAGTGTCCAAAATGTTTTGTGATCCAAACCATAGTGTACACTAATGCACCCTGAATGATGCAGCCAAGAAAACAGCACAGGATAGCGCACTCATCTGTCAATCAACCATTGCACTAAAACAATGGTTTTAAAACTTTCCATTCTTGTTATTGTGTAAATGCAGTTGGTTTATTATTATTATTATCATTATTATTAATATTGAAATTATTTTACTCTATTATGTTCTTATATTTTCTATTTTACTGGAGCTGCTGTAACAATGGAATTTCCCCAGTGTGGGATTAATAAAGTCAATCAAATCAAATCATTCACATGTAGCTTAAAAAGGAAATAACCCTCCAATTGGAAAACGATGTCAAAAACCATACGTGCACAAGATTTCACTGAAACTCTCCAGTTTGCCTTATATCACCATACATTATGTGAAGCACACACATATGAAGTTTAGCTTATATAGCAATTCAGTGCATGTAGAAGTTGAACAACAAGAACTGTCAAGCTATCAAAAACCAGAGACCCCATTTGTGAGAAAATTCGATCACCAGTGGTCACAGAAGACACATTTGGGACATATGCTACTACCAGGGTCTTCATTTAATCAGGAATGGCAACTTACATTGTGTCCCAACTAGGGGTGGGTAATCTGTCTGATTTCCCGATTCGATTACGATTATTGAAGTCCCGATTCGATTACAGTCGATTTTCCAATATTAACGATTCTCGATTAGCGATTATTGATTTTCCATTTCACCAGTAAACGAAAATACACTAGACCAACATATGATTATATTAGCAGCAACATTTTGGTATTAATTGCACTTTTTATTTGTTTGATATTCAATGAAAATGTAATGATGTTTAGTGAGGACATGCAAACATGCTTGTTGTCTACTACTTAGGCAACCCGTTATCTTTAAATTAAAATATTTTTTAAAAGCAATTGTGTTGCATTATAATGCAAAGGCACCTGGCTCTATTAATTGGCATTAAAAGGCATTTTGTGATTTCCTTCAATTGAAAATCTTTGAAGCAAGTTTGGGGGACTTGAAGGGCACCCAATTCAGAGAATCACCCAGAAATTCAAAAGAACAGCATTTATCTGAAACAGAAAGCTTTTGTAACATTAAACAATACCGTTCAAAAGTCGGTAAGAATTTGTATTAAATTTATTGGGCGAAAGGAAAAAGAAATCATTACTTTTATTCATCAAGGATAAATTAAATTGATCAAAAGTTACAGTGAAGACATTTATAATGTTACAAATCGATTATCTGAATCTTTTGTGTGTGTGTGACTATAAATACTTTGCTTTAAAAGTACAAAGTAATGACCCATAAAGAATTAACGTACAATATATTGTATTAACATTGCAAAGAACCAACAAGAAAATAAATGTGTGCCTGAACCAGGGCCGTAGCCAGAATTGTATTTTTGGGGGGTCCCGTCTTTAAATGAGGGGGCAATATTGGAGCCAGAATTGTATATACAGGCCTATTCTGGTGGGTGCGGTGATGCAGTGGCGACTTGTGTAACATGTAAGGGTGGCGCTGCCAATAAAGCACCTAAAAGCTGTCACGAAGAACTGGCAAAAGTAATGATTATTATTATAATATTATTTATTAATAAACAAGTGTTTTCTTTGTTGGCTAAGAAGTTGACGATGCTGACTCGCGATCTTCAGTGAACGCGCCAGAGAGAAATGCACATTTCGTTAGGATTACATAAGCAGAGAGCAGTCTGTAGTCTGTTTTCTTCCGTTTTGAATTGTTCTGTTTAAAAGTAGACATGTGAGGCAAGTAGGCTACCTTATATGCTGAGTTTCGGTTCATTTATGAGACGAGCTCCAGTTCACGCGCCGGCGCCTCCGTTTCTTATCTGCTATATTTACTTCTTATTTATTAAATCCAGGCAATTGGTTGATGAAACATTGATTAAAATTAAGATACAATTAATACAAAAAGAAAATTCAGGTTAAAGAAAGGTTTTGTCCTTTCTGTTTGATGTCTCTGTGAAAGTTTTAAAGCATCTTGCCGCTTTCAGAGCGCTCACGTCCGTAACGGAGAACACGTCCGTAACATTGTTTTTTCCTCATAAATGCGAACGCGAAAAATTAAATAAAATAAAATGAATATTTTATGTACTGTGGAGACTGAGAGCCAACCTTTCTTCATCCCGTGGGTAGTATTACTTTGGTTTTCGCAGTGTAATTCACATAATTACTAAATAAATATTTTGCCTCCTAAAGTTTTTTTGTTTTGTTTTTTTGTAAGCAATCAGAAATCTGAGGGGGCCGGACATGTAAATGAGGGGGCCTAAGCCCACCCAGGCCCTCTCGTGTCTACGCCACTGGCCTGAACTAGGAGCATACTTGTAGTAAATTTGTATTATAACGACTGGTACAGCCGAGCGTTTTTCCTCCTCTGGCTGGAAACGTGTCATATGGCTTCTCATATTTGTCGTGTATGTTTGTTTGTTTTATTCTACAAAGCTTACAACTAGGGTGACTCTTGTCCAGCTCCTTTCCCCCTTCAACTGTAGAAGCCAAAATATTTCCACATGTCAGCTTTTAACCTAACAAGGAGGGTGTTTGGATTTAGCGCGCTCCGCCATCGCGTCTCTGTTATATGCACGCCACAGACGGCCCGGCCACTGCACTTCCGCGCTTCAGAGTTCCGTCAATATTACGTTATTATAAATATATATATCTTTTTTTTTTGAAAATCGATTTTTTGACATTTGTGAATCGATTCAGAATCGTCCACGTCCGTATCGCGATGCATCTAAGAATCGATTCCCCCCCCCACCCCTAGTCCCAACCAGACGCGATATGGTAAGATTCCAACGTCAAGTAATTTGTCTCTCCACCACACCAGACATGACAATCAATCAAAAACCACAGCCAATCATAACAAAAAATAAACAAACATTACCTGAGATTATCATTGCCATACTTTGTGTTGTTATTTCAGCAACAATATTGCAGAAAAATAGAAACGGTTTCTAAAGTGCATTTTTGACATGCATATATTTATTAGCAATTTGATATTAGACATAATTTGATAGTTAGACATTTATAGACAAATAAGGCAGTGTGGACCATAAAACAGCCATGAAATGAAAGTTCAACATATTTTCTAAACATTATTAAATTTGTTGTGTAATAAGTTTCAGACAAATTTTTTTTTTTTTTGAGTTCATAATTTAACCAATGTCATAACTTAATCTTCCATTGGAAATGACAGACTTCTTGTTGGTGACGTATCCCGGATTCCTCCAATCATTTAGTTGGCTTAAACCCCACCCCTTTTTTAAACCGACTGCAAGCTAGAATTCAGATCTGCCTCCATCCAATCAACACCTGATAGAACCAAGTCCCCACATCACTAAACGTAAACGAGATGTAATTCACAATCACAATGCCAAAAAAAAAAAAGATGTGACGCTACTTCCGTTACATCGTGACTTACTCAGTCAGGGCCACACTTTTTTTACCAATGCTGCTGAGTGATGTTGCTTGGGCACGTTTCCATTGAGAATAGGGCTGGGGTATCGATTCAGATGTTCCCATTTGATTCGATTTCAAGTCGCAAACTCTCGATTTGATTCGATTTTTAATTCGATTTCAATTCCCTATTCGAATCTCGCTTTGACTAGATTTATAGATTTAATACAAATCCTATATTTATAAAACAGAACAGAGAACATAAGTTTACAAGTGGTTAATTAATAAAGAAATTAAGAGCCACAAACCTGTATATTAAACTTTATTTTATGTACACTTGGGTACATTAAAACAGAAGCCAACTCTATATTTCAAATGCATACAATGAATAGACAGGATTTTCGCATGCCTTGATCAAACAGGATCAGGTTATGTTTAAGATAAAACAAACTTAAAATCTCGCAGCATTAGCAGTCACATGCGAGCCTATTAACAGTGTAGGAAAACTAATAATGACTTTTGGGTGATAGATAAATAAATAGCCTATGGAAAAAGAGAAAAAAAATCGATTTGTGGCCTTTGAGAATCGATCACATTTTAAAAAAACGATTGTTTGATAAATCGATTTTTTTTTTTGCCCAGCCCTAATTGAGAATGGGTAACAAATTTCTATCTGGATACTTTAGATCGGCCGTGGGCCCTGTGTCTTAACCTGGTTGCCCATTGATTGCAACATTGCTCAAAAAGTTGCCCTGTGTATCATCACCATAAGGGATAGATTCAAATGAGTATATAATGCTTCATATTCCCAAAGGTAAATACCTCTCTGTGAAAAGCAAAAACAGAGTGTGAACATTTACACATGCAAATCCTATTTTTCCAAGAGAAACCAGCACTTTTTTTTTGACAAGCAACCTGCTTGTTTGCTTCCAATTTATGCAAAACAAGCATTTGGGTTTTTGGTCAAAACTATTCCTATGAACTCCATGTTATCTCATATTCAACTACAGGTTAAACTGTGACTTTTATAAACTTAAAAACAAACAAACATGGGTTTAGAAGTTTGTCAGTGATAAATTACACTCACAATTCAGTGAGGTAACCCAGGCAACAAGACAACCACTAAAGAAAAGTATGACCCGCTCCGGTTAAAGGGCAGGATTTCCGCTGTGGCCAGTGGGGTTTATAAAATCCTCCTGCACATTTATCAAAATCACCTTTAATTATGAATTGCAAAGGAAATGCAAACCACAAACTAACATACACAGACCTGAAAGTGGGGATAGTACTAAATCAAAGAGCAAGCAAGCAAACGAGCAAGACATCGAAAAGAATTCACACAGACCCCATTCACAGACAAACAAGCGCTATAAACTTCTCACCATACAGATCTTAGACATACAGAGAGACCATCCAGCTCAAAACATCTGCAAAAAGACTGTAGCAATGATTACAGGTTGCATTTTGCGTGTAGGTGTCCACAGAGAAAATTTGAGTCCCAAATCACTTGCACACAAACTTTAATAGTTCCTTACCTTCAAAAGAACACAAACAACACTAGGTTTAACACTGCTAGACAACAACATTGATTTATACAATGGTCTGTCTGAATACATGATTCTGATTGGCTGCACACACAGAGAGCAGAGATCGCAACTTTTAGTAATAAAATAGCTTTGCAACATTTCTCAGCAACAAGGTGGTTACATTGGTATTTTGAAGTAATTAAACTCACAGCTTCATTGTTAATAGAGAGAGACACTGAACAGACCATGTATGAATCTCTCTCTCTCTCGGTCGATAATTACTAATTCAAATAAATTATATAATTAACTCATTCAAAGAAATGTAATCTTACGCACTACTTTATCTCGGTGTCTGATTCAATGTGGACAAAATGCTAAATCCGTAACTGACAAAATTTATAGACGAAATATATCGATTAACTTTGCATTTTCCATTCAATTAATAACAATAGAAAAGCAAAAGCTATAATATTTTTCGTATATTGTTTAATTTCTTTAAAGCTGTCTAATAATTTATTAAACAGAACTGTTAAAAAACTACCTGATAAACAGAGACAGTAAACTAATGAAGAAAGTGCAATCTCTTTGTTTGCATTAACTAAAAATTTTAGTTTCAATGAACTCAATTTTAAAGCAACCAGGTTGGTTACTTTAAGTTAAAACAACAATATATTTTTACAGTGTACGCGGTCAAAATTAATGTCCAGCTTCCAACACTACAGCCAATGGCCATAATTAAAAAATGATAACTGTCGGCCGAAAAATATGCTTTGGCAGATTTTGTGGTTTCAAAACCAACATAGAATAATTAGTTTAGTAGGGTGTCACCAACACAATTCCAAGTTGCAAATGCCTACAGTTATCTTTGATCAAATGACAGTAAGTTCTAGCATCAGTCACCTCTGGGCATACCACAACTACAACCAAGCCTGTGATACAGAATACTAAGAACATCTGCCAAATCAGAGAATGGGACAGATATTTAAAAAGCAAGACACTAAAACCTGCATCAGAACAAACCATAAAATCATTGTTTCCCATTAACTCTCACAAACTCACTTTCACTTGATTGACATAAATGTAGCAGGTAAATTCCACTCATGCGTTGTAACATCTATACAGTGAAAATAATCATTGTCAAAAGCAAATGTCTTATTAGACTTAGATTACATGAACATGAGTGATGCTGCTTGCCTATGCAAAACTTGACGCCACAATGGTCAGGTGTGTATTTTTTTTTAGCATGTTGCTATGTGGTTCCTTCCTACAACAGCGTCAGTCTCTATAATATTCTGGTTCCTAAATATGGTTAGAGTCATTTATTGAATGTGGACCAGCTTTTTACGCATTTTATCCAAATTAAACTCAAATGAAAATGGTCATTATTTACTCACTGGTGTCATATTAAACCCTTGCGACAATATGGGGAATTTTTTAACTAGGCCTGCATGCCTGTAATTTTCTTCCATGCAATTGCAGTTAATGGGTACTAGGGTTTTTAAGCTTTACAAAGAATGCAAATGCATAAAATATGCAAAAATCACAAATCTCTTGAAGCCATTAAACAACAACATTATTCTTTGAGTGAATCCTTTCAGAATCAGAAAGGTCTTAAATATTTAAGCCTAGCCTACATTTCAGACCTGTGTAAAACAAGATGATATGTGCATTGCACAACAGTTATCTTACCTTGAAAGCCCCTCAGGTTTCAGTGTCTCCTGTTCTCCCTCATCTGAAGAGCGTGCAAATAATTTCCACTGTAAATAGTGTTTAAATTTGTGTCCGGCTCTCCTCCCGTAGATTAAACCAGTGAGCTCAGGAGATCACAGACACTATCCGAACACCTGTTTAGAAAAAAGAAGCCAGAGTCAGAAAACAAACCTACACATAACCACAGAAGATCTGAAGATAGTGGTAGATGTCTGTTGGTGGACGAGGTTGTTGTGCGATTTACTTTTTTTAACATTTTTTCTTAGGTGTCAGGAAGAACTGGTTGCACTGAGATTATGTATAGCTCATAAAAGCAAGGATGAGAATTCATGGAAAGTGTAGGAATGAAGGCAAATACGAGAAGCTATTTTTGTAAACGAGATTCCAAATAATGCCAATGCAGTTCTGTATTACTCGGCAGCAAGAAACCAAGATTCAATAAAGAAAAACCAAGCTGTTCTCAAATAATCACAGTATGCAATATTTCAGAAACCCCAAAATAAGTTTAGTGTTGGGCTTCACTTGCTGCACAGTGACCTGGGACAAATTCCGGCCATTATTGCTGAATGCTGTGATGAGGCGAAGCCAAAACGAATAGAACGCTTGCCAGAATAAACCCAAGAAACACAAGAACTTCCCCCCTTTCCAATCGTTCTAACGAACTTCAACACATGCTAATTCTTGAAAAAAGCAAACCTACGGCAGCAATTACATGACTCACTTTGTGGATAGGTACAACAAGGATTCCATTCTCTAAACACACACACACACACTGACTAGTTCAAGAAACGGGGTAAGATTTCCCTGAGGTTTACTATGGGTTAGTCTGCACAACTGGCAAAGTCAAGGTTCAGATCAGACAAAAACAAGTATAGCATATTAGCACACTGTAATAGTTCTTTTGAGTGTGGTACTTAAAGTAAAGTATTTAAAGTAAAAAAAAAAAAAAAAAGTCTGTGTGCTTTTACACTTGACTACAAAAACAAAAATTACTTAATTCCTTATCAATATCTAAATTGTGGTCTTATGCCAAGTCTCAGCAAGTTCACAACATTATATAGGAAGACCAGACTTTAATGTTCATAATGCACTAAAAGTCACTTTAATTCAAACCGAGGTAACCAGAGGTTGTAATACCAATAAATAAAGAATTGAAGGTAATATATTCATGATTGGCAAACCACACCCAGCAAACATGGGCTTTCCCTTTGAATAATATCACAAATATGCAGAGTATAAGAGTTCCTCAACTGTGACAACCTTATCAAGCACAAAACCAAAACTTCATATACTCTTTGACAATCTTCTAAATAAGATGTAGTCCCAAAACACCTTGGTTGTGTTTGCCCGTTTGTGATACACCCTGTTGAGTGCAGGCCTGGGCAGAGTTAACTAGCCTCTCTCGAGTAAACCAACACAGATACCTGCACACAGAGGAAGCTAATAGACAACAAAACACCGTTTATATCTGCAGTCGAGTGGTGTATCACGTTCAGCTGGATATACGGTTTCAAAACGAGAGCTTTAGCAACATTGTAAGAGAAGTAAATGGGGTTTGATGTAACAATGGAGAGCTGTAAAAACCCGCAGCGGCGGCCTCACGAACTTCCTTGTAACCTGGTGGATTCTCTGAAGAGGACAAAAAAAACGAGGAAAGTTGAAGAAGCAAATGAGCTTACAAGAGGAACACTAGTGCTGTTAACGAATAAAATGGTGCATACGGAAACGCATGTTTTAAAATTAATTGTTGAGATTTGTTGCGATTAAAAGTAGGTATTAGAGTGGGACAAACCGCGGGGTGGGAAAAACAAGCCTCCTTTAGCATCTCCAGCCATAATGGTATTTGCAAGAAAGTTATACGTATCTTACTATGAACGCATATTGATAAAGGGAAATAAATGCAACACACTCAAGGTAAATTAATAGCACTTAGTCTATTTAAATGTGATGTTTTAAATACTATAATCTTAAACGAGGCATTATTTGGGGTTTTCCCAAGTATATTTCAATGGGAGCAAGGCCAATCGAGCATGGAAGAAAAGTAGGAACGAAAGCAAAACAAATCTTACTCATGTCGAGCACGGTAACAGCAAATATTCCACACAAAGCACTTTTCCCATAGCATTTGCAAGTGATTAAAAAAAAATTCAGGGCTCCGGGAATTCCATCCCCACTGGAAAAAAAAGTGAAGTTATTCCACAAGCGAGCGCGTTCCCCTCATTATATATAATCCTAGAGGTATCCCATTTTCCAAAGAAAATTTCAAGAGCACAGATGCCCGAGCCTTCTTGCTAACAAAGGGGCTCCGACCATCCAAGGTAAACCCCAAAGAATCGGTGAAGGAAAAAAAAAAATCTCAGCTCCAGACTACAAATGGCCAAACGGCGGATCCAAGACGTCCCAAACTTGTGCAGCCCTTTTTCTCTCTCAAAGAAGTTGTTCCTGTTTCGCCAAAGCTTGGGGGAGGGGAGCTGTTTTATCAAGCTCCTGGCCAAAGAGAGCGAGAGAGAGAGCTTAAAATCCTGCTGGCTCTTGTGTGCTAGAGATCCACTCGAATAAACGGTTTAGATCAAGTCTTCAGTGTATTTGTAGAGCGAGCGATTTCTGTTAAAAAATAGCAGTGGTTTAAATAATAACCGCAGCTGACTGCACTAAACACAAAGATATTATATGAGAATCAACGTCAGTCCTTTGACAATATATCGGACCACTTGTAGGGCTATGCTTTCCTTGTTAATCGACATTAAGTGTTTTAGATGCAAAAAGGATACTCTATTTCCTTTATCCTTTGGACTGCTCTCCTTTTACAGTGGTTGGGGAAAGCCGCTATATTTTAATGGTGAAAAGTGTGCGGTTGGAAAAACACAGAGGGGTGTCCGATTCCGCGCGACGGGGGTTCCCGAGCGATTCACTCTCCCCAAAATGTGCTAGTCACAGCCTTTCCTTGTGAAACAGAAGTGATTAAAATAGCTCACGGCACTAACATGGCTTCCCCCATCAGAAATCAGCGAGTGTCGCTGATGTGCGCTCGCCTCCCCCCGCTATGATCCGGCCGGATGGTTTAGTCCATATTGTAATAAGTAGCAATTCTAGGTCAGGTTGACTCGCAATTGAATATAGACTGACGGCGGACTTCAATTCGAGCGACTGTTCTCCGAATCAACCGCTATGTCGTTCAGATATAGGTAGGTAATGGTCAAACAAAGCAAGGAAGAGCTCACTAGGACACGGTGAATCGTCGTGTACTGCTGTTTTGTTGAGATTGAGACATGAGAGAAGGTGTCAAAACATGACAATGACATTATAGTCACATTTCCAGCCATTTAATTGACGTATGATGCTAGATATGGGACGAATCTAATAAAATAATTATGCATTGTCATATGGATATATATATATATATATATAGAGAGAGAGAGAGAGAGAGAGAGAGAGAGAGAGAGAGAGAGAGAGAGAGAGAGAGAGAGAGAGAGAGAGAGAGAGAGAGAACATTTAGCAAAGAACTCAGGCTTTACATATGGACTGGTCTGTAGCCGTGTATATGAGTGGAGTAAAGTGTTCTATAATCACTCAGTTTTAGATTCACTTCAGGATTTACATTTCGCCCAACACACATTAGAGAGAGAAACCCTGCTCTTGAGTGTTCATTGAGCATCAAAAACCACCACTTCAGATGAGATCACACAACTTCCATGTGTTTTCTGTAATATAATAACAAAACTTATCCTGTCTGGACAGTATCCTCACATCTCAATATGCATACTTCTCTACTATTTCAAATGCGTATGATGAGAACATTCATAACAAAATAGGCAAACAATTCCTTGATGAAGTGCACCAATGCTTTGAAAGTAGGCTACAGCATGAATGAAATCCATACAGCCACTTGAATAAGTACACTACAAAATACTTTACAACTCAATTATTGTATAATTATTGTATTGTTTTACCAAAACACACATAGACACAAATGGTAATATAGTATTACGAAATCGGCATTATTCACCAGAAAAAAAACTACTATTTTGTCCGTTTTAAGGGCACATAGTTCATGTGAAACACATTCACACTAGAATATACCACAGGTCCAACAATCTTTCCCAAAATCTTTTGCTGATCCTCTGTTTAAATGTCATTTGGAGAGACATAATCCTTATATCACCCCGTTCCACTGAGACACTCCGACAACAAACTCTTAAAGTGGCAAAACAAGAGAGCGGCAGTCAGAATACAAAAGGATTTCATAAATATAAGCTGAGCGCAATAGCAGAAATATATTTACTTATTTAAACAAGAAATTTCTATTTATCCAAGCCTGAAATAGAGAGCGAGAAGAGACAAAAATGCATTTCTCTTAATTTTGACGACAACAAAACAACTAGTGTGAGTGAGTAAGAGCTCAGTGTTGACAGAATTTGTTGTTCACACTACAGAATATTAAATGCTGAGGAAGAGGTGAGACTCATGGGATTAAATGCATTTGCTGGCAATCTAATCCTGAACCCTCACTACCACCAACAAACCCAAGCGATTACACCGCCCCGTTTGAGGGGGCTGGATAAAAACAACAGCACCAGATTCTCCTTCCATCCTGGGGTGTGCTCAATTCCCCGTGATGTTAGCAATTGCTTTCTCGCTTTTTACCCACTGCTGAGTCCCGAACTGGGTCCCCCCAGGTAACAAAGGAGAGGAAAACCGATGATCTGTTGCCTTTTCCTCCAGCAGTGATACGTACAAACAGTGCTTCCCTGCTGATCGAAAGGAAATGTATTAACTCTCTTCCAGGAGAGAAAAAACATGAAAGTGTCTTAGTGGAGTATGAAGCTTTTACCTTGCTGCTCTATGAAGGATAGAACAGGGACAGATGACACTGTTTACATACTTTAATGTGCTCGACTGAGCTTTCCTGTTTTGGTATCATTGATTTGCTATATGCTATATCTGTTGAACACAAAAGAAGATAGTTTGAAGAATGTTGGTAACCAGATGGTAGTCATTGACTTCCATAATATTTTTTTCTCTCCATACTATGGAAGTCAATGGGGTTCTTCAAATTCTTCAAAACATCTTCTTTTAAAGTTCAACAGAAGAACAAAACTCATACGGGTTTGAGACAACATAAGGGTGAATAAATTATGACAGAATTTTCATTTTGGGTAAACTATCTCTTTAACGGTTTAATTAAATTGCACAGAAAGTTATAGTGCCCCTTGTGGCAGTGGCATGTCAAATCAAGCATGTCTAGCTAGAAGCATTCATGTTCATGTACCTGATTTGGACCTTACTGTTGATTTGACACCAGTTTTGTTAGATGCTCTAATAATGAAAACGATGGGGATGAAGATGTGTTGGAAACATAAGCCCTTGAAGCCATATGTCACAGGTGTGTTTAACCATCAAGTGTCACCATGGTGACATCTGGTTGAATGAAAGAGCACAAACATCACCAGGGCACAGATCACTGTCTTGATCCAGCTGTCAAATATTAACTCTGTAAGGCCTGGTATATGAAATAATAATAATAATAATAAATATTAAGCTTATTTAACCTTCAGTTAAAATCTAAACATATTTTAACATGTTTTTTCTATAAATAAATAAAATGCATAGAGTCAACTAAACCAAAGTTGCAAGTGTTCATCTTGAAATATTACTAACAATACAAAAGTTACATTTTCTTTATAAAAATGAGGTTAAAAAAAATCACAGTAAAAAGACATGTGAACCACAACCTGCTGGTGGAGGTTTTTAAATTTATACTAAAAGGCCTTTACTTTCTTTAAAAAATATAAACTATCAATCAGACAACAGAAGGCATATAAGATTATTTAAAACAGGCCAGATATGAACAGTAGGCTTTATAGGGTTACATTTTTTATTCGAGAGTGATGTTAGAGAAATTTACAATCCACAAGGCCAAATGAGGCATAAACGATTCATGAAACAGGAATAATGTAAAAGGTAACAACTAGCCCCTATATTTATTTTTTTCTTCACTATTTTGTTTTCCCTCAGGGTCAAATATCAACTACAACAGCTTCAGTCGCATTAAAACACACAAATGTGTTTTGAAAAGAACAATTAACATGTCATCAACATGCCACTTAATACCAAACAATTTAATCAAGTGTCATAATTTCTTCGATAACAGCATATCAAAGCTCTGAATTAAAACGAGAGTTATCGAA
Source organism: Meda fulgida (assembly GCA_030578275.1). NCBI lineage: Eukaryota > Metazoa > Chordata > Actinopteri > Cypriniformes > Leuciscidae > Meda > Meda fulgida. The sequence continues at coordinate 35,277,958 of CM060616.1, read as the reverse complement.
ATGAATTTCTGTCTAATTGTTGTTAACAAAATTAAATAATACATTCACTTAACTTGGGCATGTTTTTTATTTAAACTGTATATTAGAGAAGAAGTGAAATGCTTGAGTGATCATGTGTACAATGCTTTAATTTTTTTTCCAGTGCTGCCAGTGTGAGAGAGCTATGATCTCTCTTCAACTTTTGGCTGAAGTTTGAAGGAAAGATTTTTTGGCCGCAGTCATATCCGCCTCGACAGGACAGAAGATCTTTCGACTCTGCACAAACGTCACAGCAAAACAAACTTCCTTTGCTGGGCCCACACTCCTGCTTTTTAATTTATATCTACGATTTTGGCAGCATGCATAGCTTAGTTGCACCATCCATCCTTGCCTCCCTCTCTCTCTCTCTCTCTCTCTCTCTCCGTTCCTCTAATGTTTATTATTTCATTCTTGCCACTCTACCCTCCTTCTCCCTTCAACCTCTATCTCATTCGTCTCTGTGTTGCACACTCTGTCACTGTAATAGGAAACATTTCTCTCTATGCCTTGTAAACAGCTTCAGTTTTACACAAAGAGAGTCATGAGCAAAAACCAGCTTGCTACATAAACGCCTCGCGTGCTCCGTATACGTCGTAAATATCATAAGAGGTTGGAGCCATGGTGGGGTGGTTAGCAGCAGGTTGAGTCAGTGCAGTTCCTGCAGGTTCGAGTCTGAAAAGTCGGTTCACTCGGCTTGGCAACGTCTCAGACAGTTCATTTCTATGTAGAAAATAGACATTCAAGTATACCTTCTACGGAAGCATATTACATTCACTTGAGGAAAAAAAATCTACTCTGTTTTTCTGAATTAACGAGTTAATATCTCAGAATTATGAGATAATTTTTCATGGAAAAAAGGTTTTTGCTCTGTTTTTCTGAATTAATGACTTAATTATCTCAAAATTATGAGTAACTCATTAATTCAGAAAAACAGAGTGAAAAAAAAGTTTTTCAAGAAAAATGTATCTCATAATTCTGAGATATTAACTCATTAATTCAGAAAAAGAGAGCAAAAACTTTTTTTCCATGAAAAATTATGTCGTAATTCCGAGATAATTAACTCGTTAATTCAGAAAAACAGAGCAAAAAAAATTTTCCATGAAAAATTATCTCGTAATTCCGAGATAATTAACTCGTTAATTCAGAAAAACAGTAGATTTTTTTTTCCTCAAGTGAATGCAATATGCTTCCGTAACCTTCTACTTGATTCGGGACAGACCAAAATCTTCAAATACACCAGCATCCAAAAATATGTGGTTGGTAAGTTTTAATGTGTTTAGAAAGAAGTCTCACCAAGCTGCATTAATTTAATCAGAATTATTGTAAAACATATGATTTTAAAATATTACAATTTAAAATAACTGGTTTCTTTTTTTAAATATAATTTATTCATATGATGGCATATGATTTGCTGATTTGTCGCTTACATTTTGTATTATCAATGATAAAAAAAAAAAACATTTGTTCTGCTTAATGTTTGTGGAAACTGTGATACATTTTTTTCCACAATTCTTTGACATGTTTATCCAACATAGAAAAGACAGTCTTTGTCACTTTTGATCAAATTAATAGATAATTGGTCAAAGAAAAAAAGCTAAATAAATACCCTTGAAAAAAGACTGACCCTACTTTTGAACAGTAATGTATGTTTACCAAGATTATATTTCAATTCGTATTTTTTTCATATCTGCAACCATAGTATAATAAATTCGCTTAAAAAAAGTTTTTTTTAAGGCGGGTCCAGGTAATGTTAATGTTTGTTTTAGGCTCTGTTTACATCTGGTATTAAGATGCGTTTTGGTCGATCGGATCACAAGTGGACGACCCTAAATATAGGTGTAAACCGGGTCTAAAACGTTTTGAGCTTGTCAAAAGCACATTTGACCGAATTGCTTTCGAAATTGTCACAGGGGTGGTTGTGGCAAACAGGCGAAGAAGACGAAGGTATTCCAACATAAAGTTCTAATAACAATGAACCAACTGACAGGTGAACTCAAAGCAACACACACACACACACACACACACACACTTAACATTGATGTTACTGGACAATGAACAGAACACAGGCAAGAACTTAAATACACAGAGATGATTAACTAAAAGGTAAACATACAGCTGTGATGATTGTTAGTGTCCATGGTGACAGATGAGTGGCGGTAAATATGAACAAGGAACACGAGACAGGAATGACAATAAACTAAAAGTTCAAGAACTGAATACAATTGAACATAATGCAGTAATACTAATAGTAGTGCAGACGCTCATGTGGTCGAATGCGTTCAAACAGCCACAAAGGCCGTCTACTATCCTCCTAATATACGAAAACATTATGCTAGCTAGACGGATTTAAACTTTGTCGGCGGAAGACCCCAATTTGTTTTGAAGACAAAAAACATACCAAGCACAATGTTCTCTCACCATTCCTGACTTCTAACTCACAATCACAGCGTTCAGCGTCTTCTTGTGGCTGTCAGAGCAGAAATGAAACTGATGCTCTCCGTATCTTTTCTGTCGTCTCCTAGCACGTTCATATGTAAATTGTGTGAGCTTATTTTGTTCATTAGATCGAAAGATCTGAAAAACACATTAATTTACGTGCCACTTGAAGAAATCAGGACAGAAGTGGTTAAAAGTGGACTAATTAAACATATTAAACACCAGGTGTAAATGGGAATGTGTCTCCCTCGTACTTGTGATTCGATTGACCAAGACGCATCTTAATGTGTTAACAGGGCCTTAGAGTAAAGAAATAGCTTCCATTCTTACGGCCACAATATTATGCAGATGCCTCCATGATTTTGTTATTTCTTCACGTATTCCACTTAAACTTTCTCTGTGGAAGATGTGTCCTTACCCCATGCATGTTCTTAATTAAAGCAGTTTTTTTTTCTAATGAGACAGAATTCCGCCCAAAAGTTCCACATAAACTGTACATTAGTTAATGGTATTATAGGAAATATACATGTTAATCATTGCCCCTCTACCAAATTATGTCTTCAGCCCATGCAGTCTCATCCGAGCCATTCGAACACCTTCATAGACAAGATGTCTTGTTTTTAGATATAGCTTATTGCAATTCTGTAGTTCTATTGAATATCCAAACAGCCATAGCATTCCAACACCCACACATGTCTCGCTTGGGCTTAGCCTGAGCCATGAGATGTTATCTTCAACAGAAATGGATGTGCTTGTCCCCCACTAGAAGGTGAGGACTGGACCACCAAGGCTGTGTTGATGGGGGGTTTACACATGTCATCTGTTCAGGCAGGTATCCAGTCATTATGTGGCTGTGGTTTGCACGTCAACCCCTATGCTACATTTCAGATGCAGGTGTCCCTGTCTTCTGCCATCTATCTTTAGAGATACAAATACCTCAACACATGACACTCAAGAGTTTCTATGGACACAAATAAACAACTAACCACAATAAACATTTACACAAACTGCATCTTTTCGCTTCCTTCTCACGTTAACCATTGTCTCTCATTGTGTGTCTCAGAGGGTGTTTAGTCTGTTTACTGTTATGTAGCTGTAGCGGTTTGTGGTTATCAGGGTGGCTGAGGAGGCCATTGCTCATTGCTGGTATTTGCTCAACAACACATTTATTTCCACATCTTTTCTCTCAGTCAGCAACATGAGATCAGTTTAAAGAGCTTTAGTGCTTTTACTAGGTGTCTCTTGATGCTCCAATGGATCTAATACTTCTCCTAATCACTTGGATTTGTTAAATGGTAACCACACACTAGAGTGCCTAGGACTTATACACCGATGAGCCAAAACAGTAAGACCACCTGCCTAATATGCTGTTGGTCCACTGCGTGCTGTCAAAACAGCGCCGACCCACTGAGACATGGACTCTATAAGACCTCTGAAGGTGTCCTATGGGATCTGGCACCAAGACGTTAGCAGCATATCCTTTAAGTCCTGTAGGTTGCGAAGTGAAGCTGAGGACCTTGTTGGTCCAACATATCCCACAGATGCTCAATTGTAGAGATCTGGGGAATTTGGGGTCCAGGGCAACACCTTGAACTCTTCATGTTCCTCAAAGCATTCCTGAACAATATGTGCAGTGTGGAGAAGTTCGTTATCCTGCTGAAACAGGCCACTTCCACCAGGGAACACCATTGTCATGAAGGGGTATACCTGGTTTGCAACAATAGCCGCCTTTCCACTGCCGGGCCAGGGCCGAGCCGCGCTAGTGCGGGCCAGGGCCAGTCGCGTTTCCACTGCCACTTCCGGGGCTTGATCGGGGCTTACTCGGGGCCAACGGCCAGGATTTCTGGCCCGTCAAATACCTTGGGCCAAAGCAGGCCAGCTCGGGCTTGAGGCATGGTCAATGTAAAAGGCGGAGTTTATCAGTGTTAGGGAAAGATATGGTCTGCGGCAAGATACACATTTCACTTTTTTATATCGCGCAAAATGATCGCTGCACGAAATGGAGAATCGCCTGTAATGGTCTGTTGAAGATACAAAAGCTCTTCTGAGCATTTGGTCAGAAGAAAGAGTACAACGTCAATTTGACGGCGTGTGCAGAAACGAGGATGTTATCAAGTACATCGTTGCTGAACTTGCTAAGCTAAGTATTCGCCGAACAACGCTCATCTTCCACCAAGCAAACACCAACAAAAGCAAACAAACAGACGCTTCGGTCCTCTCCATCTCGATCGTTGTGTCTTGCCTGAATGAACTTCATAATACCTGCTGAAATGAGTGCGGTTGTATGACGTTCGATCCAGGAAGGCGTTAAGGGCGGGGTTTAGGGCAGCGCAGCGGGGCTAGTGGCCCGGCAGTGGAAATGCAAGCCCGGTGCTTGAGGCCTGAGGCCATTGGCCCGGCTCGGCTCGTTGTTAGCCCTGGCCCGGCCCTGGCCCGGCAGTGGAAACGCGGCTATTGTTTAGGTAGGTGGCCCGTGTCAAATTCACATCCACATGAATGACCGGACCCAGAGTTTCCCAACAGAACATTTCCCAGAGAATCACACTCCCTCCACCAGCTTGGAGCCATCACTTGCCCAGGTAAACAGACTGGATAGCGTTTGCTCAGCAAACACAGAACGTTGGTACAACGTACCCAACCTTCTAACAACGTTTTAAAAACATGGCCAAAAGGTTGTTATAACTACGTTGTGTGGTGAAGGTTGTTATGGCGTTGTCACAATGTTAACATTGAACCACCGTTCAGGGCCATTGCTTAAGGTTGTGCCAAGGGTGTCTGGACAACATATACTCGTCACCGCCCTGAAGCGCGAAAATAAGCCTTTTAAATTTCAATTAACCGCTAGGCCGTCTCATACATCATCAAGCAAGGATAGGCTACGTGAGAATTGCGTTTAATTTACCTCAGCTAAATAAGATACGGAATTATACAAACACAGCCTTCAACTTTCTTGTCTAATGTGACATTTATTTAAACTTCTTCTGGTCAGGTATGACAAATATTTAACTTTATGCCAAAAGTTATAAGCCATAATGAAGTAAAAATGACTTTAATGATGAGTAAATGATTTCAGCACTCCTTGAACAGGCAGCGACTTAAGCGCGTACTTGTTGCATGTTAATGTTTTTTCCTTTTTTTGGAAACGCACAGAGAATTTTTTTTTTGTAACCGCTCGAACACCTGTTTATTTTTCCTTTGATTTGTCGTCTCATTCGTTTCTTTGCTTGATTTTCTCATGTCTGTTCATGCTAGTTAACGTTAGTCACTCCCTGTATATAATGTTTTTTTTGTTTTTCTCACAAATGTATGACTTTTGGAAGTGCAATTTGATTACCATATGCTTAGTACAGTTGAATTAGCTAACCTGCTATGTAATATTTACTCTTCAAAGTGTACACTTGCAGGTGTTCATTATAATTAATTTACTGTTAGGCCCATAAATAATAAAAAGGATAAACAATATTTAAAAAGTATATCAATATCTAACATAATATGACTAATTAAAAATGAACCACAAAACATAACATGCTAAATGGGGGATATCTATATCTAGCATATTAAAAAATGTAATTGTCAGAACGTCGTCTCTCAGTTGCTGAATGTCGCGCAACAACGCTGCTACAGCCCTGTTACGTCTTACAATTCTACGTTGTTACAATGTTGCGAGCACGTAGACAACGACGTTGCCATAACAGAAATGCAACATGACACAGACAGGCGTTGCCACAACGTAAATGTGTTTTGCTGGGTGTTGCCCTCATGCGTCAATGAGTCTAGGGTGCCCAACACCCTTGTCGCCGGATTGTGATTTGTCCATCCTCAGACCACTGTTGATAAAAACTCACCACTGCTGACCCGAAACAACCCACAGGCCTTGCCATTTCAGGGATACTCTGACCCAGTCGCCTTGCCATAACAATTTGGCCCTTATCAAAGTCCCTCAGATCTTTATTCCTGTCCATTTCTCCTGCATCCAAAAATGTTGATTACGAGAACTGATTGTTTTCTTACCATCTAATTTACCCAGTGCCTAATATTTGGCTTAAGGGGATGATCAACGATATTCGCTTCACCTGCTAATGTTTTAGCTAATCAGTGTACAGTATGCAAGTCATTTTATAATTCCTTTAATTTTATCATTTGGCATACCTATCTATCTATCTATCTATCTATCTATCTATCTATCTATCTATCTATCTATCTATCTATCTATCTATCTTTGCAAAATCCTCATTCAAAACATTTGATTCAAAGTTTGATTAGTTTAAAATATGAAACAATACATATATGAAGAGTAAATTAAATAATAAATTAAGACAAAGTATTGTTGTCAAACTTTGTGGAACAGGTTTATTGTTAATGTAAAGGTACTCTAAGCGATGTCGGGGGACGTCACTTCTTGTTCCCTCCCTCCTCCTCATCCACGCACTAACCCCCCAAACTTCACCCCCAAATCCTTCTTGTCGGTTATTGGCTGGAACAGTTTGTTATGTTTCGTGGTGCGGGTTAGCCCAGTTTGTTTTTGTCGCCATTTGTGGAGCCTGGGGTGTCTGCAGAGACCGCGTCTTTTTACAGTGTGTTCAGGGGACAGGCAGCCAGCGGATAGTGAGGAGATGTTTGCTGTATGTGACAAAAAATGTTTTGGCCTAAAAAACGTGTGTCATCGCTTAGAGCACCTTTAATGAACTATACCGGTTCTGCTAAGGACACTTGTGTGAATTTGAAGGTAAAAGATTTCATAGTAAAGTCATTTAAAAAATGATAGACAGATAGATAGATCAACTCTTTGAACCATTTATGGTCTTTAAAGCAAATTTAGAAAAATTTTGACTTTGTGAAACACAAATGTACATCAATACACATTAGAATCAGTATAAGTGCCTCCCTGCAGATATGGGACTGGCTCTAGAGCCCCTCCACCCCATGGGCAGTGTGACTCAGCAGTTCCTGGCAAATAGGCCAGTCAGCACGGCTGCCAGTCAGTCAGCATGGCTGCCAGTCAGTCACTAGGTCATCAGGCCAGCCAACCAGCCAACCAGCCAGCAGGATGTCTATATATACTGTGTAAAGAGAGCGTGTTGAGTCTGATAAATAATTGAAGAGCACATTCATTAGCCTAGATTATTTAGCTTAAACGCTGGCTTCAATCCACCACAATCAGAAGTCATTACCTCACAATGAGCAAGAGGAACATTCAAAGTTACAAAGCCAACACCTGCCAATCAAACAGGGAGAAATAGATTGTGCCTGATGCCAGTAGAGGAAGGAAAGAACAGCAGTGTGCACTGAGGGAAACACAGTTAGAAAAGAAAGCTGTAAAGTTTATGAAAGCAAGACTAAAGAAAGATATTCCTCCCAGCCACCCTGAAACAGTCTGCTCTCTGCTGGGCCCCTCGACTCGCTTGCAGGATAGCCAGAACGCATACATACAAACACACTGTCCAACCCACAGCACATCCAGAATTTCTAAAAAACATACACGCCAGCTTATTCCAGTAAAGAAAGGCATATGCATACTCGACACAAAACTCGACTGCATATTTATCACTTCATTTAAAAGGGGCCATATTGTAAATAAATAATTATTCATTATGAATTGATCTTTTGACATAGGAAGTAAGGAAAAAGAATCCTCCACAAAATCTTCTTTGCACAGTGTGATATTGATTAACTTATACATTACACAAAATATTGTCAGTTACTACTAGCTTACGTTTGTTCGTTAATGAATCAGCATTGTTAAATTAATCATTAATGATTCAATGACTCATTAATAAACTAATGAATCAGTTTTTTGAATGGATTGGTTGAATGAATAAATCAGTGACTCATTCAAAAACAGTCAATTGTCACCACAAATTGGCATAACAAAACCCTGCATTTATGCACAGACCGTCTGGAATGCCCAAACATTGAAAAGTCATGGAGCTGCATGTTGGACTGACCAATCTAACTGTTCTGTTCAATCTTAAAGGTGACATATTTGGCCCCTTTTCACAAGATGTAGCCTAATATAAATCTATGGTGTCCCCAGAATGTGTTTGCGAAATTTCATCTCAAAATATCCCCCAGATTATTCATTATTGCTTGTCAAATTTGCCCCTTTTTGGGTGTGAGCAAAAACACGCCGTTTTTGTGTGTGTCCCTTTAAATGCAAATGAGCTGCTGCTCCCCGCCTCCGTTCAGAAGATGGCTAATCCTTTACACAAGCTTTGTTCGGATACAATAACAAAACACGCAAATTTCACTCATTTCAAATTTCAATCTCAGAAATAACCAGTAGAGTGCAGCCTTGTAGAGAGACTCAGGAAGAGGTTGCAACTTTTAGACGCACCTGGACGTTTCTGAATGGTTAGTGGATACATTTCTGTAGTTTTGTGGAGTAACAGTACATTGATTTATCTCATTGACTTGCATGTACCGTTGTTGTGCCGAATTTTGACCCCCGCCAAATTATTACCCCCCTAGCATTGGTAGGTTTAGGATTAGTTGTGGCGGAGGGGTTAGGATTAGGGGTGGGGTTAGGATTAGGCAATCAGGTAGCCTACTGATTTCAACGAGGGGGGTAATAATTTGGCAGGGGGTCGAAATTCGTCACAACGGAAAAAGTCAGATTTTCATGATTATTGTGTGAGTTTGTCACAATATATTTTGGGGTTTTCACCCAGTTCACATGCAAAGATTGATCAAATTAATGATTAGAAAAGTTGGTGAGCAAAAAAGGCCCATTTCTATTGTAAATAGTGTAGCTATGTATTAAGTACACACTGAAGTAACTTTTAATACATGCAGCTTTTTAAGATGGTCAAAGCGGCAAATCGTTAAACCCGTTTTGAAAATTAGCGTGGGGAAATATTTCGCCCTCAATCAAAATGGCAGATTGTGGATACTCCCCTGAAAATTCATCCTAAATACTGTAGATGTGACCGCACCTATAGTCTTAAAAGTACAACAGCCAAAAATCATTGTATTTAATTGGAAAATGGTCATGTAAGACTAAATTGAATGTTTTGGTCCAAACATAAAAATAATTAAAAGCAAGCTCCACAAATGCAGATTGTGAATATGACTTTCTTTTTTCCCTATTCTTCCACTCATATCTCTCTCTCTCTCTCTCTCTCTCTCTCTCTCTCTCTCTCTCTCTCTCTCTCTCTCTCTCTCTCTCTCTCTCTCTCTCTCTCTCTCTCTTTTGCAGGTCTCTGTCCTCTTGATAAAGAGCGGTTTGAATATCAATGAGGTTTATTCTCTCCCGGGTCTGCGGCCAGCTGTTATAGAGTGTGCGTTCTGCTGCTATTTTGAGGCAAGATGCGTAATTAAAAAATCAATACCTTCCGATGAAACCTTTTCACTATACACAACCATACTGACCTTGTTAACACACATCCTGGTTCTCTTATACCCAAACACAAATATTACTAAACAACACGTGGCATCAAGAATAACGTCAATTAATTTCCGTGCTTATTTTCTAATATATCTGTTTTCTGAGTCCAGATATGTTAAAAGCAATAAAAAGAGAAAAACTAGTTTTTGTAATGGTACATAGTGCGTTTGAGATGGGGAGTAGCACCCCTGCAGATATCCCTGACACTTGAGGCTCGGACGCAATCGTCTGTTTTGACAGCAAAAAGACGTGAAGATTCTGTATGCAAATAAGATGTAAACAGACCATCAGGGATCCATATGTGTGGCTGGAACTCCCTGAGTGGGCGGGGCCTCCGTAGCCAGAGAGACGGGCAAGCAAATGAAAGCTCACAGCAACAGTTCGGGTCACCAGTGTAGACCTCTACGAATGTAAACAGAAGTGTTATTACCTCCGTCTTAGCCCGTTTAAGGGCCACACTGACATGGCCGTGAATTAGTGTTCGTTTAGTGCTTACAAATGAGTCGACTGTCTACTACGCTCTTCACACACACAATAGGGGGAGCTTTGCCAGGCCCTTGTAATTAACTATCCTAAACGAGGAAGGAAAAATGAGGTTGAAGGTTAATATCTTCAAGCTTTGTGTGGATACATACAACATGCTGATCCATCAGCACTGATAGAGGTTGTCCTCTCATTCTGACCTGAGCAGTGCTGCTGTTTATAGACAAATTTAAACATGGCTAACGTAAACAGCAATTAAAACGGGATCCGCGAGACATTTAACTTCTGTAATATGCAGTATTTTAATGTTCAGTGGGAAATAATGCTAAAATAATTGATTGATTGAAAAGAAGCCATTCAGCACCAGAATAGAGCAACGTTGATTTGAAGAAAAAAAACATGTCAATTTGCAAAACATTTAAGGTAACTGTAATGTGTATTTATGAGACAGAATATTTGCTGGGAAATAATTTAAGAATATTAAAATGTAATAATACTGCAGAATAGCTTGTACTGTTGAATTCTGCACAATAAGACAAAGGCACATTTGCTAATTAGATAGTTTGGATTTCATATAACCTTTCATTTTTTATCTGGATAACAGTAACTTTAGTTCTTATTGTATTAATATATATATATTGTATTATTAAAATGAATGTATTAATATAGCACATTTAAAAGCAACAGACGTTGACCCAAAGTGCACAATTCAGCTATTTGAACAAATACCCTAACAAGAAGGAAATAAAGACCAAATACAATTCTCAAAACCTCAGCATGGTGTATGCAGTTTTGGTGCTCAATTTGGACAGAGTTCTTTTTAGGGGAACACTTTGTGTCTCTATGAGTACATGTGTGCGCTATGGAAGTTTTTGCTGTTAGCACTGGAGCTTGTTTCTGAAACACACAAGCATAGTGTTCCAGCAGCACACCCTCTCATGGAGGGAACAAGCTAAAAATAACACACACACACACACACACACTTACAAGAAAGGCAAGGCAATCTCTCTTTTACACACACACACACACACACACACACACACACACACACACACACACACACACACACACACACACACACACACACACACACACACACACACACACAGAGAGTTCTTTGCCCTCTTTTCAACTACTTAGTGTTGACACAAATACCCTCTTAGCACCAAATAACGCCCAAACCACAAATGAGTATCATTATTTATTAAAATCATTAGTTCTATAGTAGTGGAAGTATACAGTTCAGTCTTTCACCCTAACCTTCACATATAGTTTTTCTCTCCCTGTCTGAATTAAGCCCAGCACCTTGACTCAACCTTGCCTGCGGCTCTATTCCACCCTAGATCAGCAGATGAACACCGTAGACCACCAGCATTACATTAATACTTTAGGATTTAAAGGCTCTATAGTGCTTATCAAGGTAATTGATTAATTGGCTTTATTTCACTTTATCCTTTTCTATCGAGGTGAGACCCTGGAAGCTTGCATTTGATTACTGCATTAGTAAAATGAAAGGAGTAGTTCACCCCCCAAAAATATAAGTCATATGGACTGCTTTTTTTGAGCTTGGCCGCATGAATTACTATTTTCATTGTATGGACATGAGCAGCTCAGATATTCTGCTAAATGTGTTCCACAGACGAGAATAAGTCATACAGGTTTGGAACAACGCAAGGGTGAGTAAATGATTCCAGAATTTAAATAATGTATTTAAAATCCAGATTGTGATGGCAAATGATCCAAGCTGTGAACGCAGAAGTTGTGGGTTCAAACTCATAGTGTTGACCCAGGAACTGAGAAGTGCTATGATTTCAGCCCTATTCTGTCACTGTTCTTCCCTGGAGCATGACACTTCCCCATGCTCCGCCCCAGGTTGTTCCAGAGGGTCTGTCCTGGCAATTAGTGTAGCGAAAGTCACTTTAAATGTGAATGTATGTGCTACAAAGCCGAGTGACTAAACGGATTGCCTGTTTAAAAGACAGACCATCCGAGGTTTGGAATATCATGTTAACATTTAACTTTGCTCATTATGTTTTATGATATGTATCCATAGCTAAATACCAACCCAAGCTCATTGGAAAGAAAATTGAGATATTTCAGCAAAATATAACTTTGCTTCTAGCACACTTTTTGACACTTTCAAAGTGAAATATCCAGTGAGTAGCAATAAAAACGTGTTCAGTTTTATCCAAAACAGGTGAATGTCAACATCTTATTCAGTTGGTTGTACTTACTGAAGCAGTTTGGAAATGAAATGTCAGAAACGGTCAGTAAGGCCAAAACGTTCGAAAATAACAATACATCAAAAAAGTGATACATATAGAGCTGGTCATGTGATTCAAATGTAAAAATGTATACGTTTACGAATCATGCACTATTGTAAAAGTGTTTTGAGGTCATAAAATGATATTGCACAGAAATAAAGAATCGCGCAAAAACAAGTCTTTAATAATTGATTGACTAATTATCTGATAATCAATAATATATCATCATAATTTGTGTGAAAAGTACAGAGCCTATGGTGGGATGGGACGAAAAATGGTTTCAATGCATTTGCTTTTGCTTGCTTGTTCCCCATAGAAACTTTTCTTCACTTGCAAAAGCACTGAAATATAGTTTTGCATCCCAGCTTATATTATTTAATCACAAAAATTGTATAAGTGAACACAAAGCATGTGTTTTTTTCCCAATGAGTCTAGGTTGCTAAATACTACAGCATGAGATTCTGTAAAAGTAACAAGCTCAAGACGGAAGGGCAAAGGTTATGAATATCTCGGAAAAGACGTGGAATTGACTTTGAGAAACTGGTCTCGGATCAGTGCAATGTTTAAGTGGGGCTGGTACTTTTCCATGCATGATAAAATCACCTCATTGGCCCAAAGCTGTCATCAGAGACGGGGAGCTGTTCCCTACAGCTGGCCAACCTAAAGAGCCCCCTTTTCTCATAATACACCAACACACGCACACAGGACACATATAACACAAGCTCATAATGCGCTGGAAGTCTTCGAACCCATTACACTGTGCACACACACACACACACACACACACACACACACACACACACACACACACACACACACACACACACACACACACACACACACACACACACACACACACACACACACACACACACACACACACACACACACACACACACACACACACACACACAGACAGTGTTTACATCTAGACTATACCCCCTCCCCTTGAGACCCATTCCACATTCCTTCACCAGACTCCCTGCATTCCTCTTCTACTGAGGAGGGGGTCTGACCGACTTTCCCACTCTCTTTCTCTTTCTCTATCTGTCTCCTGTTTTCTATCTCTCTCTTGGCCTTTCTTTGTCTTGCCCCTTTCTCCTTCTCTCCCTTAGTGAGAAATGTGTGCGACAGAGAAGTAGATGGGGAGGAGACAAACAACTGGTAAAACAGCAATGATCAGGGTCATCATCTAGAGTTGTCTGATTTAGTTTGAATGCGCGTAAGAAAGACGTCTGCAACAACTGTAAACAGGAAAATACATACACAGCCTCTCTACCAAAACCTAGCAAGTTGCCTCCAAGTCTACGCCTAAAGGCAGCTGCTTTTGACCATTTTGAAACAGTCTCCAGTAAGCAATTTTGCATTTAAAAGACGTCTTTTAGCCGTCCAAACACAGCCCTGACATCTAGGCTAAAACAAGGCAAAATTTGGGCTGTCAGTGAAAATGTAATAGACGTCTAACCATATCCAAAGAATAGACTAGACTAAATGAAATGAAACACCAAATGAAATGAAACCAAACACCTTGTAATCACTGTTGACTTTGCTTACATGATGGAATATCATACGAGATGGAAGTTATTTTGGCTAGAAGTGGATTACTCATTGCCTATGTCAATATAGACTATATCGAGTCTATAGTTAACCTAGAGTAGACGGTGAAATGACGGCTATTGCTTGCTTGGTACATAGACAGCAACTTACCACATACCACACAAATAGCGCTCCGTACAGGAGAATCAACAAACTATTGATTTCCATAGAGTTTGATGTTAGCATGTTGCTAAGCTAGAACCAGTGCTTGACATTAACTTTGTTGCTCACCAGCCACTGTAGCTAGTGGTTTTCCAAAGTTACTAGCCACTCAGCATTTTCACTGGCCACAATTTTAACATCGATACCATGGGGGAAAAACTTCCATATATATATTTGTAATATTATCTCATAATTTGGTAGCAGGTATATTAGGCTGCTGTCACTTTAAGTCCTCATGCATGGATCCATTATACGGTTACACATGCTTTTTCTTTTGCCTTTTATTTTTCACGTTGAGATGACTATGCCAACTTTCTAGGTGTTGGAATGGAGCATCAGATTCAATGTAGAGCCACACATACCGATGTTATGAAAGACAAGAATAAGCGCCTGTAGCAGTATTGTCCCCATGGTTTTCAGTCTGGTTTTCCCATCTGAGCTGAAGCTAATTCCAGTGAAGTGTTCTTCTCAGGGAAGCAGCGGTAGATTTTCCCCCTCGCTCTGTCCTCATACACTCCCTGCTTGTTCACCCAGTCTACAGCCTGATTGTGTGTTCAGCTCAAAAACTCTTTCCTAGAGACAGACCTGCTGTGTGTGTGTGTGTGTGTGTGTGTGTGTGTGTGTGTGTGTGTGTGTGTGTGTGTGTGTGTGTGTGTGTGTGTGTGTGTGTGTGTGTGTGTGTGTGTGTGTGTGTGTCATAAGTCTCTCAAGATTGTTTTGTCTTTGGCTGCACAGAGTATTTCATCTGGAATGCTTGGTGAAAATACACAAACATAAACATACAATTCTAATGACCTACATTTGACATAAACTACTGTAAAAGTAGTGTACAGTAGCATTCTTTTAGTAGTGTAAACTTATATGTTATTTGTTAGTAGCTTTGTGCACATTTCCAAAAGAATAGTTTGTAATATTTACTATTGTAATGTGCATGCTCATGTTTGATGTTGGCATTTGGCAAATTATTTTAAACAAAGCTACTTACATTCAAGGTACACATTTGATCAGTTCTTACTTTCCCTGGAAATGGAACCCATGACCTTAGCGTTGCTAGCACCATGCTCCATTGTTTAAGATACAGGAACGCTTCTGACAGAATCCTGAAAAAAATTAAATTAAACAAATTATTGATGTCAAATTTAGTGGTGTATTTAGTAATTTCCACGTTTTATTTACTATTATAGTAATTAATTTAGTAGTGTAGTCAGTGTACACTTCCATGTTACATTTAATATTGTATTATACAGTACACTTCTGTTTTAGATATACAGTAATGTTCAAAAGTTTGGAGTTGTGTGATTTATTTTCTTTTTTTAAATCAGTCTCATGCTCATCAAGATTACATTTTTTTGTGTCAAAACTACAGTAAAGAGCAGTAATACTGTGAAATATTATTGCAATTTAAAATAGCTGTATTCTATTTGAATTTTAAAATGTAATTTATTCCTGTGATCATTACTCCAGCCACATGATCCTTCAGAAATCATTCAAATATGGTGATTTCCTACTAAAAAAAAAACAACAACAACGTATTATGCATGTCTTATATGTTATAATATTTTTGTGGAAACCGTGATACATTTTCTCAGGACTCTTTGATAAATAGAAAGTTTAAAAAAACAGCATTTATTTGAAATAGTAAAGATATTGTAAAACGTTACAAAAGTTTTCTGTCACTTTTTATCAATTGATGAGTCCTTACTGACTAAAAATACATATTAATTAATATAAATATTACTGACCCAAACATTTTGACCGATAATTTATACTAACTGTACTATATACTACATTTCTACATTACATGTACAAGTCTAAATGTACAGTTTCATTCTACATGAAGATAATAGATAATTAAGATAATGTAATGTTTTCGTCGGGGTAACATTTGCATGTTGCAGTGCAGCATTAAGAATACACAGAGATGAAATAACTGTCATGAAATGTGTTTTTAAAAGTTGGACTTTTTAAACCACGTTTTTGAAACGTGGCACTCATGCACGAGACGTGACCTGAAAAATCAACAATATGTGGTGCAACGGTCAAATATGTCCGTCTAGAGCATATTTACGTAGAAAAGTAACTGAAACTCAGCACGTTCTGTGTCAACGACTCCATGAAAGGATGTACATCGGCCAGCAGGTCCTGAAGCGGAGATCTGTGTTGGTATGGTAACAGGAATATCAGCAGAAGGGGGAGGGGAGAAAGGGAAGAAGATGAGGATAAGTGAGCGAAAGAGAATGAGGAAAAGAGCAAAGAGACAGGAAAACCAGAGGTGAGTTGAGTTCTCAGGGATTCAGCCAGAAATGTCTCTCTTTATTATCTATGACCACATCCCATGTCTCACGCGATCCCTTATTCTTTCTCTCACGTATCTCACTCTTGCTACTGTCTCTCTGCAGTCAGTCACTTTTGATCTGATCACTGTTTGCCTCATTCTCCTATTCATGTCCTCTCCTTACCAGCCAGTGTGTGTGTGTGTGTGTGTGTGTGTGATGGCCGATTCCATTCTGAGATACTGAATTGTCTCCTCAGTGCACTATTTCTGTCATCGTACTCCCCTGCTGCAGCGGTAATAAGGAACCGAGCTGTGAACTGTGATTCCAGCTCCCAGCAAACCTCTAATCCAATCCTACAACAATACAGCACACATGTAAATTGAATACCACCTCTTAATAGGTTTAAATTTCATTTTTATGTAAAATACGACACACACACTCAGTGACTAACACAGTTTTTTGTTTTTTCCAAAAGCCCTCGGCTCTTCAGTAGACAATATGAGCTTTACACTAACTAACAAAATTCTCTCAACAGCAAGGAAGGGCTTTGATATATATACCCACTTATGACTGATTAAACAGACTTTTTATATTTTATTTGCGCTATCCGCTCTCTTATGCACACATGCATAATAAGACCACCTGTCCAAAACAAAAAGTGTTTGCGTACGCTCCAACACTCGATCGAGCTTAAGAGCAACATTATAATTCATTCAGGGGTGTTTTGCTATGCTCTGCGTTGACTGGCTCAGAAGCAGGAGCAGTTGCGTTTCCCCCCCACAGTGCTGAATGATAAGTCAAGCCACCAACACACACCACTGTCAATCAGAGCCGGAATGGCTCACCAGATGGAAGCCATTTTGAATATGTCACTAAGCTCAGTTACTTATGCTGCCTTCAAGTCCTCCTGGGAAAAAAAGAACAAATTGATAAATTGAATAGTTATTTCTCTCGTTTAAGATTCCTGACAATGGCAGAAAGCTTTTTTTAGCACTAATGCAGAAAAATAAAGAGCAAATTGGTATTGGCCTATATGTTTATATTTCCTGACAGCAATAAGAAGCTTTTTAGTACTAATGCAACAAAATAAAGAGATGCTTATTAGGTGTGCAAGTGACACTTTGTGACTTAGTGCTGCCAATGAGAATCATGGAAAATGTAGTTTGGTTGCACAAGCTTGTCTACTCATAGACCAGATAAATGAGTAGTATTTTCTAGCTAGCTTGAATACTATTCTTCATCAACAGTACTAAAATAGTTAGCATTCACCCCTTATGATCAATATCAATTAGCTTAAATGGTATTTATGTCACTGTGCTAGAATTAAAGTAGGCTTATGTTGTAAATATGATCACTATGACATGACTTGAAGGCAGCATTAAGCGCTAACTGTGTATATTAAACATATACAGATGAATGTTTACCGCCCAGCACCATTCATTCCACATTAATCAAGAAAGCCATTTACTCTAATTAAACAGTAAAATGGGTTGCTGACCTAAGGTAAAGAGGACAAATATATGCGAAGATTAATTAAATTTCCCGCCATTTGTCGTTAATGGAAATCTTGCGAGTTCTATAAACATTATTTAATCTGAAGAATAGGTGTGAGACTGTTGGCTATCTTTAAACCAGATTCATGGTCACTTTGAGCACAAAATGCTATTGAACAGTGACTAAGCAACTACTTTCAATAACAACAATAGCTCATGAGCTTTAATAAGGAACCAGTTGACCCGCATGCAACTGCAATCCATCATTTGTTAGTTAGGGAATCAATGTGCTGTCACTGTTAGAGTCCGTACTGAAATATGACCGCAACACTGTCAGCATCTACAGCGGCTACCAAACTCCTCTATAGAAAATTAAGTAATTTCTGAAATTGATACAACAAATAACAACGATCATTGTATGTTTTTAACATCTGGCTACTGTACAATATGCCGGAAACCTGAATATGAATATGAAAGTGTCTCTTTTATTAACATTCTAAAACCACTAATAAAATATTCCCTTAAATAGTTTTGGCACCAGATAAGATTCCTCAAATTCCTAAATGTCTGGACCCCATTTATCTTATGCTGGTGGAAGAGAAAAAAACAGGGCACTCACTTATTTGCTATCCATTCATTCCTGTCCTCTAGTTCTCTTAAGAGTCACAGGTGCTGACAATACAGCCTCTGTTCTATGAGGAAGATCTCAAACCGGCAGAAAGGCACTCAGCAATGCTCCATCTGAACTTCTGTTTTAGTCTAAACAACAAGGATTTTTGTTTTATATTTAAATGTTTAAAAAAGCATACATCAGAAATATTCTTTAGAAGGTTTCTTTAGAAATAGACAAATGTTTTACATTTTTCACTTGTAAAAAGTTTGAAAAATAGTCAGCTATAATATAATTCCATGACAACTATATAAATTCATAAACACCCTTACTTTTACTGGAAGACGATGGCGTAAACTTCAAAATATTACTGATTTGTGAACCTTATAGCTCTATTTAGGTCCTTTTTGCAATTGTAAGTTACTCTTAAAAGGGATCAGTTGACTTAACGTAAAAAAAGTGAAGAAACACATTGTCTTACAGTAAATAAAGAATTGTCAAGTTCACATACCTAATTATTTCAATTACATGTGGTTTATTACTTAATCATTTGAAGGCAATGGGTTTCCTCACTTGTTTTAAGTTAAGTCAACTGATCACTTCTTACAGTGTACGTGTCTACACTGGACGTGAGTGGCACAAAACAACATGAAAAAGACAATAGAACAAATGTGATTTTAAACTGCAACAGAAGACGTTACAAAGGCACATCGAATCCATAATGATCAGTGATGTTGTCTCTGGATATGGCGCTACACGACACGACAAATTCCCGACAGTAAACTGGGATGCCTTGTTCTATTTCTGACATACTTCAACTGCTCGCACTTTCAAGCTGTTGCGACGCAACACGACTCGACAACTGTCATGTCCGATGTAGACACTTGTGTTAGAAGAAACGGTTCTATATGGGCTTCTGTCAGGCACGTCATATAACCTTGTAGGGGTTCACATCATTTTATGGATTTATTTTTAATTAATTATGTTGTAATTTATTTTTATCTTTAATTACTTTGTATGAATTAAGCATCTCGTAAAAACTGTAAAAAATGAACTTTTTGTTAATACTTTTTCATTTAAAATAATTAAAAAAACGTTTTTCTTTTGTCAAAACAACTTGAATAACTAATGTGGTTCAGATCAAATAATATTTTGAGTTTCTTTTGATTAAACCAACTAAAAAAATTGATTTCAATGAACTCAAAATTTTAAGGCAACCAGGGGTAACTTACTTTTTTAAGTTAAACCAACAGTCATTTTTACAGTGTACGTCATCACTAGAAACAAATTAAATGACTAATTAAATATGAAAGTATTATGCAATCATAAGATATAGAATAGAACCCTATATAGAACCTTTTTGGCATAAAGAGTTCTTTAAAATTGAGTCAAGAACCCTAGGATTCTATAAAGAACCCCATTGAACTTTTAAGAGTGAATCTAATTCCTTTGTGAGAAAACAGGCCCAGAAATGTCCCTCTTGGTCACCAACAATCCAACCATGTTTTCGTATATCTTGCCTCATACCTGAAATCAATTAAGTAGGCCAACAGGATGAGAAACCCTACGAATTCTAGCCACACTAAATTTTACGTGTTCAGATTCTTCACACCAGCTGAATTAAATATCTCTTCTCTCCACAGACAAAAAGGTTTGGGCTCAAGGAGTGGACTCAATAAACTGAAGCAGAACCACTATACCGATATGAAATCAATATCTGTTTGACATAAAATAGCTAAAAAGGTGTCCAATTTGATAGGATAGCTGAAATATTTGGCTAGAATGAAATAAGGGCTTTAGTCTATACATATCATGTACACAGTTCAAACAATAAGTCAGCCAGTTTTGCTCCAGTCCAGGGTTCTCCGGCATATCCTAAATAGCACTATGCAAATGGGGGATGGGGAAACCTGGAGAGCTGTAAATGAGAGAGAAATCAAGAGAGATGAGGGGAGTTTCAGGGACCGAGTGAGTAATGGATATGGAGAGAGACAGTATGAGGGAGGCGTCAGGAGGAACACTGTTTATGTGTGTTGCACAGTTTACTCAAGCATGTATTTATATGGGAAGGACATATGTGTGAATGTGTGTGAGTGTGTTGAGACCCAGTGGTCTGAAGCCTGATACTGGCCCCCTGTATGCAGCTGCTCCCTCTGTCTGTCTGTCTGTCTCGTTTTTCTTTCTCTCTTTCTCGCTTTCTCTCAGCGCTTTAGGATGACTGTCATTCACAACTATGCTTTCCGGATAGTTCACAACTATGCAACTGGGCGAATCTCACAAAACCAATTAGAAATATGTTACTGTCAGAATTCACCCCAAAATCAAAAGAAGAAAATATGTTTTGAAAATATTTTGCCATTGGGATTATTTTTGCTTTGTGAAAAACTCATGAATACTCAAGCCAACATGAAATCAAAATTGACCATATTTCCCTCCTTACTTGTGAACTATTTAGCCATGCATGTAATTCCAAAGAAAATAAAATAATCTTCATACTCTTTAATCAAATATTTAGTGATTCTGTCAGGGTTCTGCCCTGGCAGCTTTGTCTATGTCTTTGTTTCATGTCTCTATGTTTGTGTTGTGCTTGAACATGTGGTTTTGTTTGTGTTTGCCATGTGCTCCTTTGCTCCTGCCTCCTTGTTTCCCTGTACCACGCCCTCTTATCTAGTTGAATCCTCGTTTGTCTGAGTGTTGTCACCTGTTCCTTCTCCGAGTTTTGTCACCTGTTCCACATGTTCTCTGCTCCCTTGTTTGAGTCCTCGTTTACCTGAGGGTGTTCACCTGTTCCTTGTCTAAGGGTGCTCACCTGTTCCTCTTGTTCTTAGCTCCCTTTATATGTGTGCTCTTTCCCTCTTGTGTAGCCAGTTTGTTGAATGTTGTGCTACTGTGTACATCTGTGCTATTTAGCTAGTTTCTTGTTACCTAAGTCTATTGTGTTGTATTTGTGGAAGTTTGTTAGTGCTTTAGTTCTGCCATCGGTCCTGTCTGTCTTGTCTCCTGTGTCTCTAGTTCCAGCCCAGTTAGCAGAGTGTCCCTGGCTGCTCACACTCTGTGCTTTGGTGCAAGCCTGGTGCTGAGCCTGAGATCCCTGAGTGCCTTGCTGTTGTCCTTGGAAGTTCCTGTCTGGCTATTGCAAGTACTCTCAGGTCTCTTTCTGCTCTGCAAATACTACTCTCCAGTCTACAGTCTTGTGCTAAGCTACAACTGCTGCTCGGCAAGTTTTGCTGCAACGGCCGTCTTTGTGTCTCATCCCTGCCTATTGTCTGGACTGTTCACCTCTCCCACTACTCTTGTCATCTGTCTACTGGTTGTCAATAAACCTGTTTACACTCGTTCTGCATTTGAGTCCTTCATAGACCAGTGACAGATTTTTTTTACAAGTGCATTATTTATTTAGTGTTTTATCGTTTCCATAACTTTCAATTGGGATTTTCATTTTTTTTTATTAGTTTATTTTGTTATTTCCATTATTCTCAATTGTATTTTCCATTACTGTAATGCAGTATTTTAATTATTTTATTCATAATATTTAATCAAAATATACCAACTCATTTTACTGGTTATATATTTATTGTATAAGTGTATTTTGTAATTTCCATTATTAATTTTTTTTCTAATTACTGTTTTTTTGTTTGTTTTTTTTATCATTAGTAAAAAGTTAATACAACAAATACTACCATATTGTATTCATTTTATAGTTTTTTTTTTTTCTTCAAAGTTTTATGGATTTTCTTTTGGGCATCAAGGTAATAAGCATTTTGAGGGAAAGTATTAATTCTCATGGAAAAAACTGTTGCAGTGCAAAACTATTTCCACTGAACAATTTTTTCTTTTTTTTTTTTTCTTTTTTTTGTTTAAATGTGGCTGGACATGTCTTGACAGCTTTCGTGTGATTCACCCAACTTCAGGGCAACAGAAAATGAAAGACCTACTCAAGACAGACAAATAGAGGAAGACAGATATAAAGCGAGAAAGACCGAGGCTGTAAAACAGAACCCACTTGTTAACCATATTACAAACAATCTCTCCACTCATGTGAAAAAGAATAAACAGGCCGTATCAGCAGAAAGCGCTCTCTGAGTAAGAGCTCATTCAGCATATGAAGTACAGATGTGCTCAGCGAGAGTAAGTGATCACAAAAGAGGAAGACTGTTGACAAGGTGTTGCACAAGGAAGAAGTGGAGGAGAGGAAAGCAAGAGGAGAGGGGAGGGAAAGAGAGCGAGAGAAGGGAGGAAAGCAGCCAAGTTGGCAGGATGAATGGAGAGTGCAGAAGGAGGGTAATGTGGGAGTTTGATAAATTGTGTGCGTTTTCAAGTGTGTGGGTGTTTGTTTTGTGTGTGTGTGTGTTAGTGTCTTGTGGAGGTGTGCACACAAGATTTTGTGTGTGTGTGTGTGTGTGTGTGTGTGGCTCGAGGCTGTAACACAGACACAGCGCTTAAGCGAGTCTAGCCTAGAGACGGACAGGAAATAATTTTGCATCTTCACACTAGAAGCTGCTGGACAGTCTCTCTGTAAACTTGCCTGACTGGTTGCCAAAGTATATATGTGTGTTAGAGGGAGCGAGAGAGTTCATTTGTGTGGTATGCGATGTGACACCTCCCCTCAAACACACACACACACACACACTGTTCACCTATATTACCCTGCCATTTGAACAAAGCCCTGACCGTATTAAAATTGAAGCTCGTCCAGCACTGTTGATTGTCCCACCATCCGTCTTGTTGAGGAGAGGTGTGCTATGACTAAATGAACATGAATTAAATGGTGATTAAATAGGCAAAAACAAATCCCATTGACCTACATTGAAGGAGGAATAGCACAGAGGCTTGTGGGCTCTTTTGACATGGACCAGTAACCAAAAACCTAGAAACCATTAAGAATACCTTACATCCCACATCTGGTTGCATTTAATACAATAGTTCTACATAATATTTAATTATATAATATATACATATACATTTATAAATATACCTTTTTGTATTATTATAAAATAGATAGCTAACAACTATTTAAAATGAATAATTATCAGTTTTATTTTTACAAATGTCATATATAATGTATATATTTCTTGTCACATTTTGTGATATTTGCGTTGTTTTATGTTTGTAATATGGGTTAATTTCTCATCCAAATCTTGCACTCAAAAAAAATATTTTTGCCTCTTGTTAAATTTAATTAATTAAAATAAGCAAAAGTAACATGACTGTTTTATATTTTGTCACAACTTAATTTAATTGTGTTAAATCAACCTAATATATTTAAAACTGAAGTTTACTTAATTCATTTGTGTGAAAACTACATGAATCATTTTTGTTGACAACTAACTGGGCAGTGGATCTGTAGTTCCCAGCATGCTTTGCAAGAGACTGCATTAGGAGGGTAAATTTAGGGATTAAAGTGTTATTTTATGTTTTTCATTAAATGGAAAGATGTTGTTAGTTAATGTTAGCATTTAATGTTCAGTTATGTTAGAAACTTAGAGGACTTTCTGTAATGTTTTTGAATTTTGTAGTTACCATTATGCAGAAGAGTGACGACTGTGTTTAGACTGTGGCACTCAGTATACATGACATGAGTATTAAACCTCACACACAGTACCAAAAAATGTTTAACATTATTACTGTCTAAAAAGTTGTTTTTATTAAATTGAACATTAGTAGCTTCTTTCATTGGAAGTGACTGTAGAGTAAAAATGAGCTAAAATTACTATGTTGGTGATTTTAGGCAGGACAAACATTAAATTTAATTAACTTGACAAAACTTTTTCCAGTAGGAATGACAATAATTTTAGTAGTCTTGACTACATGCATTTAAGTTCATACAGCATAATTACAACAAATAATTTCAAACAAATTAGATTTTGTTGGTAAAATGAAATTCAATTTCGTGGAAAAGCTTTCCTTAATTTAATTAAGTTCGTTTAACAGCTTTTTTTTTTGAGTGTAGGACACAGCCTCCCTTGCCTCCTTGGAAGAAACACCCCTAATATATATATATATCAGTGGTGTTTCCTTTGTATATTAATACCCGCAAATATCACAAAATGTGGCATTAAATGTGTATAAACAGCCTCTGGTATAAATCATTCTTTTTTCCTAATTAACACTGTCCAACAGCGACACCAGCAAGTAAAGTTATAGCAGATGCCGTGTCACTCTTGTCTCCCCTGAGCCCCTTGAGTTTTAACAGACCCCCTAAAGCGTGCGCTGGGTTTGGTGGGGGGTAATTAATAATGAATTAAATAATAAAGCGCTATGACTAAATATGATTGGTTATAATTAGATTTTATTTGTTTGTGCGATATCCCACTTCTTGTTTTTGTGTGCCTTCGCGAATCAGTCTGAATGAACAAAATGATGGCGTTAATAGGAAGACTAATTAAAAAGTAAACTCACCCTCTCAGATATTACTGCTTTTAACATGTCAAAATCAAACTTGAAATAGCCTGAAAAGATGATGACTGTGGTTTTTTTAGTGAGCAATATGCTTGGGGAAATTAAAGGTACATCTTCATTTCTGAACGGGCATGACTGATGATCTGAAAATAAGTTGACTATTAATAAAATAACAGCTGTTCAAAATCAGTTTAAAAATAAAGTATGTTGTTTAAATTATCACTGCCTTTTATTTACTTTTTACGTTACTATTTTGCAATACTTTTAAAAATGTTTTTAAAAAACGAACTTGATGAAATGTATAGCCTACTTGGTTTAATAAATAGAACATCAACAACAGTGTTAATGTAAAAATACAAAATAGAATTGTATTTGGTTCCTTTTAAAATGTGACAATATTAAGTGTAACTGGGACATGAATTATTATTTGAAAATGTAGCCTACATTTATTTATTTTAAAAAAAACATTTAAAAAACATTTAAAAATGTCTTTGCCTCAGTACACGACTGATCACATATTAACGGTTGTTTAGTTTAGCTTAATGGGGTCTTGTGATAATTCTACATTAAATAATAATCATTTCAATAAATTCTGATTCACAAATAGCAGTTTTAAGCTACATGTGTTTGAAAAGCCCTTTGTGTCACATCAACCTGTTTGGAGTCTTTGGACTCTTTGTCCAAAAAGTTGCATCTTTTCCCGCCACTAGTTTGTCGTCATGGTTTCTAATTTGATTTGTCATCAGTGGCAGCAGTATCATCGTTAATCACCTCATTCTGTCTGTGTTTTTCAGTCCTGTGCTACCAGTTCACCCTCGCCCGGTCTTGTTTACGTATATGGTTGTGTTTGCTTGCTGTTATTTGTGTGGAATTTACCCTGTGGATAATATTAAATACAGTCTGAACCTTCATCTTCGTGCCTTTATATACAGAGTGTTTGACAGTGATGAAGTGGGATTGATGGAAATTTTGGCGCGCTAACAATAAGACACAACATTTGAGATTCAGGTTTGCTTCTGATTTGATTCTGTTTATACTAAGCAGCTTTTTTGAAGTAAACCTGACATGCTTTCGTGTGATCGTATTTGTGTGGGTGGATGTGTGTGTTGTCACAGTTGCGCAGCTGGAGGGACAGTGTGTGTGTGTGGCTGTGTAATCCTTCATCATCCCTTGAAAACACACACATATATCCCCTCCACTATACTACACTGCAGGCGTGTGTGTGTGCGCGCGCGCGCACTGACAGCTTCAACACACCTCTGTGGTAAATCAGCGGCAGCTGCGAGTCACGCGAGTCTGTCATCAAATCAGATGGCGTCACCATGTGTGTACACGGCATGGGCCACAATCCCCGCAGTGGGAGTTACGCAGGACCAATGACCCTGTAAAACTGGACAAATGAATCAGTGGCTCAGAGTCTAGTCACCATCAGTTTATAATCATAGGTGTTCAGTAAATATGCTGCTTCTGAAACCTGAACAATGCTGCATTCTTTGCCTGTTTGCCAGTATGTGGAAGTAGACAGGCTTCAGTTACAATAGATGCATCCTTTGCTGCTTATGATATCCCACAATCCTGTGTGTAAAGAATAAATACAGGGTCCAAATACATTTTTATTTAATTAACGTTATATAGCCTATATATATATATATATAGTTTTATGTAATTTACTTATTCACTAAACACCCAGAGTCCAGTTTAACCAGGCATTGTTGGCACTGATAAAGCACCATGTGTATTGAGTTTATTTATCTAATTATTTAAATTAAATCATTCATTTTCATCCCACAAGATGCTCAATTGCACTGTTAAAATTGTTTTCAAAACTTTTTTTCTTTATCTACTCGGGCTGTTGATTTTTCTAATATCATCCGTGAATCAGGTGTAAAACAATGCAGTGCATGCACGTGAACTTCGATATTTATTTTATACCAAAATAATGCATTCGTACTAAAGAAATTGCTTCTGTTTTAGCCATTATTTCTCTACTTAAAAAGACCATACTATCATAAATAGCCCTAGTGAAAAATAATACTAAAATGTATTTGAAACACATTTATTTTATGCTGTACATTTATTTTAAGTGTAGTACAAATACATTTACATATTATGTACTTAATATAAATACCCTACAATTGTACTTTCGTTTACTGATGTACTTTAGTTATCCAGAAATAGTGCTGAGGTCCAACTAAAGATATATCAAGCATAGTTAATTGTGCTAAAATTGAACCATTTCAAGTTTACTTTAGGTACACTTTAAATATCTTGCATTAAAAGACTGATATTACAGCAATCATACTATCCTTACTAATAGTGGTATTAAACACATTTTAGGCTTATATTAAGAAATGTGCATTGAACAATAAAGAAACACTCCAAATAAAGTTTAATTATATTTATATCAGTAAGTCTCAAGCGATATGTCAGTAAATATTTAAATGGATTTGTAGTATACTTGTATGAAAATACATGTATTTAAAATAGATTTTGGTATAGGTTTTTTCACTAGGGAACCCTTCTCACTATTTTAGAATGTATCCAAACTGGAGCCTAGAATCAGATAAAACATTTAACGTCGTTAATAAACAACCATTTAACAGTTTATAGGCAGATAGTCTGCATGAGAAATAATTTTCATTCTGTTAATCTCTCTTTCTCTCCCCCATATCTCTCTCTCTCTCTCTCTCTCTCTCTCTCTCTCTCTCTCTCTCTCTCTCTCTCTCTCTCTCTCTCTCTCTCTCTCTCTCTCTCTCTCTCTCTCTCTCTCTCTCTCTCTCTCTCTCTCTCTCTCTCTCTCTCTCTCTCTCTCTCTCTCTCTCTCTCTCTCTCTCTCTCTCTCTCTCTCTCTCTCTCAGCCGTGCTCTGGCTGGGTTGCTATGGGAACAACAGCAGACAGGTTCTCACATCCCCTCCTTCAGATTCTTCCTGGCTCACTCACCATTTATATTCATGCACAGCAGCTCCATAAACACACACACATACACACATAAACACATACACAAACGTGCAAAAACATGCTTAAAACAAACACAGTGTCACTGAGCATGCACGCAAACACACACCCCAGAGACACACACACACACACACATACCTATAAACGCACTCATAAATACATAAACACATCCCCAGCTCAAACACTATCGTTTCTCTCCTGGGGAGGTGTTTGTGTTTGGATGAAGCATTAAACCACACTGGCATTACAATTTCTGACACACAAAGTCAATAAACACCATCCGCTCAATACAAATATGCAGCTTTCAGGTTTAATCAGAATTAATGACCGCACTGGAAAACACACTGATGTTCACTTTCTCTCATTTTATTGTTCAGGCATGTGATTATTACCCTCAGTAATGAAACACACCTGACTAGAAATAAGGAACACCAGTGATGGAGGTTTTGGAATAATCTAAATGAATACGCGGCAACACTCTTAACACATTAGCCACACACACGCAACAGCAGAGGGATGGATAAATTCCTCCTCCTGTTTTTCAAAATGGGGTTATTAGAATAGAGGAGAGTAAGAAGGCATGTGTGTGAGAGAGATAACAGTTTTTCTTGCTCTTTCTTGAGCTCATTTAGCAGGCTAAGCATCGATAGAGAAAGAGGGGATCTTTTTTTCTCTGAATGGATGGAGAGGAATTGATATGCTGAATAATATTGCCATCTCTCTCGCTTACACTGCGTCTAAGCGAACAGCAAACGGCTAGAATGCTCATGCTATAACCAATAGAGTTGAATGGCTTCGGTATAGACTGCAACAGTAGTTCTGGAAATAACTCGTCGCAAGCATGATTGTAAATTATAAATTAGATAAAAAATACTGTAAAAACAGTAATATTGTGAAATATTAGTATAATTTTAAATAACTCTTTTCTATTTGAGTATATTGTAAAATGTAATTGATCAAGTATGTAAAGCTGAATTTTCAGCATCATTACTCCAGTCTTCAGTGCCACATGATCCTTCATAAATCATTCTAATATAGCTCACAATAGCTCAAGAAACATTTCGTATTATTATTATCAATGTTGAAAGCAATTGTGCTGCTTATGTTTCTGGAAACCATGATACATTTGTTTCTTTGATGAATAGGAAGTTCAAAATAAGTCCACAAGCTGGAAATGTCTGATCCACAATGATGAAGTGATGTTTCACTCATAGTTACCGCAGGCAGAAAGCAAAAGAACAGGAAGTATCATCAGCAAAGCTTGTAATGACTCAGAGACTTACAGAGCAGAGCAAGTACTGAATGCAATCAAATATTACTGTCACTGTCACTTGATACTGGATCTGGTGAAGAAGCTGTCTGTGATCAAAATATTGATTTTGAAGATGTTGAAAATGATAGTTTTGAGAATATGTTTGAGATGGTGAATATGAGCCAGATGCTGAATGTACTGGGAAATGAGCTCTGACGAGGACAGTGATGATGGTATAAAACTTTTGCTCAAACTGAACGATTCCCAGCTCCAAACAGTAACAAAATATGCTTTATTTTATTCTTCTGTAATTGTAACTCTAATATCAGGAGAGTTTTATATTATCGTGACAGGTAGAGATCCATCCGTGTTAGATATAGATCCGGGTTAATAAAGACCCGAATATGTAATAATGATTGGTGAGACATTCATGCATTTAAGGGTTAAAATAAAGTGTAACCATAAATAAAAATGTACATACTTATAATCAATTACTATAGGTGGTCATTCTACCATATTTACAGATTCAATTGTGTTATTCTCAATGTTTTATAATCAATCAAGCAGCCTTTATTTATACAGCGCTTTAGATTGTTTCAAAGCAGCTTTACAGTGATAACAGCACAAAGATTAAATGATGCAGTTTATTTCAGCTGTACAGCAGCTCTAAAAGAAAAGTGTCATTGTTCAGCAGAAGAACAGTTATTAGCAGTTCCGTCTTACTGATTTTTCAGCATCTCGCACCATGAGTGCGGCATTTGTCAGAGTTTGAAAAATGTTACATTCTGTTGCACTCCATCCAGCTGTTTTTGAACGCAAGAAATGTCCTGCGTGAAGCTCATGAAGCGGATCACATGAGCTGCACTATCTGCACACTCATTAATAGTCATTAGAATCATATTTAATTAAACAACAAATGAGTCTATATAATTAATACTATGTGGCTGGATTACATCTGTTGAAATTAACATCTATATGCATGCATGCATGTAAGCCTTGTTTAAATATATGCCAGCCCGAGGAAATGGGCTTCCTCATGTACTCAAACATCTTAGTTTTCCCTTGCCTTATTGCCTTTGGCCAGCTAACTATAGGAGTTTATAAGGCTCTATTCATTGCAAATGTGCTTTAGAACAACATATATTGTGAAGAGCGATATACAAATAAATCGAAGTTGAATAGTCGTTGCGTGTTAGCATAAAGTTGAACTCTGCTCTCTTCGCCAACGTGTTGGTTGCTGTTGCTCGTGTCACCTCAAATCGCCAGCCTTAACTGCAACCCAATGACTTCCAGACGCTTTGTCGCTTCAAATCGTCGTCTAGGTGTCATTCGCTTTTAGAGTATGGGGTCTCTCTCTCACCGTCATTCCTACTTTCTTAAATCTCTCTCTCTCTCTCTTTCTCACAAACACACACACACACACACACACTTCAGTCTGAATGTTGATATTGTACTCAGAATACTAACCATTGAGACTCTGTAATAGACAGCACATCACTGCCTCTGAGATTAAGACGGACAGAGAGAGAGAGAGAGAGAGAGAGAGCACGAGGTGGTTTGAGGTAAATGAAGCTGATTCTGTGCTTTATTCCGTCTGTCTGTGTTTCAGCCCTGTTACATCAGCCAGGTTTCCTGCACAACAGCACCAGCATATGCCATATTGTGCACACACCATTAGATCGTAACCGTTAACTAGATTCATAGCTAATAAGAGTCAGCCACTGGATTTGATGAATAATATGTTAATTTCTCACTTTCGCAATCTCCCGGTCTGATTTACATGAAAAGCCACAGGAATGGATATGTTTTTATAGGCCTCGTTGTCTCCCTGCAGTTTCTACAGTCGGATTCTGTTCTTGGTCCTGCGTGCAGATTGGTCAATATTTCGTTCCAGCTGTGCAAAAACACTAGTAAGTTACCATGAAGACATTATTAATGTTACAAAAGACTTCTTTCTATTGCTTAAAGATGGGGGGGGAGACGACATTTATCGTGAAAAATTCCACAAAAAATTAAGCAGCAGAACTGTTTTCATCATTGATAATAATAAGAAATGTTTCTTGAGCAGAATGATTCCTGAAGGATCATGTGACACTGAAGACTGGAGTAATGATGCTGAAAATTCAGCTTTGCATCACTGGAATAAATACAATTTTAGTGTATATTAAAATAGAAAATATTTATCTTGAATTGTAATCATATTTCACCATATGGCTGTTTTAACTGTATTTTTCATCAAATAATTGCAGCCTTAAAAGAGATTTCTTTCACAAACACTTAAAAAATGTGTAGGCCTATAACTTGAATGGGAGTGTAACTGTTTCTGTGAGTAAAGGTTCTTCCAAGAGAATAAATGTATTTGATGTGCTAGCAAGATGTAATGTTTAAAAATATGATCTAAAGGTTTTTAATTAGAAAAATTGTGATCTTAAATTGCCTCGTGCCTTTTGTGATTAAACAAAAAAAAGTCAGTAGCTTGCCCCACTCCCTTTCTCTTCTTGTCTTTTCTTCCTCTCCTTCTTTTTGTGTCTGCAACATGGAGCCCATCTGGGATGGGCAGCCATCGTTGTCATGGTGACGCTTTCCACCGGGGCATCCAATTGGCCGGTGGACACGAAGCAGTCTCTGTCTGGTTTGGACGCAGCCGTTTGAGTCCTCAGGGACAGTGGTGGGGACGGGCGTTTCATGCAATGCAAATATGACACCTTTGAACTGACTGGGTGTTGTAATTTTGAATCATCTGAAAAATGAAAATGTGGAGTTTTTGTGCATGAAAACCACGGATTCACTTGTAAGCAGCCACGCGTACAGACGTACTTTCACTAATATCGAATGAGGATTCATTTTACAGACAAAATCCCTAAATGGATCATACCTCAATAAATCACTGTTTTCCTTTTAACCATGTACAAAATTCTTGAGTGAATCGTTTTCCTCCTCTCAACTGTTACACTTTTACATGTTTTTTGTTCCATAAACATTACAAGGCACAGATGCCGGTGCCTACAGTCTTAAAAATAAAGGTTATTTATTGTCATCTATGGTTCCATTAAGAACCTTTAACATCCAACCTTTCCATTCCACAAAAGGTTATTTAGATTATTAAAATGTTCTTCACACTAAAAAAAAGAGGTTATTTTGAGAAATGTTTCCTGAAAGGTTCTTTGAGAAAAAAGTAAAAAGTGATCAGTTGACTTAACTTAAAAGTGAGGAATTAAATTTTTGCGTAATTCAAAAAAAAATTAGTTATGTGAACTTGACATAACTTATTTTTTTCAATTACGCATGAAGCTTATTTACTTAATAATTTTAAGGCAATTTAAGGCACTTTTTGTAGTTAAGTCAACTGAACACTTTTTACAGTGAAACCAAAAATGATTCTTCTGACGCACTACTGCAAAAATCCCCTTTTGGAACCTTTATTTTTAAGAGTGTATAATATCTTAAAAGCGATTGTTCACCCCGAAAATTAAAATTGTGTCATCATTTACTCATGTCATTCCAAAACCATCATGACTTTCTATCATCTCTGGGACACTAAAGGGAAAGTTTAATCTCTCATTTCAAAACAATGACTGGCTCAATTTGATGCAATTTGTCTTAAAATGACATCATAATGCCATTGGTTCTTGCGTGTCAAGTGAATGCAGTATGACTTATGAGAGCGACGTCAAAGAGGACGATTTTTCGGCATGTTCCTCACATAAAGCCATCGTATGACTTCAGAAGCCTTCAAATGTATTACTTTTACTATGCTTTTCTTGTTTTCTTAGCTTGAAAGTCACTGCTCCAATGGAAAAAAAAAATCATAGATTTTGAATGACATGAGGGTTAGTAAACGATGACATCATTTTTTGGGTGAACTTTAGTTACTGGTGACCTCTCAGCACTGACTCCAGCAGATTGACTGGCCTTTAATCTAGGGGTGGGGGGGGGGGGGGGCTGGGGTCTACTGCCCAGATTAGCATGATCAG
Organism: Meda fulgida; assembly: GCA_030578275.1. Taxonomy (NCBI): domain Eukaryota; kingdom Metazoa; phylum Chordata; class Actinopteri; order Cypriniformes; family Leuciscidae; genus Meda; species Meda fulgida. The sequence continues at coordinate 35,244,655 of CM060616.1, read as the reverse complement.
CACACGCTTGCTGTTTTTCATTATCTAGACGGCACAGATCAATACCTCACAGGAAAAGCCGTCTCTATTAATGATGTTTGCATGATTAACTGCTGAGTGTGATTCTACCGATTACCGTATGCAAGGAAAAAAAATCCTAACCCACACGCACCGGTCAGCGCTCGGACATCTGTATGCACAATGAGGTCGTGAGTAGTTCAGATATCTTTTCTTATGATAGTTATGATTTATAGGGTTGGTTCACCCAAAAAAGATCATTTCGGTCATCATTTACTCACCCTCATGTCTTTCCAAACACAGAGGACACACAAATGAAGATATTTTTAATGAAACCTGAAAGATTTCGGTCTCTCCATTGAAAGTACACAAAAACTTCTAAAAGTTTCAAAAGAATCGGTAACACTTTATTTTCCAGTGTCATTGTTACATGTGTTACATGTATTTACTATATTAATAACTAAGAATTATGCATAATTAAATGCAATTAACCCTAAACCAAACTCTCATCCTAACCCTATGGTATTTACATGTAGTTAATTATTATTACTCAGTACTTGTCTAATTACACAGTAATACTGACGCCTTAAAGTGGGTTACACTTTATTTTAAGGTTTCGTTGTTACAGTGTGATTTTATATTTAAGTTCTGAGTAATATCAAGCAACTACATGTACTTACTATAGGGTTAGGGTAGGATTTGGATTTGGTTGAGGGTTATGTTGCTTGTAATTATGCCTAATTTACAGTTAATACTATGGTAAGTACACATAACATATGTAACAAGGACACTGTAAAATAGTGTAACCAAAAAATCCATATGAATCGAGCCGTTTCATCCAAGTCACATGATAACTGTATATTATAAAGGTTTAATTTAGGTTTTTATTCACAAATAAATATTGATGAAGCACAAAGCCCATCAAACATGTTAAATGGAAGTTCAAACATGCCTGATAATGACATAATTAAAAAGCTCAACTTTGACTATTCTCTGTTAGCATAGAGGAAAACAGACAGCACTACAACAGCCTGCAGAGTTTAAACGATTTCTGAGGAAAAATTATTTACTTTTCCGTTTTCTTGAGAGAGCGACTGAGCAGAAGAAATCAAGAGAGAGGAATGCTGAAGAGAGCAAGAGAGAGAGAGAGGGAATGAACAAGCGGCGGTCTTTGATGACGGCTGCTGATTCTCCAATACAGAAGGAGACAACTGAGGGCTTTTTAGCTACTGTGGAAGCGATATTGATTGCACTGCCATTCTGCACTGAGCTGCTCTCAAAAATGCTTTGTCTTCCTTTATTTATCCAAACCGAGGTGTGGGTGTGTGTTCGGGGACCATCAGGACAGTGTGTGTGTGTGTGTGTGTGTGTGTGTGTGTGTGTGTGTGTGTGTGTGTGTGTGTGTGTGTTAGGAGTGATGACAGAATGTGTGCGTGTGCAATCGCATGCATCCGTGCAAACACGCATGTTAGGACAGAGAGACTAATGACAGGAAAGTGTGTGTGTGTGTGTGTGTGTGTGTGTGTGTGTGTGTGTGTGTGCGCGCACATGGAGAGAAAAAGGAGAAGGGTGTAAAGCTGAACTAAACTATAGGCATGAGGTCTTTATTTATACCCTATGTCTCATTATCAACTAAATGTAGTCACTGGCCGGTCCACACAAACCTGCACCCGCAGAACTCTGCACAAAGCACTGCAGATTTCCACAGACTTTGTGTCATTCACAAAGTTTTACATATTCTGTGTGTTTATTTACGAAATATTTGGGCTAATATGCTTTCAGATAAAAAATGAAGGAGCAGTTCTCCAAGCTCCATTTAACATATTTATTTAATTTCCTACAATATGTCACAGATTCCTGTAGATTTTCCACATTTACTGTAAAAAAAAAAAAAAAAAAAAAAAAAAAAAAAGTTTGCATGGATTTTTTTAGTCGAGTTCATTTACTTAAAAGTAAGGAAGGTGCCACTCCCAATCAATAATACAAGTGGTCTAAATATTAAAACATGTACATATATCTTCTGTGGAAGTCTCAGGACCAAAACATGTTCGTCCAGTTATTGCATTCTATGGCCTACCAGCCTGTCAACATATGTATTTTCATATCTCTGTGCACCCTGTATCTGATAACTGACCAATGGAGAGCAAGGGGAGTATTTGGGAAAACTGTTTGAAAACAATCACTGTTTCTTCAATTCTATTTGATACTGGAGGCACAAAAATGACATTTATTTTTTATAGCATGCACAGAGACCAGTGACAAAACATTTAAACTTACCGTTATAAAAAAAAACACAAATACACAATAAAATCCTCAACAGCCATTGCTGTAACATTTTCCTCATCTCTACCAAAACAAAATCAACACACATCACTACATATTCCCCTTCTGAATCTCTCTTTCTTTTTATCATTTTGTCTCTCTCAGACACACACAATTACACAATTTCGTCTAAGCATTTTCACAAATGCTGATTGAAGAAAAAGGATACCACACTGCTAATCTCCATCAGATAAATCAGAGAGCCTTAAGGTGCTAGTGCTGTGGCTGAGCCCTATGCTGAAATGCCATTCAATGACCTTTTATCTCTCTTTCTCTCTCTGTCTCTCTCCCTCTTTCTCTGTCGCTGAAACCCTGAAGCTGTTTGTCTTTAGAGGATGAAAAGACTGTTCCTGTGAGATTATGATTATTTATGTCCCTCTAAATTAAACATATACACATCCCAATGGCGTGTGGAGGACTTTTAAAACGTATTCTGCCATTACACCCCTTGTATTCACAGCATGTTTTAGGGTCTCGATAAGTGCATTTATATGCACATTAAAAGTTTGATTTCTTTGGACTAAAGCAATAATTCATCTTTTTATAATGTCATGTAAATGCTTTAGGCAAACTGAAATAGTTACTGTCCAATTTTTCTGAAGTCAGATTAACAAACCACAAAAGAATAAAAACTGGCCTCAGAGTTGTGCACTTGCTAGAAAAGACAGGTGATCTCAAGTATGTATGTGTGCATGTATGTATAATGTTTACTTGGACAGACAGATTAAGACATCGTCAAAACCTGTATGACTTTCATTCTTCGGTTGAACAAAAAAGAAGATATTTTGAAGAACTTTTTTTGTCCATACAATGAAAGTCAATGGGGTCCAAAAAACAACATTAAACACCATTGAGTTTCATTAAATGAAAAAAAAGGGATTTATTCACAGCAAAGTTCTTTTTCATTCTTCACTTCGAAATACCTCTGCAGTGAAATACTGTTTTTACTAAAAAGCAGCTCTCAGTGTGTTCATGTTTTACCTTGCATCCGACGTGCTGAACAGAAAAAAACTGGACAAAATTTCCATGTCAAAGTAGGCGGAGCCTCAGAGCACACCTACCTATTACATAATCGCCATGGACCAATGGTAGTTTAAAGCCGTTTACCAGCCGGAGCAAACTTTTCTGTAAAGTTTGCTTTGGCAAGCAGTTTTGAACTCCCAAAACGAACTCCCAACGAACTGTCTTTTGGCTTGATTTTGTTCGAAATTATGTCACACCAGTTCGTTCGAGGCCTTAAGACATTTTTCAAAATATCTTCTTTTGTGTTCCACAGAAGTCATACAGCTTTGGAACAACAGGATGTTGAATAAATGATGACAGAATTGTAATTTTGGGGGAAACTGCCTTTAATGAGACTGCAACAAAGCTCAAGGGAGGTAAAAGGCGCACTCTCCCTCTGAAACTTTATCTGCAAGTGTCTCAGTTTGGTGCTACTTTTGAAATATGACATTGTTCGAGCTCATATTTCGTAATATTCGCTTTGTTCTATTGTTGTACTGTCGTTTGCATCCTCGGAGAAAACGCCCCCGAGTCCATCTTAACACTGAGTTTATTTGGGTCTGAGACTGAGTCTACCAATAAGTGGTAGATAAGCTGCAGAAATCAGAACGGAGTTGTGTATGTGTTGTCTGTGATCTCTCAGAGGAGCAGTCACCAGTACAGCTGCACAGATGCTGGTGTGACGTGCTGGACTGAGCATAAGCATTGCTGCCATGCATCACGGCACACACACTCACACATACTACTGTAACACCGCTTCATAGTGAATCTGCCAGCGAGTATTCGCACTATACAAACCATGGACAAAATACAGACGTTTCCAAACGGTGCTTAATGTACACTGCTCACATGCTTTCCATCTGATGCACAGGATATACAGTGTTCAGCTTGGCATAATCAAGAATCACCCACCCACATTCACACATAAGTTTTCTCGTCGACTGGTGTTGCATCTATAGTTGGCCTGAAAAATAAGAACCCGGTGAATGGCAGTTCTAAAGACCTGGCCGGAGTATAATGCCTAGCCAAGACGTTTTTCACAAAAATAGACACAAACACACACACACACACACAGAAGATAATACCACTGTTGCCATGGGAGACAAGTCCTAAAGCTATTTGTCTGCAAACGCTATATTGAGAAGAAATCTCTTCTTGACTGTCTGCCTGAATATTCAACAAGACGATGGCTGGATGTGGATTGGATTTTGCTCTAGAAACATATTGTGAATGAGCTCAATAGAAGGCGAATGATCAGGGCGAATCAGAACTAAGAACGGCATGCATACGTTATGATGTCATTAAGATGAAATACCATCATGGAGAGCTGGCTTAAGGAATAGTCTTTCATCCATTGAGTATAAAAAGAGAAGTATAGGAGAAAAGTACCATGACGGTATTCTGTACGATTCATACACTGTATCACTGGCCATACTGTCCGATCGTTATTCAGTCCTTTTGCCGTAGCTCACAAATCTCATTTGAACTTCTGAAAAATTTTCAGATATAATAATGAAAAATAGTGGTCTGTTTGAGTTGTATGAACTACTTTTATGTTAACGCCTACGCTACATTGAATGTTGTTCTGCTTGCCTGTGTATAGTATGCATCATTAGTATAATGAATTTGGTGTTTTAATCTCAGTGTCTAAGTACCTTAATACTAAGTACAAACCTGGCAAAAATAACTGCCGGGCAGCGGAGGAAACCTTGTTTTGCCCTCCAGGTGGGCATCCCTTTAAGGCTGAAAATGAATGAGTTCATTATAATATGCCTACCTTTAAAACAGCATTTGTGTTGGAAGCATGCCTATGACTCCTTAAAATGCATCTCACTAGTTTTTGGACAGAGCCATAGTCTGACAAATGATTGTGTTTCTTCAGCTAAAACAGTAGAACATGATGCTATAGAAAGACCAAGGTCATGGGTTCGATTCCCAGGCAGTGCAAGAACCTCTAAAATGTATACCTTGAATTCAGTCTAAGTCCCCATGGGTAAAAGCATCTATCAAATGCATTGTATCAAATGTATTGTATTTACGAAGTGCAGAAAGACAAACGCTTTCCGATTTGTTATATTCGTTCTATTTACTCCTGAGCCTGGCTTCCCGATCATAAGTGTATTTACAGGAGCAAAGTGTTTAAAATCAAGGGGGTTGGGTTGCAATCACGACCGACACACACACACACACTCACTCACAGTGTCTCTCATTCACAGGAGAAGTGTCATTAGCATCTTTCCCGAAGCTTCCATGGGCCAATAAACGCTAGCAGTCAGGCAAGACTGCTCTGAATTCATCACTCTCTCGCCTTCTCTCTATATCATCCCCATATTTCTCTCTCTCCCCTCCCCATCCCTTCTTTCTTCTTTCTCTCTGTCTGTAGATGTGAGCAGTGTGCCCCCTGATGAGTCACCTCTGTCATCAGAGCACCGCAAAGGGAGAGAAAGACACACACACACACACACACACACACACACAGACAGAGAGAGAGAGAGAGACAGACAGCATCTCTTCTGCAAAGTCTCACCCCATCCTCAACCCCCACCACAAGCACACACACAAACATAACAAAAATTGACAGACTTAAAGATGAAAATTTACATTTTTATCTTTTTTACTCTCTCTCTCTTTCATTCACTCCACCTATCTACCCCCTCCCCCATCTCTCTCTTTCGCTCTCTCAGAATCAAATTTCTAAGATCCAAAGCGTATCGAATGTGCGGCATTTCTTTGTGCAGTGAAGAGAGGAGAGGAACTGTGATGCTCTCTGAAATACCAGAGGAAGTGGAAGACTCCCCCAGTAGAGCAGCAAAATTATGGAAATAGATAAATAAATGATTGTACGGCTGGCAGTGTCATTTCTCTGCTGCTGTGACTAATCAGAAGGTGTGAGCGAATATGCGTGTTTATTCGGGACCTTCTGCAAAACACATGGTGCTGCGGCAATATCGCTGAAAAGACTATCCTTACTTCATTGGCATTCATATTAATAGTGATCTGAATTCAGATCAGTTTAACACTGTATCCTAACAAGACACGATAAAGCACCAAACATTTGATTTTGTCCTAAACAACTGTCTCTGTGACAAGTAATAGTACATTTTGTCAAAAGTTTGTTTTTTATGTGGCTGGGATTAGCCCCGCCCCCTGTGAAAATTAAAGGGAAAAGTGAAAACATTTAACTAAAAGCAAAAATAAAATATAATTAATACTAAAATAACACTGATTATATTTCTAATTTGATTCAATTATCATTTAGGTTTGTCTGAATTATCATGGGAATTCACAATTGGACTGAACTTAAACCTTAAATACTTTCTCATTCACATTGAATACAGTACTGAAATCGGATAATATGTAAAGGAACAAACTATTCAACCCTTCAAAATGTATTTCTCTCATAAGCAGCCTAACAAAAAGTACAGCAACTATACTTTTCTGGAAAAATGTGAATCCTGAAATAGAGGGAAAAGGAAGGAGGAGGAGGAGGAGGAGGAAGATGATGACAAGGAGGAAAAGGAGACCACCGCTCCAGCTCTTCCGATCGTTCTCATCAGCCGGAGGGATTCTTTCCTAGAGACGTGCTGAAATTGGATTTCTGTCACCGCCGGAGAAGCATGGTGGCTGAGCACGGCAAGTAAAAATGCCGCTTTAAGATAGAAGACCGACACACAGGTTGAACCGAAACGACGTAAACGAAACCAATGTTCACAAGCCACTCAGTGTGTATTCTTCTGTACAGCATGGCAGTTAGTTGCCAAGTTATGAGTTAATTTCATTCACTCTATTAAACTATGTACAGGTTTACACTGAATCGCTGATACATAATAACCTCTCCAAACACTATCAGGGACTATCAGTGTTTTTGCTTTACTGAAGAACACTCCAGAAATTGCACTTCAAGATTTTAGCCAGTGAGCGCAACTGACAATTTTTCATTCACAACGTCTGTTCTGGGAAGCTCCATAAATCCCTGAATCCTACTAAAGTGACCTACAAGAAGCTGGAAATGTTTTCATTTTGAAGTAGAACTGGCTTAGATCCTTTGTAAATGTGCAATGACTCACCAATACAGTGCAATACTGGATCATTTTGGTCTATGGAGAAGAATTTTATTAAATATACTATACTTTTTGGGTATAGTTTCAAACAATGTTGAGACACTAAAATCCACAAAAACCCAGAAAACCTTTCCAGTCACAGACCTGATAGTTGTACGTAGCCAGGCTTCTGGCTACTGGCAAAAGTCTGCTTCAGTTTTCAGCGTGTTCGGGCCAAGAACCGCCCACTGAGCCAGAAAGAGAATTTCTGTGCATCAAAAAATAAAAAGTCCTGATTATTCCACACACTTGACTCAACCTGATCTAGTTTACTTGATGCTAAGATGCTAACAAACCTAGCAACCTAGTTCCTTGTAAAAATGACAAACCTGTGTTATTTTTGTTTGTTTTGAAACCTCTGAAAGTTTCATAGCCAGCCAGCCAATCAGATTAAATCTTGGGGATTACATCTCTTGCCTCTTTTCCTTGTAATATAAAAGCAGACGGTCAAGGAACATCTTAGGCTGAGATTACAAACTGCTAAATGCTAGCAACAAACATTGTTAGCAGCAAAACTAAAGTTAAAAATCATTGAGCTAAACGCACAACTGTTAATTTATGGCATCAGCCCTAAAAACCCTTGACATAAGCAACCGAGCATGTCAACACAAGCCCCAAACACAAGACCACAAGCTGAGCTTGAATCTGTGATGATTATAGAAGGATATTGTTCTGTTACAATAACACAAACCCTCTGTTTGAGAGGAGCCTTTTATCATTCAAGTCTCTGTCCCTCTGTTTACTCTAATGTATTATGTACTGATGAGTGTTTGATACTTCTAAAGCAATCTAATGATTGTAATCAAGTATCTGTTGAGAAGACGAGCCCCTCTCTGATGTTGAGGATCCTGCTAAAGAGGGGGGAGGAAGAGGAGGAGCCAAAAAGAGATGTACAGAAGAAAAAATAGGGGGGGATAAATTACGATAATTGAAAATTATTTAAATAGTTTCGATGCTAAATGCAGGTTGGTCAATACAACATTTAATATGGCTTATTTTGTTGAAGATGGATTTTTTTTTTTTTTTTGGAAGAAAAAAAAATATTTTTGTTAATTTTGGATGCCTTAAACTGATCAAAAGTAACAGTAAAGACATTTAAAATGTAATAAAAGAGTTCGGTTTTAAAATAAATGCTGTTCTTTTGAACTTTCTATTCATTCATATTTCACAATATTACTTTTTTTTACCCGATCACACGTTGATATGATTGGTTACAAGGTAGTTTGTGACGTCAGAAACACCAGCGATTTCTGCTCAAATCAGCGTTTTTGAGACTGTCTTTGGTTTACTGCAAGGAGAAAATACTCAGCAATGGTGTTGACTTATGAATTTGCTCATGGTTTGTCTTAAAGCATATTTAAAACACCACATAGACATATAAACAACATTAAAAACTTGATTTTCATCACAGGGGGACTTTTAGAAGGCAAATGGAGTTTTTAATTTCATGTTGTCTATCTAGGAAGGAAGGTAGAGAGGAATATACGATACATTCAGAGAAGAATAGAGAGAGGAGGAAGAAGAGATGCAGGGGGTAGGGAAGGTAGAGGTGTTAGCATATCGCTGATGATTACACACTGTCCGCGGATATGTGTAACCAGCGACACCATGGCAACAACGCTTTTCACCCGGCGGGCCAGGCAGGCGATCTGCTAAGAAGTGATCTCTTTTTTTTCTCGCATTTACTCTCCCTCACTATGCCTAAACTATTTTATTTCTCTTCCTTTTAGGAAACCTCAGTCTGTCTTTCATTTTTGAAATAAGTCTGCTCTTACCCACACACATACAAATAAACACACATTGGGGATCTAAAGGGTAAATGATCACTTTGCGTTTTGTGCTGTTCAACAGCGAAATCTGAATGAGCATTGGTTGTTTCCATAACAGGTTCCAAAATGGTCATAGGTTTAACCACCGAGACGGGAGCCAAGACGTTTTCCACCTCCAATCGCCTGATGTCACTGGCTCATGAGGGAGCCCTCTGCCAATCGGTGCAAAGAACAGAGTAGCAATACCCTGGACTTTTGGATTTGAGCGCTTATGTTTAGATGTTCTGGTCTTACTACAGGAACTGGAGCCAAAATGGCTCCAGGTGGAGTGGACATGACTTGAGCCAAGATGGCAGCAAATGCAGCATGTCTGACTTGTAGCGGAGGGCCTCTGGTCTTAATGGGCAAGACGCAGACAGTCAGGACAAGGTTTGTTTCTCCTGAAACTGGACCCGAATGATTCTGCAGTCTCAGAGACAGATGGTGAAGTTATTGAGGAGGAAGAGAAGGGAAAAAAAGAGGTATGAACAACACCAGGGACAGTGTTGCCAGCATTAGCCGATCATATGTCGATTGGCATTTTACTATATGCTAGTAAAAACTGGTCCCTCATCATCCAAACCTCTGGAGCACGAACACAGCAGCACATATAGTGATCGGCCACATTGTCACAAGAATATTTTGCCCCCCTCTCCTCCATCTCGCCTCATCCTCTTCCGACCATTTCATCTGCCCTCCATCATGACAGATGCCACAAGCCGCACGGTTGACTGGGCCGGTCAGTGCAAGACCGTACAGTCCAAAGGAGGAAAATTGATCTCCATATCAATTATAGAGCTGCTGGGGTCTTTTTCCTTCCTGGCTGGAGAAGCCTGGAGAAATTGCTTGGCTATAGCCATGGCATATTTTTCACCACTTTGGGCAAAAATCCATGTCGATTACGCAGCCAATCGATGGCCTGCATCTCTTGCTCAGCGGTGCTGCTAAACGCATCAATGATGAGCCCAGTGTGGGCGGCAGAGCCAGAGAGACAGGGTTGGAAAAGAGAGAGGGAGAGAACGAGAGTGAGACAGGCAGAGAGGGAGAAAGACAAGGAGATAAAAAGGGAGACTGACAGGGAGGGAAATAGTAAGGGAGAAGGAGTGGGAGATAGACAGGGAGATAAAACGAGAGTAAGACGAGCAGAGAGGGGAAAAGAATGGAAGGAAGAGAGAGACGGGAGGTAAAGAGGGATGGAAATTGACAAGGAAAAGACAGTGGGATGGGAAAGAAAAGACAGGAAGATAGACAGAGAGGAAAGAATATGCTAGGGAAGCAAGAATGAGACAGACAGGGAGAAAACAAGAGTGAGACAAACAGAAAAGGAAAATAGAGAGGGTGAAAGAAAGTGAGTCAGACAGGTAAGGAAAATGAGAGTGAGACGGTATAGAAAAATTGAGACCGACTGAGAAAAAAAGAGAAGGAAAACAAGAATGCGACAGACAGGGATAAAATGAGAGAGAGACCGAGAGGAAAATAGTGAGAGTGAAAGAAAGTGAGACAGACATGGAGGGGAAATGAGAGGGAGATGGTAGGAAAAGAGAAAGAGAGAGAAAGAAATTGAGACAGACCGGGAGGAAAGGAAAGCAAGACAGACAAGGAGGGGGAATGAAACCAAAAAAGTAGGGAGAAAGAGAGCAAGACAGACAGGAAAGGAAAATAGAGGCAGACAGCCACAGAAACCAAGAATGAGATAGGACAAAATGAGTGAGAACGACTTCAAGAAAGATAGAGGTAAGAGAGACAGGGAGGAACAGTGTGAGACGTGATGCTTTCTCTTCCTTAAATCAGTAGTTTGGTTTCACTGTGTATGTGCGTGTGTGAGGCGCCTGATGTAATCGGTCGTTGGAGTGTGCGAGCATGTCCTGTGTCACTAGTGGAGCGAAGCGAAAGCTGTGATTTACAGGAGGCTGTGGGGAGCTGAGAGAGAGAGAGAGAAAAAGAGAGAGAGATACTCGTTAGAAGTATGAGGATGCTGTGACCAGAGCCTCCAAATCAAAATAAAGGACATCTCCATTGCCATCTTTCATACTGAGCTTATACACAAATACCCGAACACTCTGAACACCCACAACGTCCATGATAAAACATACATACTCCCACAATGCATTTCTGTGACCGCTAGTTGTGGTAAAGTGGCCCATTGATGCTACTCAATAGTAGTTTTCGAGCATTTTACTTTAGATTTATTACGCAATCAAAATACTTGATTATATAACTGACGATTATCACCAAGTTCAGACCACAAAATAAACAAAGTGCAAATGCCGCAGCCAACCGGTGACAGCGCCCTGCTGCGATTTAATTATTTATGTCAGAGTTCTGACACAGTGTTCCGAGCAGATTTGCTCCACTTTACATCAGCGAACGGTGGGTTGTGATATCAGCACTCGACCTGAGCCGGGCGTTTGGCATTCTGCTAGCGCCTGTCATACTAATCTGGCTAGCCTCCTCCTAACGTCTGTCACGCTAAGGTAGCCGCCTCCTCTCTCGTTCTCTTCGCTCTCCTCCTCCATGACATGAATACAAATGTGCTTTAAAAAAGCCAAGGCATCATCTCTCTGCACCCCACCCCCTCCATCTCTCCCTCCATCCCCACATCTTTGTGTGATAGGCACCTCTAAATGAATTTGCAATCATCTCGGCGGCTAGGCACACAAGGCTAGCGTGCACATTTCCACCTATTCAGAAAGATATTAGAGCAGAGGATACATCGGAAGGCAAGGGCGCTCAAAAGAGGGATGCTTTTCAAAAGAGAGATTGGGAATTTTTCTCTTTTTTTACAGCTCGAAAATCCCTGCTGACCGAGATGCGCCTTGTCTCCAATGAAATAATGAAACAATTATGACCGTGCAGACGCGCATCCCAGAATTAACTAAACTGTCATCTAACTAAATGTGTTTTATGTTTGCTGTGAGTTATTAGCCGTCCCCTTAACACACTCGTAATTTATGCATTGGATATTTGACAACTGTGAAGAATAAATCCATTTATTTCCTTTGGTGCTCTCTCTGGAGGCACATCTCTCCATCCTACTGATCAAATCCCAACCCCTCCCTCCATTTCTTCTTCTCCTCCTTCGGTAGCAGATCTCCAAGGTCTCTTATTCCTTCCATTTCTCAGTCCAAACCCTGCAATCTACCTCCCTCATTGGCACACTCTTGGTATTTATTGGAAAAGAATGTGGATGGATCTCGCTATGTCGGATTATAGCGTAGACAGATTTAATTTGACGCAAACAAAAAAGGATAGAACTACAGCTGAAACTGAAAACTAAGTTGTTTTTCTAGTCTAAGCTTCCCAGCCTAGTTAGGCTGGTTTAAGTGTTTTCAGGAGGTGCTCGTTAAACTTGGTTTGGCTGGGACACCAGATGACTGACCAGCTAAACCAGTTGAACACCAGCTGAGCCAGGCCAGGAGACTAGCTAGACCAGATTAAACCAGCGTATGTCATCCTGAACAGACTTCTATCCCTCGCAGCCTTTGTTTTCATCCCCTTTATGGCCACAAGTAAGAATATTCCATTACAGAATTTGAACGGAAAATGGTATTTGGTGGCCTTGGTTTTATAGTGCAAACTTAAGCCAGATTTAATTTGCAGCCAATGAAAATAGGTTGTGAAGGATAGAAATACAGTAGAAATACCAGTGTATGTCATTCTGAACGGTCTTCTATCCCTCGCAGCCTCATTTTCATCTGCTTTATTGTCTGAAGTTGAAATATTCCACGTCAGACTTTTTGAATTTGGTTGCCTATGGTTTTAGGCACATAATGATTAAGATCATGGTTTGTTTGACAGGAATAATGTTCGAAAGACGTCCTACTTGGCAAAATTTTGGTTACCTCCATTTTAAATCATCATAGAGCGAGGTATGAAGGAGACATTTGACCCTGTGCTCTTTACTTTTCTCATGCCCTCTGTCACGACCTCTCGCTGTGAAGCAGACTGACATTAACCGCAAAACAAACTAACAAATAAATAAATAAACAATGAAGCTGTCATGTCAAAACTGCAGGAACCATTTACATTCTCTATTGGCATGTGTGATGCTTTTAAAACATGATTAATGAGCTTTCGGAAACCACTGTAATTTTTATTCCACTTGATTTTCAGTTTGCGTGTAATTGCTATTAAACCCAGGGGACATATAACCATTATATTCACATCAAATAAAACACTGTGTTCATGTTCCTCTGTTCCATCTCAAGCATCATAAAAATCTATTAAACTATTAAAATCTGTGTTGCTGTAAATATTTCAATACAAACTATTCAGTATTACATCATTTATAAAACTGTTGCTGTAATACATACCTTACAAGGTCCACTGAAGCCATTAGGGATTAGTTTAAAGCTTTAAGTTGTAGTTGAAAGGTTTTGTAATGCTTTTATAAAGTAGCAATATGCATTTTGAATAAATAGTTTTAAATCTATCTGTTCACTGATGCCAAAAACACCTCAACTTTGTAAAGAATGCACATTAATATTCAAAGTGTAGTCACAACTGTAGTCAAAACATTCGTTACACTTTACAATAAGGTTCCATTTGTTAACAAGAAATAACAATGACACATATTTCTGTATACATATTATAGAAATATGGTTCAATATTTCTATTACATATAAAGCATTTATTAAGCATAGTCAATGCTGAATTCAATATGTATGAATACATTATTTCAATTAAAAGTGGTTTAATGGATTATTTAATGGATTTAATGTTAGAGTTTTAATTTACCTAGTTAATTTTTATTACTTAGTGAAAAAACATGAATAAATACGGTATTGCTCATTGTTCGGTAATGTTCTAATACATTAACTAACATTAAGAGATGAGACCTTATTGTAAAGTGTTACTGCACTATATTCTTTATAATGATATATTAGTCATCAATTACTGACCAACTGCATTTATTACTCAATAATTTCCACAATCTTTGGAACTTTATGAAAAATAGTGTTTCACATGATGCCTAAATTATTGTAAATAGGAAACTAGCAGGTCCTCTCAAATTTAAATTACAACTGGAAACCTGAGTTAAACAGAATAAACTACATTGCTATTTTGGTCATATACATTTATGTATATCTGAAACCATTTGCTGCACGTTATGCATTTTTACACAGCGAAATGAACATGAGTATGTCCGTTATCAGCCATGTTTCTCTTGAACTCTTGAACAGAAATAAATAGAATCTTCAGACAAGCAAGTAAAGGCAACATATATCCTGCAACCTATGGAATAAAAGACAATGTAGAGCCCATAACTCTTAAAAAATAAAATAATAATAATAATAAATAAATAAAAAATAATTGTATTGACTTTTCCAACAACTGGATTATACACATTATAAAGCAACAGAAATTGCATGTGCATGTGCATGTCACACCGGTGACAATTGGATAACCTTTAGCGTAAGAGACGGGCAGAAAGAAAAAGAAAATCACTGCAGGTTCTCGGAACAGCTGGTAGTGTAAAAGCAGTCTGCTACCACCATGGAGGGCACAGACTGAGAACCCCCCAGGCAGAATAGAACCGCCCCCAAACACACACACACACACACACACACACACACACGGCTCCAATCATTGTACAATTCACTCGCTGCCGAGAGTGGCAATCCTGACACATCCAGAAAGAGAAAAGCTCTTGTTGCTTTGCAGCCATCACACACATGGACTGCTTGAATAACCAGACAATAATGAGAGGAGAGCAGAGGAGGTTTATACTGGCATGGAGGGCAACTCATCCAGACTATCCAATGACACATTCCAAACCATCCACTCCCCCCTTCACCCCCTGCTCTTTCCACATATCCATATATCTTTTCAAGGACTAAGAATAACGGAGCGTAATTGTTTTTACCCACGCTCACGTAGTCGCTCCAACCAGGAATAACCACAATAATAGCAGCACGCAACTTCGGCACCAACTCTGGGTCTACTCGTTTATCGCACACCCACCCCCCTCGAACAAAAGAGAGAGATAAAGTAAGAAAGGCGAATTTTAAAAAAAAAAGAGTGATCTGGTGCTGAAGAGGAAGATACAGTATACTCACCCCCTCTCTTTCTCTGTCACTCTATCAGCCCTTGTGTATGAGCGTCTCCTCCTATTTCTCTCACTCTTCTCCCTTTCTGTGTGCCCTCTCACACACAGCAGCCATACAAAAACACGTTCAGGATCATTTGGGTTTTCATCATTTGTTTCTTCTCTTATTTCTCTCCAGGCTTTTGTACCCCTCCCTTTTGTCCGTGCTGGCCCAAAAAGTGCACACACATCCACACAAAGGGCTGCTCTTCCCTGCAGTCCCCGGTCCCCTTCAGCATCTAGACACTAGGACAACATCAAAGCAACTTGGGGGGAACACTTCAGGGGCCTATTGTCTCCAGTCTGATCGTTTTTTCTCGCCTCGGTCCCCCCCTTCGCTTTTGACGCCACTTGGTACGGTCCAGGCATTCAAGCCAAGCAGCTTTCACACATGCAGGGGAAGCTTGTCTCAGGCAATTGCTGACAAGCTACAAACAAGGCAGCCATCCCCCTTCACTGCACACACACACACACACACACTCTCACACACTCGTGTGTTAACAACTCGCTTCACTCGCTGAGACTCAAGCCCTCTCATACCGGACGCTGTTGAGCCCAACAACATCATTCACGCCCCATATCTCTCTATCTATCTCGAAGTGTGAGCTTCGGCATTGGGGAAGCTACGTTGAAACTGTCTTGGCAAGCTATATCTACAATTAATGTTTTTGGGGAAAGAAACTACACAAGCTGCGAAAAAAGGGAGGGGGGGGGGTATATATTTTAAATAAAATGATCAGAATATAGTATTAAAACGGAGCAGTCCATACGGATATCAATTAGTTGATAGCATCAAATGTAATATATTAACACAAGGACTGTTAAAGTTAGACCGTTTATGCGATTAATTAAATATGTATATCCGATTAATTAAATATGTTTAACGATGTTAATTTTTATATAATGTCATCAATGTATATATTAAATTTTATACTACAATCTGTGTGATTTCTAAAAACTAAAGGTGTGGAGCAAAAAACTTATTAAACATTTTAATCAACGGAGAGCACTAAAATTAATACAAATGAATTTATATTAAACACTAAACAAATAAACTTAGTGTATAAATAAAACACTTTTTTTTTTGCAGTAATGCCATAGAAGAACCATTTCTGGTTCCATTTCCTTTCAGTGAACATAACCTTTTATTTTTTTTCTTAGTGTGAAGAATATTTTAACAATCTGAAGAAACTTTTTCCAGAATAAAGAAACGTTTGTGGAATGGAAAGGTTTCATGGATTTTTCATGGAACCATCAAAGCCAATGAAGAACTTTTCATTTTGAAGTGCAACAATGTGTTTCACTATTTTAAAAAAAGAGAGGAAAAAGCTCAACTGAGTACTGATTCAAATTAGTATTTTAACCCAGCTCATTAAACCAGCTCATCATGAATCAGACTTCCTATAACAATATTAAAGATAGAGTGAGACAGTAGTAAAACACGAATGATCATTGCCTCAGTTTGCTCAGTTTCAAGGCTGTGTGCGCAAAATAATGAAATGCTGCACAGAACGACCACATGCATGACTGAGAACCAATTCCTAATCTGTTTAATTAAAATGACTCGTTCGAACCAACTGACTCGTTAAATGAATCAGACCTCCTACACTGCTACTAAAGAGAGAGAGAGATTATAGTACATTGCGAATGATCACTGCCTCAGTTCACTTGGATTCAAAGATGCTTGCACAAAATGATGAAATTCTGCTTAGAGTTCCACACGACTACACGACTGAGAACATTTTTTGTTTGTTTGTTTGTTTGTTTGTTTGTTTCCTTAAGACTATCAGACTCTAATGTTGGATGATAAAATAACCAAATATAATACTTCAAATGCTAATGGAATCCCCAAACAGAAAAATAATGACTGTTTTTACACAGGTTTCCTCAAACACTCCCCCATCTGCTATTGGTCAATAAACAGATAGTCCCACCCCAAACTCACACCATTACTTATGCATTTTTTATAATTGGCTCTCAATATTAATCCGGAGTAGGAGAAACTAAGCAATGACAAATTACACACATCATCTTTAAATTAGTTGTTTTGTTACTTTTAGTTAGAGAGTCTCCAACACTGGTGAGTTTACGCAGGTCTAACTTGTGAACATACACGTCAATGGCTTGTTGGGGGGCTCGTGGGATACAGGAGCTTTCTCTTTTTTCCTTTCGCTCTTTCTCTCCATCTCTGTTACTCCCAGGGAGTGAAAAAAAAACACAAGAGGGGGAGAGGGGGACGAGAAAAGTGAGAAGGGAAGGGGGGTAGGGTGGGACGGTATTCGTGCTCTCATCTGGCTTCTATAGCAGTAGGGAGAGAAAGAGAGAAACGGAGGGTCAGGGGCCGCAGAAGTAGAGAGAGAGAGAGAGAGAGAGAGAGAGAGAGAGAGAGGGAAAAAAGGGTGATATGAAGGTGGGGGGAGGAGGAGGATTAAGGAACAATGAATCCCAGACCCCAAACTGAGGGGTAAGAGTTCTCAAGTTGTGGGCCGTTAAAATCATGTCTCAATGTGAAGCCCTCATCTTGCTCCGACTCAAAACAAACAGTTCGAAAGTTGCTTGTTTTCAGATAGCCACAAAGTGAGATACACTAGAGCAGTGTTTGCCAACCCTTTTTTGCCTTCTGAATGCCCCGCTCAGTAAGGCTATGGAATATCGTTTAGCGTAATCATTAATAATGCTTATCTTCAATAATTTCCTCATTAAAAAAGTTTTACAAATAAGAAAATAGTACTTTTGAATATGATTAAAATGAAGTGCAGTCCAGACTCCAGTCATGTTGGTAGCCTGATGACAGCCGTTTATTTTACATGGATAGGGCCGCCTCATTATGAGGCCCGACATATTGAGATGAGAGCACATGACCTGCCAAATATTGCTTGCTTTTTCTCTATAACCACCCTTTTGAAGACACCTGTTCTCGCTGCATAAATTAGCCATGACTGACTAATGCATCCATACCATTAAATTAAAAAAATAATATAAACATAAACATAATATTTGTGTAAATCTCATACACAAAATAATTCCTTAAAAAGGAACTGAAATCTCTGTCATGATTTACTCACCCTCAAGTCGTTCCAAGCCTGTACTTTCCTTCTTCTGTGGATATTTTAAGAAATGTCTCAGTGTTTTTTAATGGGCTCCAGTGTTATTTGTTTGTATTCTTTTGTGTTCTGCAGAAGAAATGGTCACACATGTTTGGAAACTACATGATGTTGCGTAAATTTTGACAGAACTTTCATTTTTTGAGTGAACTTCCTTTAACAAAGTAAAATGAAAATCTTACCCGCTGGAATCTACTTAAATATCCCCTGGGTACACTTATCCCAGGTTGGGAATCACCATAGTAAAGGATGTGAAAGAGTGAAGAGAAATGAGGGAAGGAAAATAAGCATTGAAGAGGAGGGGGTAATAGCTGGGAAGTAGACAGATGTGTCAATCAGAAGCAATTGTAAGCAGATGGACACAAAGACGCCAACAGCCTTCCTCGCAGTTTAACCATAGTTTTTACCACCGAGCCATTATATTAAAGGTTCAACAAAAACAAATCATATTTACATTATAAAAAAGGGCTACTGAGGCAACTTTTTTTTTTACAGTGTAAGTTTGGTTACTTGGCAGATTATTGTAGATGGGAAAACAATTAGGCTATAAAGTGAAATTTAAAAAAGTTGTTTAAGTTTATGAAAACTTTAAACATAAATGCCTATATTTTTATATTTTATGTAAAATAGGCTATATATTTTACAAAACCTGTTTGACTCGAAAACTGCAAGAAATTTTGTGTTCCAAATTATAGGTTGATATCTTAATAAAATGAGCTTTCAGTTAGATTTTGTTTGGGCGCAGTAACAAACTTTTCCACTAGATGATATCATCATGATATCATACACCGATCGGTCTGCACAGCGGCGCTTCAAACCCAACACACCTTAAATCTGCAGTGGTCAGGTGGTAGCCTACAAGTCATAGCTCTCAAAAAATCATCAGTTTACACGTTGTAATTAGGCTACAAGTTCTACGACTACAAGCATGTGCAGCTTTTTACAGTTCAGAATCGTTACGGTAATTACGACATGATGTAAACTCACCTTAGATAAAGACTCTTCCATTTGGTTTGAGGGATCTGAACCATATTTCCATAATGTTCATACAATTTATGAAGTAGGCATCCTATTCAGAAGTAATATGGCAGTCTTTGAAATCAATTCAAACTCTAATAAACATAAAAGACAAGTGGAAAAAGCATGTGCGTTCTAGCTCGCTACCGCATTACAGATGGTGAATAAACGGGTTTTTTTCTCCAAAAAAATAGATGTTTTTTTTATTCTTGGCATGAAAAAAACTGAAGTTTCTAACAGTCTTTCATGATTTCAAAACTCACTTAATTTTGATTCTTTTTTTTTTTTAAGAAAATAAGACTTTAAAAAGTTTCCAATGCACCTTTTAGGTATTAGTAATATGTACTTTTGGTAACAATATGAACAATTTAGCTACTAATATGAAAGGGCATTGACCCAGTGACAGATGTTGTACCTTTTTTCCCCCTGAGAGAGTGGAAAACAAAACAAAAATACTGAGGAAGGTTTTTTAGCAGCGTGCACACGAAGAGTTAACATTTAAACTGCTGGTTGCTGGTGTGTGGAGGACAGGAGGGGCGGAGCCACAGGACGGGCTTCCATTGAGAATTGAGCTTTCTGTGATTGAGCTGAACTATTCCAGGCCACTGGGGGAGGGTCTCAGTCTCGCATCTACCTTCCTTTGCATGCCATGTTGAAAATGCCACATTACACATATTTTCTCATATTTGTTATTTAATAAAGTGCTGTAAATGTGAGAAAACTACCCTTTTGTGGGTGTACCTTAAAAACAACCGTCAAAAAAAATCCTACCACCCCTATGATAGCCTATTCCTAGCATCAATGAATGGTGGTGGATTTATAGCTTGGAATGTGGAAAAAGTTTACCGTAGATTATCATAAAGGACCAGGCTAATAAAAGAAACCTTGGAGGTTTGTAATGACTGTGTATCCCGTAAACGACGCTAAAGTCAAAGCAATTAATGTTGTTTATGAAAAGCAAACTGTTATTTTGGTTTTGACTTTGAGCCATACTTCTATCCTGTGTGTAGCCTACCAACATCTGTTCCACTACATTTCAAAATTATTCTACACCAAACAAACTGATCTTGAGTCAGTTCAAATTGAGCTTTATTCTTTCAGTCAATCCTACACACATATTTCCCACTGTTTTCAAGCTCTTAACCGTTCGGTTTACTATTGTTCAAATCATTGGGTCAGTAAGTTTTTTTTTTTCAGCAACTGGATGCCAAGAATTGATTAAAAGTGACAGTAAAGTATTTAACACTTTATCAAAAAAAATGTGTATCACAATTTCCACAAAAAATATTGTGATTATTATTGTATTAAAAAACTGTTTTCAACATTGATAATGATAAATGTTTCTTGAGCATCAAATCAGCATATTGAAATTATTTCTGAAGGATCATGTGACACTGAAGACTAGAGTAATGATGCTGAAAATTCAGCTTTGAATCACATGAATAAATTACATTTTAAAATGCATTATGATAGAAGACAGTTCTTTGAAATTGCAATAATATTTCACAATATTAACATTTTTACTGTATTTTTGTTCAAATAAATGCAGCCTTGGTGACTCTGAGCATAAGAGACGTCTTTCAAAAACATAGAAAAATATATATTTTTCAGTCAATGAATGCAATTAGAAATGTTGTCCTGTAAACAAGTCAGTTTCTAACATCCACATTATGTTAATCTTAGCGTTAATGTGTTATAAATGAAACCAAACGGGCCAGGTAACAGTGTGCATGGCCAATCTGATTTACTGGACAGAATGAGCTCAAAATGAAGCAGTTTCTAGCTGTCATTCAGACAATCGAGGCAATTGTATCCAATCACATTCCACTGCATTACAGGCCAGTGCACATTTGGACAGTGTCCAGACGTCGCTGCGAGACCTCATGCTGGCTGGGATGATCGCTAACATGCCACAGCCTGAAGGAGAAATGCATCAGACACTGGACGGCTCTGGGTGAGGAACACACATGGGATGGCAGATGCATCAGCAGGCGTTCTCCTGCGCGCTACCATAACACGCTGTTTCATTCTGAAGTCAAGGGGGGCAATGCCATGACATATGTCCACGCATATCAGAGGAACCTTGAGAAGGAACGTGCACTGCTTCAAGGAAATACAAGGCAAGAATGCTTCGAATACAACAGCGTTCATATATTTGGGTTGTTTTTTAAAGAAATTAATACATTTACTCATTAAGGATGCATTAAATTGTGTGACAGTAAAGACATTTACAAATGTTGTTTTTAAGCTCTGCAGCCTATTCATTAAAGAATTCTGAAGAAAAATGGTTTCCACACAAATATTAATATAGTATGTTTATTTTCCATTATAATATTAAAGCACCGTTCAAACCGATAAATGTACTTGAGAGGTAAAACTGCATAAGAAATGAAGACTTACTTCAATGCAAAAAAATCTTGAATTAAGCTGGCCATTTTTATTGATAAATCTAAACTAAATGTATCAAAGGTTGTGCTTAAAACAAGAGGGGAAGCCAATGCTTAAAAAATGAAGATATTTTCCTTTCATTGTATCCTTGATAAGAGATGATGTAATGACCATTTATGTTCATATTAGACTAGCCCAACCTTCTTTTGACAGAAATGGCAGAAATCTTGCATCAGAGAGAAACTTTTACCATCACACATGTTCCATGTATTAAGGTGAATTCTGGCTGGATGAGGCTCTCATTCTGAACTGCCACAGAATTACTGCAGACCAGGGGCTGTATTACAGTAACTTCCTATCTTTAGTTAAGATCTGACTCCTAACTCAAATCGCCATGGTAACTGATCAGATAAGAAAGGATGTTTCTGTAATACGGCCTCAGAGGACAAAGTTATAGTTTTCATCACTTTGACTTGTGGTGTCAGAAATGGGATAATGGGGCTAGTTATCTCAGCATAATTGCACACTATTTTTTATACAATATTTAAATAGAACATTTGTCAGCTAAAATGAAACCTTACTGTACAAAATAGTGGGATTGTTAACATTTTTAAATGTTGTTGAAAGAAGTCTCTAATGCTCACATGGCTGCATTTATTTGATCAAAAAGACATAATAAACAGTAATATTGTGAAATATTATTACAAATAAAATAACTGTTTACTCTTTGAGTATTGTAAAATGTAATTTATTCCTGATACAAAGCTGATTTTTCAGCATCATTTCTAATCATTCTAATATGCTGATTTGATGCTCAAGAAACATTTCTTATTATTGATTTGCAATAGTCTGTACAGTTACATTTGATAAATTCAATGCGTCCTTGCTGAATAAAAGCATTCATTTCTTTCTTTAAAAGTAAAAATCTTATTGACCTGACATAGATTGTGCTAAAAAAAACTACAATAGGCTGTTCCACTGTGACATCACATCCTGCTATGGGGGCATGTTGTCACACTTGACAACATTTTGTAAAATAACAGTAAAAAAAAAAATTATACAGGGCAGAAATGGTGGAAATATTGAATAACTATTTTTTAAAACAAGACTTGAAGGGATATGTCTCACCATATCTTCTCTCAGCTCACCTCCACGCTCTCAGACGCTCTCTCCTATACCCCTCGACTCTAGTGGTGCTTCTAGACAGACAGATATGAGACGGAAGGCATGTGGCCCGTTGTGTCCTCATTACGACTTCAGAGCTCTGACATGACCGTACAGCCAGGAATTCAATCACGTTCTCACTCCCTAGTGATGCTGCTACTGCTTAGGGGGAGCAGAAAGCCATGAACGTTCCCAAATGCTACAAATGTTTTATTTAAACATTATAAAGACTACAGAAGTGTAATCACATTATGGCATCTACAGGAGGAGGAAAAGGATCCTCAGCTTTGGAAATAAAGGATCCTATCATCAGTTCTCACTATCATCAGAATAAATTATTTAATAACTGCACACTGATTTTTGGTCCAATGCTTTTTTTGTTTTGTTGGTTATAATAATAATAATAGTAACAACCATAGTGTAAATAATTAAATGTTTGCTAATATTTTCTAGATAGAACATGCATATTGTTGAGCTTTTTGATTCATATAGGATGAAAATGTGTAAAAGCTGTACTGAAGATTGAGCGTCCTCTTGTGGACACTTGGGGAAATGCATTTGGGTAGATTAATAACATCAAGATTTAGGTCCAGACTCTTTACTAGTATACATTCAAAAACTGCTAAACTGTAAAAACAATATATGCTCAATAAGATATGACAACATGTGTTTTTTACATTGCTTTAACTCGTCAAAATAGGTTTAGCAATATTCAACTTTTTTATAGGTTAATAAGCAATATTCAACTTTTTTACGTTATGAAATATTAACTAATTTTTTAAGTCAGTCTAATGTAATTTAAGTTGAAATGACTTAAACATCCAAGTTGATTGTATTTAAAAATTTAAGGCAGCAACTTTTTTTACAGTAAATTTCCCAAATAATTACAAACAATAGAACATTTTAAACCTGAACTCTTGATGGGTGGAAAGTGTTTGCATCTCTATTTTTAACCAACAAAAGTGCAAGAGAAACAAGCATACCAGGTACGGAGTCAATGCAATCTTGCTTCCTCAGGGACCGGTTTACTTCCTATTTTTTAAAAGGGCACACTAGAAAGAATTATTGCATGAAAATAGCTAAACTGTGTTAGATTATCTTGGATAAAAGTTAAATAGCAGCCCTATGGAAAGGTTTCCAGAAAAGAGATAATGACAAGAAATCACCAAAAACTGTCAACACCATGCATTCACAACACCACCCTTTATATATATATATATATACACATATATATATATATAACTCTCACAGGCCTTGTACAAGTTGAGATGGACTGATGTGAAGAGTGAATTTGAGCTTTCTAAATAAACTGTAATCTGGAATAACTCCACTAATGTGACTCCATTAAAATACAATTTGAGACCAGTATCTGACTCAGCGTGGGGGCCATAAATCAACATACAATATCCAGAGGGGTCAAAGATTAAAGAAAATCACATTGTCACGGGTGTTGTGCTGGTAGAAGGCAGGCTGAGGCAAAAGCTCTAATTCCAATATTTACTCAAAAAATAACCAAAAGAATAAACAGATACAGGCAGGTTGGCAAAAGGGACATGCACTAAACACATACAAGAACCGACCAAGACAGAATGAACTGAGGAACCTAAATACAGAGACTGATAACCATAAATGAATTGAAGACAGGTGACAAGAATGACGATAATTAACTAAACACACAGGTGACTAAACTGAGGACAAACGAGGAGCGGGAAAACTGAATAGGACTAAACCAAAACACTGAAGAAAAGGGGGAAACAGAGTCAAACTGTGACACACATAACCCTTGGGATATTACTTATTACAATAGCAAACGTGTAAGAAATGGACCTTTCTAATTTTGCAAGTATAGAAAAATGTCTGATGGTGACTTCAGGATTTGGGTTGGGTGTCTTTTTATTTCTCAGCTCCCAAGTCTATTTCATATTGACCTCCACCAACATTCTATATGAAATAAAAAAAAGTCAAGTGAAAAATGTTTATAATGTCAAAACAGTCGAGATTATCCCAGTGTGGTTATTAAGACCAGGTTTCAATTAGGTTCTACGTGAAGGTTCCAATTAGAACCTAAAAAAACGTTTACTTTCAAGGAATTTCCAACCATCAATGGAACAAAGAAACCAATATGCTGCTCTACAGAACCTACTTTTAGATGCTTTTTAATTTCGAGAGAATCATATAGCCAAATGCAGTGCGGGAATTAAAGTTCTTAATGAAAAAAATTTCTTTGCTGAACCAATGGTCATCGAAGAACCTTGAACCATAACAATTCTTTAATGGCAACGATGGTTCCATGAAGAAACTTTAACATCCACAGAACCTTTCCATTCCACATTCTTTATAGTGAAAAAAGGGTTCTTTCAGTGAAATGGTGTTCCGTAAAAAGGTTCTTTGGGGAACCAATAATGGTTCTTCTTTTGCATCCCTGCGAAATCCCTCTTTTGGAACCTTTATTTTCAAGAGTGTATGGCACATTCACTTTATTTGGTGAATTTTGTTGGTTGGCTTCAGAATATACAGTAGTGCATGAGTCATATGGACTAATTATATTACCAAATGTTATGGTTCTTTCTCATTTTGGAGCTTGACAGTCCTATAACTTTTTCACTTTCATTATATTTATAAATAGTGGCTAGTTTAAAAAAAGACACAAGGCACGTAAAGTGCTGCCTTGGCGGACAGTATACAAATGGCTGAGGGCGGAAATATGCTAATATGGGAAATATGCTAATACGGGACAGTCCGTCAGTGGTCGTGGGCGGAGCATGAGCATTGACATCATTTTGCTCAGAAAATCCAAACGGCTTGATTATTGAAAGTGTTTAGGCTTTTTTAGGATTAAAAGGATTTGAGTGAATTGATTTCTTTCATTGTATGGTGGTTGTGTCCACACTCTGCAAAGATGCATATGCAAACACAAAACACCATATAAAAGTGAATTTTGCGTCCGATGACCCCTTTAAATCACAGTATTACCAGGCTCTCCAAGACATTACATCTGACTTGTGTTATGCCCTGCAGGGCCAGTGTAATATTTTTGTAACCTTAGGCATTTAATGAGCCTGGTTGCAATAAGACAGTCATGCAAGCTTCCCAAGAGTCGTCCATTTATAACACTGACAGGTGTTGCATGAAATTCACCCTTTCCATCAGCTGGTAGGTAAAGAGTCTTGACATCTGCTGGGGCAATCTTGCCTGGTTAGCACGTTGTATTCTATTAACATCCAGGAACAAAAATCTGTATGTACAGTAGTTAAAAAGTTTGAGGTCGGTATGATTTTTTAATTTTTTTCAAATAAGTCTCTAATGCTCACCAAGGCGACATTTGTTTGATTAAAATACAGCAAAGTTAAATTGTCATTTATTCCTGTGACGTCAAAAATGAATTTGAAAAAAAGAATTAGCATTAATAAAAATAAAACGGAAATCTTTTGTTACATTATAAATGTCTTTACTGTCACTTTTAATTTTATGCATCCTTGCGGCATAAAAGTATTAATTTCTTTCTTCAAAAATCGTTCAAAATAAATGGGCCTGATTGAGAAGGCCATCAACTGATGACCTTTAATTCATAGGGGTATTCATTAATGTTTTATGTCAGTCTCTCCCTGGCAGACTGTGATGGTAAAAATGAAATAGGCCTTTTAATGATCAGGTCACATCTATAGGTTTTATTTTCAGCGCAAATGGATGTAAGACGATAGGTCACTCTGAGGTCCCAGAGTGCCCTTTTTATGCATTTATTAGAGGATGTCTTTAAAAGTAGGTGTGTGTGTGTAAAGAGCAAGAAAACTTATAGAGGCCATAGTGAAAAACATCTATGTGAACTGATTAAATCTATGAGAAATGAACATCTGGTAACTGAATGTGATTGTATTAATCTTTATTGGAGCAGGTCGGTTCACTCGGCGGCCATCTTGGTTGCGCCATTTTCTAGGCATGCAAGACGAGCTCCAATGTACTTTATGGGGGAAAAACAGAAATATCCAAAACATTTATACAAAAAATACCCCAAAAATTAGATTTCTTTACCTTATATAACGCTGAAAACTGTGTTACATTTGTTGTTGTTTTTTAAGTTTGCCCAGCTAATGCTAAAAAAAGGCTCTTAAAAAAGCTGTCAAATTGATTTACCCCAATCAATTCTCTTCTAGTGATCTAGAAGCCCATTTCCACCACATAAGAAAAAAAATCATGCTTTGGTAAATCATACTTATGACATACTAAGTCATAATTATGAGATTGCAGTCAAAATTATGAGATAAAAAGCAGAAATTATGACTTTCTATGTCATAATTGACTTTTTGTCATAATTTCAACTTTTTACCACTTAATTGAATTAGTATGTCATAATTATTTATCTCACAATTTCAACTTTTTATGTAATCATTTTGACTTTTTATGTCATAATTAAGATTTAGCAAAGTATGCTTATTTTTTATATATGGCAGAAATGGGCTTTCATAGTCTCCTCCAACACTTCGATATAAATGTATCTAATAAATGTAAATATATGACAGTAGTATATGAAGTATATGAGAAATTGTACATTTCACCAAGTTACAACAATAATCAAATTTTACGCCAACACAACAAATTCTAGGTGTAGGCCTATATACAAATCTTTAGAATCCAATCTGACAGACATTCTGAAAATCAGAGAAACTGTTTTATGTGATGTGTTCCAGAACCGTATCTATGACATCACTGCTGTAGTCCACATGCTCAAGATGAAGAGAAGGAATGAAAGACAGCAGCAGACGGATCAGGTTTAGACGCAGTGTCCTCGGTCTGGAGCTGACGTCTTTCTCGTCCTTGCCTCTCTTGCTCTGTTCCCAGGAGCTCTGACAGTTGACACTTAAGCAGATCACACAGGGCTCTTCCCCTCCTCTGCCTTCTTCAGCTAGACACAGCACATAGAACATGCTATACATTTAGGGAAACCATGCATAAATAGATTTTTGTTTTTCCAGAAGACAATATGAGTAGGCTAGTGCTGACCTGTGCAAAAGTCAGCACCACAATGCTAGACTGTTGTGGGTGTTGCTATGGTGTTCTGTGAGGTTGCTTTTGAAATTTTGTCACGAAAACGTATAATTTGAATGAGTTTTTAAGCCTTGTGGTTTAAAAACAAGTAATAAACTGTTCAAGCTCAATAAGCAGTGAAAGAGGACTCGACCTTTATTCGTCCTTTTAGGACCAGTCGTTTATGTCCTCAAGCAGTATTGTTATAAGTAAAACTAAAGCTATTCATTTGTTTCACTATTTGAAATAAAGTGGAACTAGCATAAAAAGTAAATATTATACGAAAACTTAAAAACTTTGAAGAAATATTGCCTTGACAACTAACTGATTTAAAATAAAATAATTTCAAATTGAAGAACTAAAATTACTAAAACTAAAGCTGAAATAAATATGAATGCTAAATAGAAAATAACAAAAGCACATAACAAAATTACTAAAACTTATTGAAAACTGGATATATACAGTAAGTATAAAAGCAAATTCAAAATACTCATAAATACTTCATAAATAATACTAAAAGAATAAGTCTCTATATGATATTCATTTATTTTACCCATTTGTAACCTTTTTTGATAAAAAAAAATTGCTTATATAACATACACACTCTCTAATAAGATTTCAGTTAACTTTAGTTAATCTATTAGTTAACATGAACTAACAATGAACAATTTAACTAAAATAATTAAAAGTTATAATATATTGCTCATTGTAAAAAATGATATGATCAATTAGTCATGGCAACATGTTTTTACATTACCTCATGAAATTATTTTAAACAAATTAAACTTGAATTTGGGGAATTATTATGAATTATCATGAATTAATTTTTATTACATTTTTCAGCTATTCAGTTTAATGTAATTAGAAATGACTTGAAAAACTTAAGTTGAACTTTAATTGCAATAGGTGAATTTTCACGTAGTTCATGTCAACTAATGCAATAACTAATGATAACAAATGAGACGTTATTGTAAAGTGTTACCATAACTTATAATAATAAAGTTCGGCAGCAAGAAACATCTTACTAATCAAATCAATCCGCTCTGCCTCTTACCCTGCTGATGATCTGGCTGCTTTCGTCCACCAGGGCGGCGCTGTGCTCTCTAAGCACCTCCAGTTCCTGTCGGCACACGTCCCTCTCCTCAAGAGAGGATGGCGTGTTTTTCTATGGTAAAAAAAACATCTGTTTGACTCTGTAAATATAAAAAAAAGTTAAATGAAACATGTTTACAATAGAAATATGGGTAGCACTTTATTTTACAGTCCTGTTCCACATGTACATACGTACTTCGTATAGTAGGCTAATTACAATAACTCGGTAGTAACTAGGTACTAACCCTGTAAACATAACCTTAAAGGGATAGTTCACCCAAAAATGTAACTTTTGTCATCATTTACTCACCCACATGTTGTTCCAAATCAGTTTCTTTCTTCAGTTGAACACAAAAGATGATATTTTGAAGAATGTTGGTAACCAAACAGTTGCATTATCTATTGAATTCACAGTAAGAAAAAAATACTATGAAAGTCAATGGCCATCAACTGGTTACCAACATTCTTTAAAACATATTATTTTCTGTTCAACAGAAGAAATAAACTCATATGGATTTGGAACAACATGTGGGTGAGTACATTTTGACAGAATTTTCATTTTTGGGTGAACTATCCCTTTAACTCACGCAGTTACCTTATATTGCCCACTACTTTGTTAGGTAAGGATGCTGTAATTACATGTAAGTGCATGTACAGTCAAATAAATTCCAACTGAAATATGTATGAAAACTCACCAGTTGTATTTGTCCTGCCTTCTTAGAGACAAGAGTGGTCACATTTTAAAATTTCAAATGGTAGAGTACATTGGTTTATAACTCGTCCTAAAATGTAACTTGATAAGTTACAGTAAATACAGTGAAAAGATGTATGACACTCAAGTTTGTTGTGTGGTTTGTTCACGCAGATATCACCATGGCAGAAAACACTATCACATGCTCAAATGTAGTATTTTTCAGCTGAGAGAAATCAAGATGAAAACACACTGATTGTCATGAGTGTAAGGGCCTCTAATGAGGCATGTCATTAACACAACCAAAAGCCACATCAGAGCCTCTTCAAACTAAGCGGTAAGGCGATTCTAAGCTATTTTAGTATGGCTTTTATGTGGCATACTGGCATTGCATCTTTAACAGTCAAAACAGAGGCTGGTGGATGTCTGGGTGCCTGACTGGTTGTTAACGCTCCTGGTCGCTCTTGATCTCTAAAAGGAGAAGACAAGATTCTAATATTGCTTTTTGATGAATAATCAATTTGCATTGGCATCTGGGACACAGGATATTTTATTAGTTTGCTTTAACACCTTTAAAATATTTAAAGTTATAAAAACACCACATAGACAAATAAACAACATTAAAAACTTGATTTT
Organism: Meda fulgida; assembly: GCA_030578275.1. Classification (NCBI taxonomy): domain Eukaryota; kingdom Metazoa; phylum Chordata; class Actinopteri; order Cypriniformes; family Leuciscidae; genus Meda; species Meda fulgida. Next base: position 35,214,224 of record CM060616.1, on the reverse strand, counting down.
CTCTCAGGGGGACTAACAGTAACAACACTGCTTTTTTGTTCCACCGAAGACAGAAAGTCATTGAGGTTTGGGAACAACATAAGGTTGAGTAAATAATGACAGAGGTTTTATATTTGCGTTTTGTAACTATTGCTTTAAATTAGCTTGAATTTCATTTGTGTGTTACTGACAGGGCAGTACTCACAACACATCTTCTATTGCTACTGTGCACTTTGGTTCCTCTTTCTTTCGTTTGTAGCAGATTTCGTTCCGGTATTCCTCCAGCTTTATGCTGAGGTTGTGCATGATCTTCCTGTATAAAATAGTGCCTTTCCATCAAAGTAGCCCAAGGGCATCATTTGGGGTAAATGCCGGTAGAGTGATAAACAGCTCACCTGTATTTATCGTGTCATCAAAGTCTTGTTTGTTGTGAGTGGGCTGAAGGAAATTGCACTCTATAACACCAATAACTCCCACACCTTTACTTTTGGCCTGTTATAAAAGCAAACCACAGGTTTTAGTATTGAATTGATGGGTAAAGGAAGCAGAAGAAACATGCAATAATTTCTGGTTACCTTACATTGGCAGCTCACTTTCACGTACGGCTTTATCAACCTGTTCTTATGATACATCATAATCCATAATGCTATTTGCTTTTGGTGTTGTATCCGAAAGGGATTCGTACACTCTTGTTCTGAGGACTGAGTTAAGAAATGCTGAGAAGGTGATGATGTTATATGTGTGCACTCCAAAAAACAATCTATTTTGTAAAGGTGTAAGGAATGATGGCCTGTAGTAGCCTACTGTGCTGCGCAATATAAGCCAGACTCTTGGATATCAGCTGGCTCTTCACTCTTTACCCTCGAATAATGATTTGCATGAGAGACTTCAGATATGAGATACTACAGTATGCCTACATTATAAAAACATAAAGAATTAATCACCAACCAAACAATCTTTTTTTCAACTCCATCAGGAAAATGTGTTAATATTCATTATATATACACAAATGTTCAGAGTTTTACACTTTTGAACAACATTCCAATCAACCAATCAGATTTGAGTGACAGGTTTAGGGTTTATGTCGAGTTTGGCTTACAAACAGGGTTAGGTGCTTCTAGGTCACCTCTCATTTCCCTCTGATTTTAGGGATAAGTTACGGGTAGAGTTAGGTTTAGGGTTAGGAATACATTTTCGGACAGGACTGTTGTTCCAGGAACAACAAAATATGTTGACTGACCCAAGAACTTGTCTTGCTTGGCAAAATCACTGGTTTCAGCAGCACCAAATCAGCATGGTTTCTGAAGGATCATGTGATGGTAATGATGCTAAAAATTCAGCTTTGCCATCGCAGGAATAAATGACATTTTAAAATATATTCAAATAGAAAAGTAGAAGATTTCACAAAATGACTGTTTTTACTGTATTTTTTGATCAATTAAATGCAGCCTTTATGAGCATAAGCGACTGATCAATACTTACGTAATAGATCACCTGGTCTAAAGTTTACAGCTCCATTCATTCACATCTCTAGGCAAGATAAGTAGTAATTACAAAAAGCCAATAGGTGTTGTTAATTGTTCTGGCGTTGGGCCCTAATCCTCAGTGTTGGTTTAATGTTATAGGCTTTTAATGCTAATGACATAAGACCACTGTGAATCCCTTGAATTAAGTGACTAAGAGTTCTTGATTCTCATGCAATTATAGCAACCAGTAATTACAAGTCAATTTCACACACTTTTCACTTGCTGTACTTAAAATGAATAATAAATTAGCTTAAGTGACTGGACAGGCATGCTGTTGTGCTTTGTACCTGAGCATCTTGTGCAGTCTCGAGCTGGTCAAACCGAAAAGTAAAGTGCCGACAGTTGGCGCATGACATTTTTGAGAAGGCTTTTTCCATCGAAAAATAGTTGGCAACACTAATGAACTGTTTTATATGCCAGCCACTATCATAATGAGGCCAACATTTCAACACGTTGTCTCTGTTTTAACAAATAAGTCGACAAAAGAGTGATTTAGACAAAAGAACTCACCAATTAGTTCAGCTGAATGGCCAGATGTGGCATGTGGAATTAGCATGAAGAAATTTCAGACTGATCTAATAAAGAAAATGTTGGTGTTGATAAGGAAAAAAGAAGCATGCTAAAAGATTGCATTTTAAAAGCAGCATTTTGCAAATTATTTAGCCTATATTATCATACATCTTGCAATTACTATTTTAAATATATTTAAAAAAATTATGGATATTGTCAATAGAATTGGATTTTAAGAAAAGATTTTTTGATTTTAATTAGAATGTTATAATTAAATATTATTAAAATATGTCGACATTCTTAACAATAAAAAAATATGTATTGTTAATAAAACAAAAAAGGTCAAAATTACTGCATTTTTTTCACCTTTTTGAATCCAACAATCATTATTATAGATCGTAGGCGAATTTCTTGTGTTTCTCGAATTTCCACGTTTTCTTGTGGCCATATTGCAGGAAGATCTGTGTTAGATATTGAAGAAAGCTGCAGAGAAGGGTTTGTGAACTGTTAACTTGCTGTCAGTGTCCAGATATATCGCACACTCTGCTCTTACACACCTTCACATATTGTTGTGAGCAATAAATGCTGGTATGAATGTGTAACCACTAACCGGGCACATCTTTATTTATGTCTTGGAAATGCAACTATTATTTCAGCAGGTGCTTTAATGCCAATGTATATTCTTATACATGGCGAAGATGTTGGATATTCTCAGAGGTGGACAGTAACAAGTACATTTACTTGAGTACTTAAGTACACTTTTTGAGTATCTGTACTTTGAGTATTATTTTTTCTGGAAACTTTTGACTTTAACAGAACCCAGAATCAGAACCCGACGTTAACCCGATGTCGCGTTGACGTCAGAACCCGACTGATGTTGGTTTCTGACATCAACCCGATTTTAATTTTCAACCACAATACAACTTCTCCAACGTTGAAGATTAATGTCAATCTGGCGTTGGATTCTGACATCAACCTGATTTTCATTTTCAACGTTGGGTGTGGTCTTCTAAATGTGAATTTTGCCATTGTTTTGGAGCACACTAAACTTATAGATAACATATTCATACTAAAAGCCAAAAAACTTTAAATAGGGCTCTATTTGAGGGAATTCAATCTCACATTCAATCACACTGGAACTGTGTTCTAGAAATAAATTTGATATGAATATTAGGGTCGGTTGGCAGGCATATATTCAGAGGCATAAGGTGTAATACATACAACAGTGCAAAACAATAATAAAACAATGCATTGACATTTACTTTTTACTTCGGATAATTAAGTACTTTTAAAAATGAGAACTTCTGTACTTTTACTTAAGTAAACATCTTTACTTTGTTGTGTACTTTGTCCACCTCTGGATTTTCTCTTCCAAATCATTACTTTTTTCCATGGATTTTAAGAGAAAGCAATACAACTGGGTGAGAAAGATCATGGAATTTTATTTATTTTTGTAATTTATTTTTCCAGATTCATGAAATTATTTTATATGTACAACATTCATCAATTTTAACATAAAAAGATGACAAGTTACAATCTACTGAGTAAAATACATTTTTAATTTAGGATTAATTGATGTAGTTGACATTGTATTTGCATTTTGCATCATTAAATATGTAACATACACAAACTGATATTCTAAACTATTAAATCCTGCAATATGGATCTTTGAGCACAATTTGGTCTGTTCATTTTAACATTTGTCCTTTAAATGTTTTTGGGTATTCTTTTTGTCTATTCAGTAGAGCTTTGATCAAATGTTACCTGAAGTACCTGAAGTCTTAGTTCAGTCCAAAACTTTCTAGAACAAGGCTTGACTCCATCTTTTCAACACAAACAAACACAACCTGTTCTCTCTTTCTTGCTCTCACCAGGGCTGCACTTTCTTCTCTGAAACAAACTGCCCATGAGGCTCTTTGGCCCCTGCAGGCAGCAATGCCAAGTACACTGGAGTGATGGCGCCCTCATCTGGAGATTTGGTCGCATTTGGTCCAGCCATGTCAGTCCTGACCCATCCTGGACAGCAGGCATTGCATAGGATCTCATCTCCAGTCCTCTCTTTCGTCAGATTTCGGGCTAGGATTCTAGTCAGGGTGGTGAGGCCGGTTTTGGAGACCCCATACGCAGTGCTGGGCCAGCCTTTTTCTGAATGAACCCCATCCTGAGCATCACGAACGAATTGCTCCATCAGCCCAACCAGTTCTTCCTCTGTGATGTCATCGCTTCGGAAACGGGCCTGGAGTTCTGGACTGCAGCGGCTTAAAGCCACCGAGCCCATTACGCTGGAGACATTCACTAGCCGACCTAGAAGCAAATAAAAGCATTTGAGGGAAGAGAGGAGAAGAGAAAAACCACCAGACAAGTAGGTTCCGCAAGGCATAACTGATATATGACTTACCTCCTGGTTTGATAATGGGCAAGAACTCATTGCACATATCTCTAGTAGCAAAGAAATTGGTCTTCAGTGTCACATCTGCTTGGCTCCCAAAGGGAGTTGTGTCCGCCACTGCCATGAAGAAATCAAACATTGTTTTCTTTACACATAACACCAAATTATGACAAAATGTTAATCCTCTGGTGATCTTTTGTCATTTTAGACTAAAACATTTTACAGTTTGAATTTTTACTTCATCGGAATGGTATAAAACTTGGTGACTATTATGCGCCAAAGAGAATAGCAACTTTTCTCACTACTTGACTTCATTTTTGAATAAGTATATACTCTTTGCTCCAATACATTTGTGATAAGAAACGCAATTACTCCTTAAGTTTTGCATGACGCCTAAGCATATCGCCATCTACATCGGCATTTTTTGCTCAGTACTCACCCAAACTCATCAAGGAGGCGACATTACATTATTGCGAGTGCATGAGCTGATCAATGTGAATCGCACGTGTTTAATAAATAAGATGAGGATGTGGCTGCAGCCGGTGATAAGGCTTTGACTATTTAATTTTACTTAACTTTTACATTGAAGCAACCTTTTTCAAGGATATTGGTTTACTCATGCCCTTTTTGAGCCCTTGATCAGAGACTTGAGTGTGTACTTTTAGGCTGTTGTGTCAACCTTGATTTATTGCTACATGATTGAAAGTGTTCAGTTTTATTTTGATTTCAGAAAATAAATATGTGATTGCTCTCCTCCCAGATCAACCTTTTCTTGTTTTTCACTGGCATGTCTCTTAGCCTAGTTGTTGAAGACTAGTGCATAATTGAGCCTACATTGAAATCCGATACTTTAAACCCCAGACTAAATGCATGTTTGAACTGTTTTAACTGAAAGCAACTTGCACTGAAATGTCAGTGACATTGTTTTGTCTCAAGATGCACAGCACTAATGTTTTTTTATTTCTGAGGCACATTTATAAAAGCTACTTAAATGTTTGAATTGAACTAAAGTCTAATCCTGGCTTAATCTAAGACCTAAGTATGTGAAACCAGGCCTAAGACTTACTCAAGTCGAAGTCGAATTGGAATTGGTGACTTGTAACTTCTAAAGGAGTAATTTTCACTGTAAGGCATCTGTAGTTTTACTCAAGGTTTCCAGGTATTAACAAATGTCTTTACTAACTTTTGAAGGCGATCCCAGCGTTGTTGACGAGCACGTCCAGGCCCCCGTACTTCTCTCTGAAGAAGTCCCGTGCGGTGCGGATGCTGTTTGGGTCATTGATGTCCAGCTGATGGAAAAGAGGACTCAGGCCCTCCTTCTTCAGACTGTCCACCGCTGCGGTTCCTAGACCAACATCCCGAGCTGTCAGGTAAACGTCCCCGGCGTACTGTTTGCACAGTGCCCGCACCACTGCGAACCCGATGCCTTTATTTGCACCAGTGACCAGAGCTACTTTGCTGTTGCTCATTGCTGTAATGTGTCTGCAATGGAAAAGAAACTGAAAATAACTGCATATCCTGTGGCATAACAGAAACAACAGCCTAATTAATAAAATAACGCATTTGGAAAACGTATGCATGGTTACAACAAAACACGTACCTGTTCTAGTCCGTCCTGTTTTATTTTGTGCCTGTTTTTAGTGTGTCGCTGCTTACTGCGCATGCGCGGAGGAATACGCTTTCATAAGCATCGCAGTTTGATATTTATGTAATTTGCATCAAGTTTTACTTGCAGACAGAGCGATGATTATTAGCGCTTATGACGTTTTTTTTAAACGTCAATATTTGTAATTATTTGTATACATACTCAATGACAATGACGTAACGAGGACCTAATCACGTGATCCGGCTGTGTTTTTGACAATGTGGATGTGTTTTGTTTCTAACTGAGGTTTAGAATGACATTACAACTGAAACAAGCTTCATGTAGCTGTTATGTGGAAACTTTAAGATGAATAAATCTGGGTGCCGTGTTGGGAGAAGAGCGAGGAAAAAAAGACGGAAAAAACACGAGTCGCATGTCTCCAAAGGTATTCTGTTTCTATGCTGATATATTGTAACTTTGTAGTACAGTAAGTTATGGATTATCATTATGTTTGAATAAATGTTGTGTATGTATTTTGCTCCAAGTTACTCTGACCCACGAAGCACAGTTTGTTCTTTTGAGGAGATGGCTGAAAGAAAGAGGATTCACATCACAGTCTCTCATCCCTGCCAACTTCCATGGCAAGTAACCGCTGTAGATAGTTTTCACTCTTATGTAGTGATTATGCTAACTTGTATATTTTTTCCTCAGACACTGGAAGAGGGCTTATGGCAACTCAGACTATCAAGGTACTTTATATACTGCAGGTCAAAAGTTATTTTTATTTTTTTACTTATGCTCAACAGGGATGCATTTATGTCAACAAAAAATATAATTAAAATTATTATACATTATTATTACCATTTAAAATACCTATCTTTTCTGTTGTAATGTATTTTAAAATGTAGTTTACTCCTGTGATAGACTTTTCAGCAACCTTTACTCCAGTATTCAGTGTCAAATTATTCTAATATGGTGCTCAATAACCATTTCTTATTTTTATCACTGTTGAAAACGGTTGTGCTGCTTCATATTTTTTTGAAACTATGAAATACTACCATTCAAAAGTTTTGGGGAAGCACAGTTTAAAAAAAAGAAAGGAAATAAACTAATATATTTATTCAGCAGGAATGTGTTTAATTGATTGAAAAGTGTAATTGAAGAGAAGACATTTATAATGTTACAAAAGATTTCTGTTTGAAATGAATTAATATATTCATCAAAGAATCTGGAAAGAAAAATGTAAGCAGTAAAAAATGTTTTCAACATCGATAATAATAAGAAATGTTATTGATTGGATTCAAATATATGAAACCACATTGAAAATATATTTGTCACCTTTTCAGGCCAAAGACATGGTGATTTCCTTACCTGAGAAATGCTTACTGACATCCAGCACAGTTCTGAAGAGCTACATAGGTGACTATATAAAAAGGTATTTTGGACTGATCGTTTTTTCCACCCCAAAACCATATATATATATATATATATATATATATATATATATATATATATATATATATATTATATTAATTACATTTAAAATATTTAAACAACGAATCCCTTTTTAGGAGGACCATGTAAGATTTTTTGTGCACCCAAATATTTTCTCTTTCTAACTGTAGATGGCATCCTCCCATATCTCCTCTTCTGGCTGTTTGTTGTTTCCTCATTGCTGAGAGACATCGTGGAGATGCATCAGAGTGGAGTCCCTACATTAATATCCTCCCAAAGACCTACACGTGCCCTGTGTACTTGTCTGATGACGTCATTGGCCTTTTGCCTAGGAGTCTCCAGAAAAAAGCTACAGAGCAGAAGGAACAGTTTCAGGAACTCTGCTGCTCTTCCCTGATGTTTTTTAACTCCCTCCAGCCACTCTTCAACCAGCCCACAGAGGAGTTGTTTACCCAGGATGCAATGCGGTGGGCTTGGTGTAGCGTTAACACACGTACAGTGTACATGGAGCATGATCGAAGCAACTATCTCTCCAGAGAGAAAGATATCTATGCACTTGCACCGTACCTTGACATGCTGAACCACTGTCCTAATGTCCAAGTAAGAGCATCTAACAGAAATACACTACTGTTCAAAAGTTTGGGGTCTCTAAAATTTGATGTTTTTGAAATAAGTCTCTTATGCTCACCAAGGCAGCATTTAATTGATACTTTTAAAATAACTTTTTTTCTATTTGGATATATTTTAATATGAAATGTATTCCTGATCAAAGCTGATCTTCAGCATCATTACTCCAGTCTTCAGTGTCACATGATCCTTCAGAAATCATTCTGATATGCTGATTTGATGCTCAAGAAACATTTCTTATTATTATCAATGTCGAAAACAGTTGTGGAATATTTTGGTGGAAACCGTGAAACATTTCTTTCCGGAGTCTTTGAAAACTAGACGGTTTTTTAAAAAATTTATTTATTTGAAATAGAAATCTTTTGTAACTTTATAAATGTCTTTACTGTCACTTTTGATTAATTTAATGCTGTATCGTTTACTTTTCAAACAATCTTACTGACCCCAAAGTTTTGAATGGTAGTGTAATTTCTTACAGAAGAATAAAGTGACATGGCTATAAGTAAGGAGAATTGTTAACGTTCCCTGGTGTGCAGGTTGAAGCTGGCTTTAACAAAGACACTTGCTGCTACGAGGTTAAAAGTGTCCAAGGCTGTAAGAAGTTCCAGCAAGCATTCATCAATTACGGTCCTCATGATAATCACAGACTGCTTTTAGAATATGGCTTTGTTGCTCCTGGCAACCCCCACAGCGTAGTATATGTTGATTTAGGTAAGCTACATGCATACTGAAATATTACATTTTCTCAACCTGTATCAATCACTATTTGTTGTTATTGTAGGTACTCTAAAGTTGTGTCTAAATGAAAGAGACAAACAGCTCACACAAAAACTACTCTACCTGAAGGACAATGATTTTTTAAGGTAAGTAACTGATATATTATGTCAATAAAAATCATATGTGACTTTTTTGGCTATCATGATTTCCACAAAACTATTAAGCACACCTTTTTTTTAAAGGTCCGCTTCACATGTAACATTTGGTCTTCTAGCAGTTAAAAACAAATCTTCATGCATTTTGCAGAAGAACATTGTTTTAGTTGTGCTTCGGCTTTGCGTGATTATAAGGATGAATATGGTTATCCTACTGCTCATAAAACATTTACTACTAGTCTTAAGCGATATAACTAGTTTAGATGGAAAGGATCTCAAGCTGACCAGCTGAAGACGTTATTGTTGCTATACACTTTAATAGACACGGTACTTCCTTGAAAATAAATTCCAGCACAGCGCTACAATCATAATGAAATGACCCTTCACAAATATAATGCTCTACAATGTATTATGTTACAATGTTACAACTCTATTAGAGAGTTATATATGGAAATGTATTTGTTCAATAAAATACCTTACTCACCCATCGAGTAATAAAAATGGCATCTCGTCGCTTTTCCAATAATTCAAATCCCTCAGTTCTCACCATCTCTGAAAAGCCAAGCTAATGTTGATGATTCTCGTTTTATTTCGAGCTGTCACGTTCTCCTTTTGCAAGCAGATGCTCTGTTCTGTTGTTTTTATAACGGGTGATTCACCGGAGGTTCGATATTTATCGTGCTTCGTGTCAACCTTTCTTGCTGGTTTAGACAACCTTTTTTTTAATGGCTTGCAAGGAATACAGCATAAAAGACAACATTATTGTTCTTACAGTTTGATGTATAACTGAGTAATGTTGCAGTTCTTGAAGAGTGTTAATTTCAAACTCTGACTTAAATTTATGATCTTGGGGACATTTAGCAGTTTTAATCAATTCTGTTGTCGTTATGTGTTCATTATGACAGTGGCCAGTTCTTACTGTACAGTAACTGTATAGAACAGCAAATTCAGTTCCCATGTGTTCTTACTCCTTAGAAACTTGACATTTGGGATGGATGGCCCTTCCTGGCGACTGATGACTGCACTGAGATTGCTGTCCTTGACACCTGAGCAATAGTGAGAAGTTATCATCCTAAACACATTATTTGTTTGAGTGGACATTTGATTGAGTGTGTGATAATGCAAAATACATGCCACAGTCTTGTCATTGTTATTGCTTTTATTTGCATACATTTTGTTTCATGACAATTATTTGAATACATTCAAAACTGACTTGATGCTGTTGTCTGCAGTAGTAGTTGGAAGAGTGTCCTCTTGGGGGCAGCAGTGAGCCAGGATAGGGAAGAGTGGTGCATTCAGTCTGCCCTAAAGCTTTGCAATAACCTCACTGATGGCAATGTCAAAGCACTAGAGAGGGTGAGTCTAATTATAATCTATTCATTCTTAATGCTGCCTGTGTCTAATTAAAGATATGAAACCACTTACAGCCCAAGTCTTTCCATTTTTTACAGCTATCGCAGCTCAAACAGGGTGTAAACCTGTCTCGCCTTGAACAACTGTGTGTAGTGGAGAGCCTGAGACAAGAGGAACAAAGGATTCTGGAACACACACAAGTGGTTCTTCAAAACCTCCTGAGACAATAGTCACTGTGGTAACAGTAGGGCATTCCTCATGCTGTCACTGCCAAGATTTTAAACACAAGCCAAGACTGAGTACAGAACCAACAGATCCGGTTAACCATTGTACTACAGCCCTTAACCCAATAACCTATGGGAAATATGGAGTCCAAAATACTTAAAAGAATAGTTCACCCAAAAAATAAACTCAAACCTGCATGTCTTCCTTTTTTTTCTGTGGAACTCGAAAGGAAACATTTTTAAGAATGGTCACGCTGCTCTTTTCTACCGTTGTAGTTATCTTAATTTTGTCTGAAAAGAACAGTGCTCACTTTCACTGCATGGAAATGTTCTGCGTGAACATATTAGTAACATCTAGTGAGTAGATCATCTTTTTAGGTGAACTTTTTCCAGTGACAATTTTGATAATAATGGTGGACATTTAGGACAATGAGATCTTAACAAATACCAATCTTCTATTGAAAGCAAATGACCTGCAGGGAGAGTTTTTGATAGAAGACCACTGATAATCAAATGCATACCTCTGAACAATGATGCCGGATTCTAGGTCAGCGTTATCTGTCCTTTTCTACACAAAGCTGAAGAGAAATGGGATCAGATGGTGGTGTTAATAATCCATTGGGAATGCACGAGAAGGGGAGAATCGCATCTAAAGTATGTCATAACTAGGCCAAAGTTCCTAGCCAAAATATTTCTCGAAATACCAATTTCAAATGTTTATTATATATAGTTTTTGCTTTGTGATGCATCTATTGTTTTTGATAAAAAGAAGCTTGATTTCCATTTAAAGAATTTTAATGTTTACAATTAAAAGTGCAACTGACAACATGAGATTAATAACAACGAAGACTACAATTTACAAAATTATGGAAAACATATTTTCAGTTATCTTCAAAGCTTAACAACAATTCTCTTCCTTGTTTGCTTTCTCTGCACCATCTCCATGGAGACCGTGGCTTCATATAAAGGCACAGGTTGCTCCAACTGCGGCCTGCGCAGAGACAACAGTCATTTCAACGCCATTCCCAATGACAAAAATGACTTGACACTTTTCCTCTTTGCATTACAGACACCGCCCACATACATTCAGTTTTAAGTTCATAATTTCTCCTTCTATATAGACTCTCATTCACGCAACCTTTTGCTCCTTTCACACACTTGTTTATTCCTCATTCTCACCTGAAAGTGCCTGTGCTTAGTTTATCCATCACATCTTTCAAGATATCTGAGAGTGAGCAGACTAAAGGCGGATAACCCAGTTACAGACCGGAAACCATGTGCCTTGTATGTTGTTGAAAAGATCATTCCAGTAGCCTGAGGACACTGGGAGAAAACCCTCAGGTCTCAAATATATCAAATTGGCATTAACAAGCCATATGCACACTGAGGAACTCAATGACCTCATTGCAACATATAGCGATTAAAAAAAAAAAAAAAGTCTAGTCAGATCTCTTTTCTTCATTCCACTTGAGAGTAAAACACTAGTGGTTTGTCTAAAGAATTAAGATCTGCCTATCAGAGCCACAGTCTATATTAAGGCTTCAACTCATTTACAAAAGAAAATGCATACAAGTCACTTTGGATAAAAGCATTTGTTAAATACATAAATTACACTTCAGTTTGAGCTGGATCTCTTAAACATAGACTGCATTTACATTACATGGTTCAAGTGACCCAATACCAATTTTTCCCTCCCATGTGGCACAGATCGGATATGACCCACTAACGTGTAAGCACATGGATTCTGATATTCTCAGATCAATTTTAGGCCTTAGTCATGTAAATCTGATATTAATCGGAAATGGGGATTTCGTTCTACCATGTAAGCGGACAGATCGGATATTCCCGTCAATGCGAGTCGTACGACGTTGAAAGCTAGTATTATCTTTTCATGCATCCATTGCAAATCGCACCATTTTTACTTCCCTTTCAGCCTAAGCTCTTCCGGGAATTGTGTCTAGCGTGGGTTGTTTTACCAAGTGTATGAATAGTGTAAATGTAGATATCGGATATGGGTATCTTTTAAAAGATGATGTAAGTTGGTCTTCAAAAAAATCGGATGTAGTCAACAAATCGGAATTGCGCATCAAGACCTGCAATGTAAATGCGACCATAGAGTATTTGACTTTTCAATGCTGATAAGCAAAGCAGAGGCCTGAATGCTTTGTGATATAACTAGGCCAATCAAGAGGCAGTGTTCAGTTACAGATTAATTAAGTTTGTAGAAAAAGATACGAAGATATCGGCCCTGCTTGGCACAGGATGTTGTCCACACCTCGTCATTAAGGAACGAGAGAGACGCTGCCTTCAGGAAAAGAATGTGGCTGTCAGGAGGATCCAGCTTGGAAAAGAGGATAATAATGATTTTATTAAGTGCATCTAAACCTGCTGCGAGTCAATCAATATTTGATGTATAAAATGGAGACAAAATGCTGAATGTTAAAGTATATTGAAGAGAACAGGGAGCTACTAACCTGTAAGTGTTGTTCTGTGGTGACCCAATGACCTCCAACTGAAAGAAGGGTAAGGAGGTCGTGTTTATGTGGGCGATGAATCTGAGCTTCTGCCTCCTCCTCATAGAGTCTCACTGTTCAAGAAAGGCTCAAAATCATATACTGCTAATTGAAACTGAACTATGTGAAAATGAACATGACATTGAAAATGTAAATGTGCACTACCATTCAAAGGTTTGAGGGTCACGTAAGATTATTTTTAAAGAAAATGAATGCTTTTATTCAGCAAGGACACATAAATTTGAGCAAAAGTGCTACTAAAGTTTTTTTACATTTTTACAAAAGATATCTATTTCAAATAAATGCTGTTTGAACTTTCTATCAATCAAAGTATTCTGTAAAGTGCATCACAGTTTCCACAAAAATATCAAGCACAACTGTTTTCAACCTAATAATAACAATAAATGTTTCTTGAGCACCAAAACAGCATATTAAAATCATTTCTGAAGGATCATGTGACACTAAAGACTGGAGCAAAAAGTTCAGCTTTGTCCTCAGAGGAATAAATTACATTTCAAAATATATAAATAGAAAACGGTTATTTTACAATGTAAAAATATTTCATAATATTACTGTTTTTACTGTATTTTTTTAATATTTTTTTTTTACAAAAGAAATGCTGTCTTGTTGAGCATAGACTTCTTTTAAAAAAGAAGTGTAAAATAAATTACATTTTGCAACACAAATGCTTGTAGGACTCAGTCAGTATTTATATAATTAATTAAAACCAGATATTAGAAGACTACGTTGAAATGGTTAGAAATGTCATATAAAGTGGCCGTAAACCTCCTGAATCAATGATGATGTCCACTCCAAGACCTCCAGTTTCTTCAAGGCACGAGTCCACCAAGTTCTCCTTTGAGTCCCACACTCGGATAACTCGAGCTGAAGGAAGAGATATACATTTTAGTACTGATGCTAAAAAAATCATCTAATTAATATCAACAAAGCATTTAAAATACTTGTTTTAAAATACTTGTACATGGTGTCAATCAAAAAACATGTTAGTGTCAACAGATATGTACCTATAGAAGAGATTTCAGCCATACGCAACTTACCCAAAAGCGATTCCTGCACACCTTGAGCAAGTGCAAACAGCAGGAAGAAACAATATGAAGAAAGTCACATGGCGAAAAAAGACAAAGAAATGCTCAAGGTAGAAGTGAGAAAATGAAGAGAGGCACTTTCAGAAAAGGTTTGACAATCAATGTGAGTGAGTTTAAAGAAAGAAAAATCTAGGACAAATGAAATCTGTTTTGATTTTAAGAGGAACAAAGAAGAAAGGAAGAGCTTTGAATCGTTGAACTGCCAGCATTACAGCACTACATCTTTGAAATATGAGAACATGCTCTCTGAAATGATCAAAACTTATAGATTTCTACATTTGACTGAGACTTCTCACTTTTACATAAAATGTGATGATGGTTTTCATATGCTCATGAAATGAGAACACATCTAACACTGTAAATACAAGAGAACAGATAACTTTACAAGAGATGACAACTAGAGATAAAAAAAAAAAAGATTTGCCCCATTTCACTCCCCAGCCTGACATTTCAGTTTGTCTGGTGTTTATCAGGGATTTCAGAACAACTCATGCCAAGAATCTGATTTCAAGAATCAAAACTTCCAGTGAAGCGGTAAGTCAAACCAAGCTTGGACTCCCTCCTAAACTGACACTTCATTGAGAAAATATCTTGGCTGTCATTCCTCTCCACAATGCAAACTTTAGTACCCACCCACACTGGGTCGGAGCTCTTCCAAAAACTTCTGGTCGTCCAGAGACAAAGCTGTAGCCAAGACTTTCACACCGTGATAGTGGGCGAGCTGAATGGCCAGAACTCCAAAGGGCTGCATGCACACAAAACTGATTTTAGACATCGAATGCAGGGTGCCAAAATATGGTTATAGATCTGCTGTGCTGATTCTGATATGAGAAGACCACTAAATGATAACAAAAATAATCCATAAAATCAATACATGACAAAATTGACTCGTTTCAACATTGATACAGTATCGTTCAAAAGTTTGGGGTCAGTAAGATTTTTATTATTTTTTATAAATTAATACTTTTATTCAGTAGGGACACATTAAATTATTCAAGTGACAGTAAAGACATTTAGGCACAGTTCACAGACAGGGCTTTGATTAGGCCAGGATTAGGCCTTAGTCTAAATAGGACATTTATAAATTTAGGGAAAAAACATTACTGGTGTGCATCTTGAGACAAAACATTGGCACTGACATATTTTAAGATATGTTAGTGCAAGTTACTTTCAGTTAAAACAGCTCAAACATGGATTTTAGTCTAGGACTAGCTTGTGTGTGAAACCATGGGTTATAGCGTTACAAAAGATTTCTATTTCAAATAAATGCTGTTCTTTGGGACTTTCTATAAATCAAAGAATGCATCACAGTTTCCAAGATATTTTAAGCAGCACTGAGCACAACTGTTTTCAACATTGATAATAGTAAGAAATGTTTCTTGCGCAGCAAATCAGAATATTAGAATGATTTCTGAAGGATCATGTGACACTAAAGACTAGAGTAATGATGCTGAAAATTCAGCTTTGACATCACAGGAATAAATTATAATTTAAAAATATATTACAATACAAAATAGTTATATAAATGGTTATAATATGTCACAATATAACTGTTTTTATTGTATTTTTTCAATCAAATGAATGCAGCCTTGGTGAGCATAAGAAACTTAGAAACTTCCGAACACAAACTTATACTAAAACTAATAGGATTCATCAGGAAGGTGGCCTCAGTCTGCACAGATACCTACACCTGCCCCATCCAAAACCAGTACAGTCTGACCCGCAGCCATCCGAGCCAGAGTATGGAGAGCAGTGTAGGCCCTGACACCGTCTTTAATGACCGCTGCTGCTTCAAACCAGCTCGCTTTCTCAGGCTTCTGAACTGATAGCATATGGGAAACAAAAGGTACATTGTAGAAAAGCAGTGCATCTTTAAGGAACTAGGTAGAATTGTAATGCTAACAACAATACCTAAATTATATTCATCAATAAGCACTACGGAACAAAGGCCAGACTGCTCAGCATCCAGAGGGAGAATTCCTGAGAAGACATGCAAATGTGTATTTGATTATATTCATATAGAGCAGACTCTAATAAAAAAGAAAGTCTAATAAAGTTCTTACCAACAACCTCATCATCTGGCTGGAAAAACGTCACTTTGGGTCCAACTGGAAAAGGATATGCATCGCATTAGATTGATCAGTCAAGTTTATTTGGTTAGTAATCAGCAGTAAAAGGTAATGGTGTCAAATAAACAAGAAGTCATGCAAACCTTGTAGAACAACCCCAGTGATCTCCCTTCCTACTGGGAAATGCTCGCTCTCAAGCCTGAGGTCCTCGTACAGCTGAAAAACAGATTAAGAGATGGATGCAAATATTCATAAAAAATAAAATGTAGTCTGTGAAATGAGGGCTAAATAATGTCCATCATAAGCTGTAAACATTTTGAGTTTTAAGTTTGAGCCTCCAGACACTCTTCTGCAGGCCAATCACATTTATCACTAGACGTTGTTCAAGATATTGCAGAGATGGTGAAAAATCATATTACCTTAAAATCAATCGGACTAAGCGCACATATTTTTACTTGAACTTTGACCTGATGGCTGCCAATGTTAGTAGGTGCATTCTATGAGAAAAGAAAAAAAATCATAGGACATCAGACAATTTCAAATGCCTTATTACAGATTTGTTTAGGAAACTTTGGATATGTAAATCCATGCATTTTCAGGCACTCTCACCGTCTCCTTTGAGACAAACTTCACATCGCCCTGGTCTCCACCTGGTTTGCAGTAAAGTCCCTTCATGGTAATTCTAGCTGTTCTGGAATAATAACACAATCAATAAAAATAATAGAATAAGAATAACACAAGCAATAACAACAAGCTGATTGAAATGCTGTATTAAACAAATTATTAGTAGGCCTATGTAATATCAGAAAATCATCACATTTATTGCATTATTTACCAATTAAATGCAGAATACCTTATAGCTGCTTCTTTTCCTTTGCATAACCCTTTATGTCTCGCGTGTCTTTTTAAAGCATCAAAATTGATGATATAATGTCTGCTTATGTTACGTTATATAATATTTTTGCAGGTATTGGTATTATAGAAGCTATAACATGTAGTTGACTGCGGTAGTGTTTTGTTCATTTCCTTCACGTGACTCGTCACACGTGACGTAGTGAAGTAGAAATATAAACACAGAGAAAGGAAACGCAAACATGTCGGATTTATAAAGGATTATGTTAGATAACCGCATATTTGAAATCAATAAATGTCCTCAGAAAATCCACAACATAGAGACCGACGTAACGTTACTCTAAATAATATCAATGTAGCAGTTTATTTTTAAATCAATGTCTGATTCGTCTACGAATCGTCATTTATAAATGAATCTGTTGAATCGATTCGCAAATTGATCTGAAAGATTTGTTCACGAATAGGAATTAACGATTCGTTCACGAGGCGGTTCCCAAATCGAGTTCTAAAGATTTCATTTGTCATGTCAATCACTGTACTGATTGCCTACATAAGTACATAACACCAAACACTGATCCCTAAACCCAGAGTAAAAATATGTTTAAATATGAAACCCGTTAAACCCGTTAAATATGTTTTTCAACGACTCTGTCTAAACCTATCCGTCACTGTTACCTAAACCAATGAAATCGGATGCAGGGCGGGATTTCCGCTGAAGTGGTTTGGGGGGGAAATCAGGCGAGCACACATTACATTGGAAATATTAGAAAATAGAAAAATTACAAATAAAAAACTGTGTCAATGGAAACGCGTCGAACTTTCCCATTTCCATCCCACTAATTACATATCTATCGTGTATTGAAATGTATAAATGTAATATTTATAGAAAATAATAAACGGCTGTATATACAGTAACAGAAATACATTTAAGATAGAAGGTAGAGCTCCACAGATTTCCTCTAGTGTTCTTGGTGAATGAATTCGTTTGGGCCACAGTGCGCCCTCTGTCGTCATTATACGCACACACACGGATGCCTGAATGACGTCCGCAAGGTTTCATTTTTCCCCCTTTTTACTTCACTACTGACGAGCTGTGCGGAGGAAACGAGGATCCAGAAGGAGCAGCGAAATAAGCCTGGAATTTATCTCGCTCATTTTAAATAAGGAAAGAAGAGCCCCCCGCCTGTCATCCCATGCTCCTGTAGTTTATTCCCTCACAGAGTGTTGGAGATATAATGGAAACTGAATGATGAGGTAAGAGTGTTTGTGTGTGTCAGGCCGATTGTCCTTTTTTGACAGTGACTATCCGCTGCGCGAGCGAGCAATCCACAGCATTTCAGCGCGCGCTTTCGTGCGAATTTAGTCGCTCGAGAGAGGCATTGATGACTTCAACGGTTATTTCAGCTCAGTTACACTATTACTACTCTCCCCTAGTCGTTTATTCATAGAAATAGGCCTGTGTATGATCCCTCACCGCGCAGAGATTGCCGCTAAAGCTCAGCTCTGATTTAACGTTAACGTTACTGGTTTAGTTAGCACACCGGCTAACGGCTGCTGGTGTGATATTATCAGTGACAGTATAGTGGGCCATGAGAGTGCTGAGGTGATGTGTGTTGTATGTAGGATGTTGTGACATTGAGTTTAGTCAATGTGCTGGTGTTGCTGAATAATGAAGATACACTAACGTTACAGCTCATCTCCACACATGGCTGCAAGTCTCATCTCTTTACACATGGATATCCATCCATCTCTTCTCCAATGTACTGCAGTCAATACACATGTGAGTACATGCTGGCCAGGAGAAACACACGTTATTATCCTGTGATTATGTCTGAAGGAAGGTGATTAAGAATCCTGTAGTGCTGGCTGGCTGTGGATTTGGGTGCTTTGTTTTAAAGCCACTATCATGTGTAGTATGGAAACACTGTCAGATTGGACTGGAGGGAGGTTTATGAGAGCTTATGAGAAATGCAACTGGAGTCTTTTTGGCCTGGGACAGCATGGTCGTAAACCTGGCCAGGTCCTGGTTTATAGAGGCACTCCTTGATGCAGGACTAACCTGCCGCACCGAGTAATGCCTCAAAAATGTGACCTCAGACTTATTTCTTCTCACATTTTTACAGATCGAGGTGTCCAACCGTAAACATTTAACCAATATTGATTGAAATATCAATTAATCTGAGTTTTGAGGAGGTGTTTCTATAATTGGCTGTTTGAGTGCATAGTTCCAATAATAATCCAAATTTGGTTATATTCTGATTTTATACAAGTATACCTGGTTGTTTTAACAATATTAAGCTTGTTTCTAGAAATCTAACTGAGAAAACTGGCATATCTGTGTATTAATCAGATTTTTTTTAAAGTCAAAATTACCCACCAAAACTGAATGTCAATTTATATTTGCGTATAAAGAAATCGAGGTAATTCTGGGTAATATGAGATAGTGAGTGAGAAGTTGTTTATTTTAGTAACTATTATTTTAAAAACTTTAAAAGAAGTAGCATTTATAAGAGTCTTATGATCAAGATTTTGCAGATGAATGAAAATGAATGAGTTGATTAGACTACTGTTAAAAATGTCCAATCAAGCTGAGAATAGAATGAAAACAATGCAAATGTTATGCCATACAGTAGTTCACACTAGACTTTGAATTCAACATATAACAAATAATAATCCCAAAATGTAAAAATATACAACATACTCCACTTTCCTGCAACACGACACACCTGCAGTTAATGTTGTAATTCTGTTTATCGGTCTTCTATTGGTCACACATCTTCACCTGATATGAATTCACAGCTGAGTCACCAAACTTGACCATCGGAACACAGTGAAATGCAAAACTTGCAGCTTGCGTTTAGTCTCCCGCATTTGCATGCGTATGAATGAAATTTAATCGAAATTTAATTTAGAAAAGGGCCTTTAATCTGAAAGTAATGTTCACGTGAACATGCTCAGTGTCAATGGTGCTTCCAGCCTTGTTTAGATGAGGATAATGGAGCGTTTGAAAGCCTCTGTTTTAAGTGCAGGCTCAAGAGGAGCTTATTGTTAGGCCATTTAGTTCATGAGTCATTAGAGGCTGTTTTTTGCAACCTCAAGTTTATCCGGCCACTTTCTCTCCCTGTCTCTTCACCATCCACTATTCCCCATCCCCCACGGGTGTACAGCAGAGATTTAGTCTGGGGTGCGAGATAAAAGAGATCCTCAATCCACTGTGCACCGCTCGATCTCAGCAGGATGGATGATAGGCCAGCGGTGTGTGTGTGTGCGTGGCTGGTCTTTTTTTGTTCACCGCTGATGTACGCGCTGCCCTTTTGCTGCTCACTTTGAAATTTGTTTCTCTTTGTGCGATCGTTGGCTCAGAAGCAGCTTTTTGTCTAGATAATTAGGTTAACAGGAAGAGAGCTGGACCCTCAATCTCTCACCCCAGTGCTCTGCTCCAGAAGGCCTGAATAATTTCAGTTATTTCTGCCTGCTTTTTGCTAAACAAATTAGAAATGCTGGTCTGTAAGTGTATTTGCTTTGCTCCTTAGGGGTTTTAATGTAAAGCTGGGTTTAGCTTGTGTGTATATACTTCTGTAGGACAAGGGTCTGTGATTTTTGAAATACATAATTTGTGATGAAATGATGTGTAGGTTATACAACATTGTGATTACTGTCTCATTAATGTGTATATCCTTGACGAAGTCAAACTGCAGTTGCATCGTGCAGTTGCGGTTAGTTAAATCAAGTCAAAATTATAGTGCTTTTCACAATGCACAGTGTTTCAGAGCGGCTTTACAGAAAATCATGATGTTTGTTGATGCTTATAATATCTTAATATTTTCATGCCTTAGTCACATTTATCAGATTAGAGCTGGGCGATGATATAGTTTACATTTTGTGATAATATAAGCAATCAAGCCACTGAGGGATGCTGTATAGTATATTGTATATATATATATCACCCTGTGATAATGCTACTAGGCTATACTTTGTTTGTGGATAAAGTTGGATATATACTTAAATATCCAACTTTAATATAAACATAACAATATAATATAATTTATATTTTTTTCTGATATAGAGCACTTGCTTCAGTTGCTTGCTCTTTTGTGCGGGTTTGCTGCATATAAATTGTTATTGACAATATATACCTATGTTTATCCTAATTTTAATGCATATTTTGTTATTGTGGTAAACGTATATAGGTATAGATCAACCATGAATCATTAATCTGGCTATTTAGCATATGTGCGTGTGTGTGCGTGTGTGTGTGCGTGCGTGCGTGCGTGTGTGTGTGTGTGCGTGTGTGCGTGCGTGTTGTCTTGTACATAGCAGTGACTGTCTGTAACCTTGTCTTAACATTGGACAGAAGCACAACAATACAGGCTCTCTTCCGGAAGCTGTTGTATTTAGTGTCCCGGGCAAAACTTTCTTTACCGCCTGATCCAGGCTCAGATTCTGCTCAGACAAAGCGCCATAAAATCCATTGAAGAAGTACTATCCGTTCTCACTGTTACAACTGAGCTGTTCTGCCTACCTCAGCTGCAGAGAAAGCACTTCTGCTTCCGTGGTTATGGCCTTTCTTTAATTGCTTCAAGATGGAAGTGAACAAATGAGACTAGACTAGATTTTGGACAGTGGTTTTTGTTTATAAACTTGAGAACAGTAAAGAGAACAGGTTGCGATACTGAATCTTTTACTAGCCTTGCAGCTAGTGTTATGAAAGTTTGGTTTGGGTGGTTTGCTATCAGTGATGATAAAAGCTTGAAGTTCCACTTCATTTTAAGCTGGATTCCTCTGCAAGTGTCTGGACTGCATTAAATATGGGTGGAGTGCAGTTTGTCTGTGATTTATTGAGTAGTGAATATAACTTTTGGGGGTGTCAGTGGAACCATAAGCTTCTCTGAGTCTGAATATCATTTGAACTCTCTAAGATTGTAGTGAGACTGACTCCCACATCTCTCTCTGTCATGCCCTTAATGGTGATTTGCTCTTCTCGAGTTCCTGTGCTTTCTAGTACCGTATCAGGTATTGATGTTGACAAGGTTGAAATTGGATTCATTCAGCGACTGTTCAGGCTCAAATGTGCAGTGAAAGTGACCTGTGGGTAGAAGTTTAAATACACTGTTTCTCTCTTCTTTCTTTTTTCCGTCAAAGTCAAACATGGTCCAGGAAAGACTGTTGTGCTTTTGTCTGGAATGCAAACGTGTGGGTGCGTTTGGCTGACTTGTTCTCGTAGGACCCCAAGCCTTCTTGGAAGGAATGCAGACAGGAGTGCGAGTGTGATGTTGACACTATTAATACTTGCACTCCCGTTGGCCCTGGTGTCTCGTGTCACCTGACTAATGAATCCACCGCTGGATGCGTTTGTGTGTGTGTCTGTCTGTGTGAATTGCACATATTTTTTCACTGTCTCTGTTCAGTGTGAAGTTGTAACTTCGGAGAGTGAGGGAGCCAAAACGGCTTCTCGAACGAGAAAAAAAATGTAGAATGGGACTTGATTTGGTCCATCAGACTAATCCTGCTTCTGAATAGATAAGCCTTTTTTTAAGCTTTTACTTGTATTGAAAAGGTGGTTGCTATCCAAGCGGCGACCTCCCTGTCTCTCTCTTGAAACCAACAAGGAAGTGAATTAAACGGTAATTCATCAACTGGCCGCTTGAGGCTGGCTGCGAAAGTGAGTCAAATCGGCATCTCCCCCATGTTGAAATGCCCAACTTTACAGCAGAAAAAAACTTGTTTACAGCCTGGAGCAAAAAGCGGCTTTGGTCTATACAGCTACTTTTGCCCTTCATGACAACTGAGGGGGGTGAATTTTTTTATAACTCATCCGTTTAAATTATATTAAGCCTTACATTTCTGCATAATTAAGGGTGTCCACTTTTGAGTGACAGGTGCATTACCGCTGCTGTGTCATTAGTCATCATTAGCCGTTTGTCTGCTGTCTGTTAGCCGTCACGTTACCTCAGCTAATTGTCTGACTGTAAAAATGAATAAATTCCAGCCACTAAACTTGGCATCTCTGTCGTGTTTGTGATTTTTCGGGATTATTTCACATAGGGCTGGGCGATAAAACGATAATTATCACAATATAATTTTTCTCGATAAAACGATATCAAGAGTTCGATAAATGTTCGATAATGTTTATGCAGCAAAAGCGGAACGAAACTCATTTGAACCGCGCGCCTCACAGACTGTTTATCCGCTCGGCTCAAAGTCTAAACGGCAGCGCTGCGCGAGCTCACTAGAGCAGATGCGTTTACTCTGATCGGCCTCGGTCACGAGATCCAGTGAGAAGCGCTTGAATTCAGCGAAGAACACAAATGTCTCAGTGATTTAAACCAGTTTAAAGGCAGATGAAACAGCGCTGACGAACAGGAGAAACACTGTGCGCAACGATACAGTCAGAAGCTTTTCTGTCTACAAATTCCCATCATTTACCATGGATTTACTGTAACGTTAGCCTACTAATATTAACTGCACTATGAAATGTGGGATATACATATTGAATTGTATTATATTATTAATGTAGACAATGTATTAAAGGACTCATGGAATATAATTACAGTATTTAATGTATTTAGGCTACTGTTTTTCATACAAATCCCATAGAAACCATAAAGTAACATTTTGCCATGATAGCGAGGTGCTGTAGGCTATGCCCGGTGTTGTGTCGAATTTCGACCCCCTGCCAATCCTAACCCCACCCCTAATCTTAACCCCTCCCCCACAACTAATCCTAAACCTACCAATGCTAGGGGGTAATAATTTGGCGGGGGTCGAAATTCGGCACAACACCTGTTTTATCTGTGGTTATCATGATCTAAATGCATGATGCATTGCTGGATGACCAATGGTTAATTTTAATAAAACTCAAACAGTCAGAATATTACATTTTACCAAATAAAAATGAGCACATGCAGAAACAAAGAAATAATTTTTCCTATAAAGATATTTATTTTGTTAAGGAAAAATGAAAAATATTTGAATGTTCTAAAATGTTCTCCTATTTGGCAAGTGTTTGTCATGATATGTTCTGACAATAAAGAGTAGTTTAAAACCACAATTAACGCTCTGGTTTCTACAACTTTCACTTAGGAGCAAAAATCTGCCTTTAAACTTGAAAGAAATAAAGATTTGACATTTATCGTGAATATACAATATTTATTTCTTACAATTCTTATTCATGACTACTGTTAAAGTTTTCTTCAAGTCATCTAGTGTTGCAAATAAACGTTTCCACATGTATTAAAAGTGCTGCAGCATTTTTTCAACCTTGTGTAGTTTAATATCAATAACATATAAATAGTTATTTCAAGTTTTGTTGTGTTGGTTCAGGTTAATTTACCTTAATAGTAAGCTTGGTTCAAATCGGTTCAAAATCAACCGGCAATATCTTCCGTCCATAAGCAACTTGATCACGTCGAGCTAGGTGGGCGTGGTTTCAGCACCAGGCTCCTCAGCTCCACCCACATCCCGCCTCTTTGGCCATTTTCGTTTATCCGGGAGTGACGAGCTGCCAAGATGGCGACGGTCAGCTACGCCCACTTTAGGCTTCAAAAACGGTCTTCAGAAACCTACGGGTGACGTCACGGACACTACGTCCATATTATTTTACAGTCTATGTTGCTAACAAGTGGCTAAATGAGGCACGTGTATGTTACATCAAGACTTGTTTACTTGCTAGTTTGCAAACTATTCTAACTTGAACTTTCAGGGGAAATGTTTTTTTAACAAAGACTCAAGAGTTGTCTGGAGCTTAGTGATGGTGATGTTTAAGTCATGTGATCGTGGTGTAGTTCGTTTATAGCCTATGTTTAGCCTTTTACTTCTGCTGATTGTAATTCATGCTTAAATTCATAAAAGTTGTGTTAGAATTAATATGATTCTCGTGATGATCATATACTTTTGTTAGTCGGCGAGTTTATTTTGTGCAATAATCCAAAAGACAATGGAAAAATCCTATTGGTTTTTTGTCGAAGGAACCAGAGAGATCCGGGTTTAGGGTTTGCCTGCTAAAATACATCATCATCACTGCAGAGCTCTCGCTCTATATCTATTAAACTTCCTCACCCAGATTCATCTTACCTAGTGATGGCATTCCTGCTGTATGACATAATCACCTCTATTTGCCCCACCCTCTATTGAGCATTTCTTGATTCACTGTGCAAGATTTGGATCAGTGAGGCAGGTTGGTCATGAATAAGAGTAAAACTAAGCTCGTCTGAGACATGCAGATCTTCTGAAAGCATTGGTTTGTTTGTGTTTCTACTGTGTTCTGCAAAAACATTTCCCCTTCCTGGGTTTTCATTCAGATTGGCTGTGTTTGAGAACATTGTCCCCAGGAAAAGCTTCATTTGAATCAGAAAAAGGGTGACAGGAAAAAGTAGGTCAGATGCTCAAAGACACACACACACACACTCTCTCTCTCTTACGGTCATTAGCAGGGCTGTGACAAGGGCTGGTTCTACTGTGTGACAGTGTCACTAGCACTGCAGTGTTTGACACAGCGCTCTGCCAGTAAGAGAGAGCGTGTGAGTCACCACTGTCCTGTTTAATCAGGGGAACTGGATGTTTTCAGTATTGAGTCAAGGCTCTGTGAAGAGCTTAGTCCACCATCTTGAGAAATACCCCACTGCTTCAGATTAGAACTCAGACAGTACAGACACTCCCTGGAGCCAACGGCATTCAGACATAATGGATTTCCGCAAATAGTAGTAAAATAAGAAAAATTGGAAACTATAGAAACTGTGAAGCACAAACTATATAGCTTATGACAAATCCCTGCTCAAACGCATGCAAATGTTTACTTCAGATAGTACTGATATTTAGTAAACACTAGTTTTGTTCAGCATGAAACTGCTTCACATTCAAATGTCAGATGCTGTATATGAAGTGAAAATGAAGCACATTCCCACATCAGCGTTTTTCGAATTTTGAAGGGTTGGGTGATATGATCAGGTGGTTAGAAACATCATGATTTCCACACAATTTCAGTTTCTGCATTGCTCCGTTCCTGCCCTTCAGACGAACAGTCATTGAGAGCTATCAGCAGTTGAGTAACCATGCTAGTGCGTAGGCTATCTGTTTTTTATCTCGTTTTATTTCCAGTACATGCTAATTTTTCTAATAATTGAAATAATCCTGTATCATCTCACCTCTTTAGCATTATGGGGTTTTTTTTGTTGACTTGGTTGACTGCTCCAAAACTGTTTTGATCGTCTCTTCTTGCTGATTGTTTGTGATGTATAAATGGCTTGTTGAACAAGAAAACATGTTGGATGAGTCAGAGAAGAAATTTCATTGCAATTGCAAGCGAGAAGGGAAGTTCATTTGATGAAAGATTATGAGGGCACATACATGTAAAAAATGTGCACAGATCAACAATTTATTAAAAAAAAACACTGCAATATTCCATTAACAAAATGAATGGGCAATTTTGATCTCATGGCGACTTTATCTTGATCACTATTGTAAAGTAAGAGCTGTTATTTATTGTACTAGATACATATGATTTATGTCCGCACAACGTGGACTGTACCGCAGAATCCAGTTATAAAAACTGAATTTATTGTATAACGTGGAATTCCGCGGAATTTGTTAATTTTCTTTATAAATAAATAAAAAGCAAGTCAGTACACTTAATTCAAATCGCGATACAGACTAATGTCTGTTTATATTAAACCGCAAAAAGACTATATATAATGAATCCAGCATGTTCTGTGTGTCTCTGTGTGAATGAATGGCACAGATGCACGGTTTAATTTACCACACACACACACACACACACACACACACACACACACACACACACACTGAAGCACGCGTGACTCTCACTCTGCCTCTTCACTATATGAGGACATGAATGGATGAACTTAATCTGCGTGAACTTCAACTTCATAATTTTACCATTTTATTTGAGAAAAACTATCGTCATATAAACGCATTGAAACTCAAAGGTCTTCACTGCAACTGGTCAAAATAAAATTTCGGTTTATTACTGTTGTACAGTAGAATTTAGCTATGTCTCAATGTAATAATAATAATAATAATAATAAATTGTTTTTGTGAATTCAATTAATTAGACATGATTTTTGATTATTAAAATTTAATTAAACCATTAAAACGGATTCTAGAAAACTTAAAACAAAAAACACAGAAGTTGGTAAGCCAAAAAATAAAACGCTATTTCAAGGAAAAAAATAAAAGTTTTAATAAATTGTTGTTAAATTTTATAAGTTTCATGATTTCAATTAATTAGACATGCTTTTTGATTACTAAGATGCAATTTAAAAAAAAAATGGATTTCATAGGGCTCTACATACAGTATTGCTATAACAGTTTTCCCCAGTGACTGGATTAGCATGTTTCTTTATTTTATTTGTAAAACCCTTTCAGTTTGCGCTGTTATTGGAGCCTGTGGTGCAGAGAAATAAATTCCATTATGCAGAATCTGAAAGGAAGAAAAGAGTGGAGGAAGAATGTGGGAGAGACAGAGAGAGAGAGAGAGAGAACAGTCTGGCACTGATTAAAATACTTTGGCCAAGGTACCGTGTGTGTGTGTGTGTGTGTGTGTGTGTGTGTGTGTGTGTGTGTGTGTGTGTAAGAGAGAGAATTCTTGCAGTGCGTTTACACAGCTGGGAGATTCTCAGATTGCCTTCAGATAGTTCTCTTACTTTCTCATCGTTTTGTGTCAAAGTGTGTTACTGAGGTTATTTTTCAGATTTACTGTAAATGAGAACTACTACAACAAACACAGGTTTGGGATGTGTATAATATATATATGGAGCTAGTAATGAGGATAAAATTATACACTGAACTTCACTGATGAAGTGGATGAAGTTCACTGTATTAATGTTGACTCTAACATCCCCTCAAGGAAGCGCATCACAATTAAAGGATTAGTTCACTTTTAAAAAAAAACGTTTGCTGAAATAACCTTAATTTCTTTCCGACTGAAGAAAGAAAGACATAGACATCTTGGATGACATGGGGGTGAGTAAATTATCAGCAAAAGTTTTTTTTTTTAAAGTGAACTAATCCTTCAATTCCCCTTAAATTTGTGATGAAACCGGAAGTAGCAGCGTTTCGATCGCTTCCTGGTGGCTGGCCAGGAAACGGGGTGTACCCTCATGATTGACTGGTGTGCTTGCGATTAAGCCCGCAGATTTGAGCAGCGACAATTGTTTCTGTAATATTTTGACTTAATTTTAACAATGGCATTTTCGGGGCCTGAAAACGCAAAGTTTTGAAAACTGGTTTCAAAGTGCAAGTTTATGAAGATGACACCACCATCAACTCTGTGTAAATTTCAAAAACGTGAATTTGTGAAAACGGTGAAGTCATGCATAATACATGTTCAGTCTACAGGTGTGTAATGTTTCTTTAAAAAGTGACGTCGCCAACTATAGGCCTAGCGGCAGATTACAGTGTTTTTAGTCGTTTTTGTGGATCCGTGAGATCAGGGATCGTTTTGACAACATTGTTGTCTGTACGTGAAAAACGCAATGGAAACACTTTTCAATTTTTAGTACATTTGTTGTCGTGTAAATGTACCCTAAGTGATAAAGCGGGAATTTGTTTGTGGTGAGTTCTGTGTTTTGTCCTTCCTCTCTCAGGAAGTTTTCTACAGGTCAGAAGCGATTCACTCAAATGTCTTTTCCTCTTTTTTTTTTCTGACAAGAAGGATTTTGTGTGTTCAGGACAATGAACAAGACTTGTTTCTTTATGTTGTTTCTCAGAGGTTGAGTGATTGAATGCGTCTCAAGGTTTCTTTGTGTTGTTTTGCAGGAGTTTGTGGCTGAACGGCAGCTGACGGACTGAACCATGGCTCAGTTTCCCACGCCCTTCGGAGGTGAGTTGATGCCTTGACTGACTGACTGACACGTTCGTGTAGGGTTGGGTATTGTTTTTTGTTTTTTTTCGATATCGGTGCCAAATCAATACTTTTAAAACGGTACCGGTGCCTGAACCGATACTTGAAAAAAATCACACGATCTGAACATAAAGCACACCAGTGTGAACGATCGTATGTGTCAAAGGGTTAACTAGCGATCACATGCGGTGATGTTTCTTACGTCCGTTTTGGAGAACCAGAGGGCAGATATTTCAACCGACAGCTGTGGCATTTAAGTGGCACCGAAATCTGCGTTTTGATTCGGTCCGGTTCCATACAGGTTACTTAGGTACCGGTTCCATATCTGTGCCCAGTTTCGGTACCCAATACGTGCTTGTTTGTGTGATGGAGGGTGGGTGGATATGTATGAAGTGCAGTGTGTGTTTGAGAGACAAAGAGAGAATGAATTCAAGTGAGTCTGAGTGGAAGAGAAACTGTTGTCACTTTGGTTAGCAGGCTTTTATGTGTGTGTGTTTTATTTTCTGGTTTAATATCTGATTTTATACAGTGGGATCATTTAAGTCATCCAAATAATTTACATTTTTAAATATCATTTTTTATTATATTATCTAGAGCTGCAAAAACTAATAGATAAAGCAATCAATAATGAGAATTTATTGTAATGGAGTATAAATGTAATATAATTACTATGTTCAGATGAGTGAACGTCTGTTTTCCTCATACCGGTTAACATTCGTTAACACTGTCCTTTTGTTTTTAATTTAGTGATTTTAACTTTATATTAAAATGGTAAGCAATCAGTTGTTTTTTGTTTTAAAATGTATTTATAAATTTACATTTTTTTATGCATTGCATTGTCTGCATAGATTCACTATGTATGTATTTTTTTTAACCTTCAAATCGTACATTGTTTGGAGGACAACATTGGGCATCATGTGGAATAACATTTTTGTTAATAATAGATTAACAAATTATTTTTAAATAAAAAATATTATTTTTTAACAATTAATAAAGTTTGGAAGAAATATTCAACAGATTAATCAATTATCAAAATAATCATTAGTTACAGCCTTAATTTTATTAACACGAAAAAAAGTTGAATTGGACAATGTACATATTTTGCATCAAATTAATTTTTTTATGTTTTCAAAAATCTCAAAACTCTACATTTACGGTAGATTTTGAATCCTAGATTTTCATCTCACACATTTAGATGACACTGTATAAGACTGTGCATTTTTGCTTAGTGCTGTTTTTTACACAATAAAATGTCAGTAAGAGTTGGTTTGTGATTAGTTGTGCCCTGTCGCTTAATGAAAATGTTAGCAGATTGAACAGATGTTGAAGCATCATACTGATGTTTGTCTGTCTCTGTAGGGGGGTCGGAGACATGGGTAATATCTGTGGATGAGAGAGCCAAACATGACCAGCAGTTTCACAGTTTGACCCCCACACCTTCTGGTTTCATCACAGGTAATCACCAGTTTTCTTTCTATGAGAAAAGTAAAGAACTCTCATTAGTCCTGATTTTTGCTAAAACCCTTTGGAGTTTGATGTTCTCTGAAATATGTGAACAAATCCTTTGAGTTCTGTGCAATCGCAAATGACCACCAGCAGTGCAGTCAGTCATAGACCTGTGGTAGTCTGATTTTTATGCCTATTATTTCTCTGTAGGACACACAGACACAGAGAGATAGAGCAAATCAAATGAAAACAGAAAAACAAAAGCAACCAGCTCTTTCCCATCATGCTTTTTTAAACACATCCCCCATGCTAATAAAAATTCCATGGATATTCTTGATGAGTTTTTTTAAAAACCATACCACTTCCTGTTTTCTGCCCATAATTGGTGGATATATCTACTTGCATGGTCTACGATCAGACTCACATTAGGTCGGTACACATCAAACCAACATCAAGAATTAGCTGCCAATGGTGGTGTCTGATGTGTCTGGGCAAAAAAGTTGCGCTTGAGCACATTGCAAAAACTGCAGCTGACGGCCAACTAGCATGTACGTTCTGTCCCTGCATGAGGGATAATAACTGTTCACAACAGAAGATGGCAGTAGTCTGTATTTGTCATTCAAAAAAGGGAACGTGAACTAGTAATCAGCAGCGCTTGCTTACCATTTTAATGAGTTAAGCTGCTCAGTTTGTCTTAACTTAGGCTACATACGACAATGTCATTATGAAAATATTTTCATATTGGAATGCTCCAAAAAAGATGATGAAGGTAAGTTTATCAGCGCCTTCTTTGTGTGCCCTGTTGTCTTCAGTGTTTCTTGCTTTGTCACTTTTGTTCTTCTCATGCGCTGGTTTACAAAGCTGAACTGCCAGTCAGAGTGATCTCTTTTCCCAATAATCCTGCGCTGATTCAACATGCTCAATCAACATCCAGAACACACCGCAATAACTGCCGCCCAACCGACGCTCACACACTGCCTGACATTGGCCAACAGAAAACCAGTGGCTTGGAGTGTCCTGCCCTTTAAGTACTATAAAAAAACAGCCTGAGAACTGTTAATGTCAGTCTCAGTACCTATTCAGATGAATCAAACAAACTCTGGCTTTGCTGCTGACCTGCAGTAAAACATCCCATGTTTACATAAGTCAGAAGAGCAAACATCTAATGCTGGTGTAAACGTTTGCGCAATGCTGGTGTATTAGAGTTCAAATTCTGATTCCCTGCAAACATGTACTGAAAGTTTTAGTTGTGAGTTGATAGTGTGTAATGTTAACAGAATCAATGAGACAAAAAAAAAAATACAGAGAAGGAAACAGATCTGGGTGTGGCATGTTGCAGAAAAGCTAATTTCTCTGTTTGTTTTTGGAGTCTCTAGTTGACACATTCACGTTTGTTCCTATTATTTAAAGTCTTTCTCACCGGAGACATTTTGCCAGTCTGAGGAAAATTCTGGAACATTTTCACTAGCCAAACTGTTCATACATTGCAATGAAAGAAGTGTTCATTGTACACAAAACACACTCCATGGTATTTTTGTACAATGTATGCCAATCCAAAGGACCAATCAAAATCACAAGACTCGAACAGTAAAACCAGCTTGTCCCAGCTGGACTTTGGATGTCTACTGAAGAGATGGTACTTGTGAGTTTCCTGTTGATCAGTGGATCTCAAAGAGCCTCTTTGTGTTGACTGAAGGACGGCTGAAATAGTGAGTGGCCCGCAGGCAGACGGAGGAGATTGAGTCTGTTTTTGGCTCTGAGAGTATAAAGGCGTTCTGTGTGTGCGCGCCGAGGAAGACACCTGTTATCAAGATGAAAAGTGTTTAGAGGAAGGTGAAAAGGTCATCTAAGCTGCTACATCATATTGCTTTTAACACTGCAGAGGGACACACTCACATCTTTCATTGCTTTGTGTGTTGGTTGGTAGGTTGTAAAAGGGAAGAAATAGGTTATCTAGGCTGCTGTGGTATTATTATTTGACATCTGTCAAAGGATGTGGTGTAATCTTTCAATATAGTCTATATAAACAAACAAAAAAAACTTTTTTTGTGTGCATGTTCATCAGTATAGGCTGTCATGCGAGCGGGAAGTCGGCTTGATTGGTTAGATAACATATGAGCACACTTTCTTTTCTTACTCAAACTGTAGCCAGCAGATCGCTCGCACCGTAGGGCAATGTCACTCAAGTGCGGTCAATAAACCCTGAACATGTTTGTTGACAAGATTACTAGAATAATTAAAATTGACATGAACTGTTCCATTGTGTTCGTTTATACAATAATGCATAATACTGTTTATTTCTTTATACATTAAGTATATTCATTTCATTATTTTCCCTTCCTCTTTCTCTTTTTCTGTAGGTGACCAGGCAAGGAATTTCTTTCTGCAGTCAGGTCTACCTCCCCCCATCCTGGCCCAGATATGGTACAATTCCTAAATAACAGATTCATTTATAATCCAGAGCACTACATTCACAATCCACTACGTGCTATTGTTCAATAATTTGCATACACTCTAAAGAATATCCCATTAAATTTACAGTAAATAAAACTGGCAGCTGTTGTTACCAGAAATTCACCAAAAAAATACTATCACAATGCTTGTAAATCCAGAAACTGCAGTGTACTGAGCAGCATGAAAAACAAAACTTTTATTGAAATTGTTTATGGGTTTATGGCTCCTTTTTTGATCACAGAAGCTGTCAATCATGGGTGCGGTGAACTAAAACTCTGGTGTTTTGTGAGGTGTTGAGCGGATTCTTACTTAAACATCTCTGATTGGCCAATGCGTTCACGTGCTCAACAGATGTGATTGGCTACAATGATCAAATAGAAACCTTTTATGCTCATCACAGAGCGCTTACACAGATACACATGGGAGCCTTTGAAAACACCCTCGTATCAGTGGGTACCGAATATACCCATTACTCAGTACTACCGTTACTTCAGAAGGCCTGGTATTGTCACATTATCGTGAAATTCAAATTTCAGCTCCATCTTGGTAGCAAAGTACTAGTACTTTTGACAACCCTACTCGTATATAGATGGTGCACAGGGTCATACACAAAAAAATCAAAACACCAAGATAATACACATGACACTATTACAAAATTATGCAATAAAGATTTGCTAAATATCATAAAATTTAACAAATCACCCTAATGTTTCGCAGGGCTCTGGCCGACATGAACAATGATGGGAAGATGGACATGCTTGAATTTTCCATCGCAATGAAGCTGATTAAATTGAAGCTGCAGGGTCACCCCCTCCCTCCTTCATTGCCCCCCTCCATGAAGCAGCAGTCCATCTCCATACCCCCGCAGACTCCATTTGGTAAAAACACTCTCATTCTGATGGCTTAGAAACAAATGTAATTCAAGACCATTTATATCAGTGGTTCTTAACCTTTTTGACTCGAAGGGCCCACCCATTGTCCAACACAATTATTCAAAGGTCCTTCACATCCAATAAGATATTTCTGCTGTAATTCT
Source organism: Meda fulgida (assembly GCA_030578275.1). NCBI lineage: Eukaryota > Metazoa > Chordata > Actinopteri > Cypriniformes > Leuciscidae > Meda > Meda fulgida. The sequence continues at coordinate 35,180,368 of CM060616.1, read as the reverse complement.
GCTGTGGAAAGTGGAAGTGTTGATATATTACATTTAATTTAACCCTCATTCTATGTGTTCTTCAAGAAGAACAATAGTTAATGAGAGTGTGAAAAGAAATAATACATATTTATATATACATTAAATCTGTTGCGAACCACTGATTTAGATTGGACATCATTGGGTAGACCAGGTCTATATTAGAAAAGACTGAATGCTAAATGCAAACTTTTAGTCTGGATCAACTCTGGCCCTTAAGGTCCACTTTCCTACAGAGTTTAGCTTCGACCCTAATCAAACACACCTGAACAAGCTAAGTAAGGTCCTCAGGGTTACTAGAAAGCTACAGACAGTTGAGTCTGATCAGGGTCAGCTAAACTCTGCAGAAAAGTGGATCTTGAGGGCCAAAGTTGCCCAGGCTTGGGGCCAGTTGCATAAACTTAGCCACTATGTTAAGACTGTGCCTTAAGTACTAGTTTGACCAACTTTCAGTTAACAAAGGGCTAATCAGTCTTATACAAATTCAAATTAGACAAATATACCTTTGTATGTAACTAACTTTAAAAAGTTAGAACCAGTCTTGCAGAACAAATTTAGGTGACTAACTTTTAATACTAGTCTAAGCAGTTTATGCAACTAACCACTGGTCTATGTTTATATTAGACTAGACCTCTCTGCTAATGGCAGACCCCTTGTTTTGGGCAATGTCTTGGATCCTGGTTCAGTCACTCAAAGAATTAGAGACGCTCATTGAATGTTATAAGTAAATTAAATTAGCAGTGCATCAACATTATTAGCATGTCATTTGTCCCACTATTTAATTCTATAAAAAATGTCATCAATTATTATTCAATTATGTCTTTGATTGCCATGTGCAGGGATGCCCGGTATGGGTGCCATGCCAGGCCTGCCAGCAGTGCCGCCGATGCCCCTGCCCCCTCTGCCTCCAGGAGTGCCTGGAGTAGGCGTGTCTCCTCCACTGGTAGCATCGGTGACACCACCCCTTCCATCCCTTGCCAACGGAGCACCTGCTATGATACAACCCATTAGTGGATTCACGCATCCAGGTATTGTAAATACACACTCACACTACCCAGACCAGCTCATGCAGTTTTTTTTAAACTTTTGCTGGAAAATGTATGGGTGTTTCTCTTTCTCTCAGCTGCTGCACTCAACAAAACCTCTTCGTTCAATCGTTCCAGTATCAAGCTACAGAAGGTCCAGTCTGTAGAGGCACCCAGGTACACACACACGTACACACGTACACTGTATTCACAGACATTTCATAGATGTTAACACAAACATTGTCTCTCTAGTGCTCCAGCAGCTCCTCCACCCACTGACTGGGCCGTGCCTCAGTCCTCTCGGCTCAAGTACCGCCAACTCTTCAACAGCCATGACAAAATGATGAGTGGCTATCTCACAGGTATGATCACACAACGAAAGACACATGACAAGCATTAGGCAATTGTTGTTTGGCTCTTGTAGCCAGACCTTCAGACTGATGGACTCCATTGCTACATTCATTGGCCAAGGACTGCCCAGAGGCCAATCATAGTAAGTTTTCTTAAGCGTCATGTTTAGAAGCATAAAAATTTAACGTTGATGTCCCTACAATAACAGACTGGCATGTAAAACTCTTGGACATGTTTTAAAGAGTCTATACTGTGAACAATGCTTTCTTCACATACTTTATCCATCATTTAGTTGATCCTGATAAGTGCTTACTGTCACAGTTGTATACACGAAAACTTTCTCCTTCTATGAGGGGTTTTGGCATCAAGACAGCTTTGTTACCAGCTGTCTGAGTAGCCTTGCCCACATCTTATATATATATATATATAATTTATACGCTACATAGCGGTATATTTAACAATGTTATTATAGTTTGTCATTTTTAAAATTGCTTTTATTTTAATTCTATTTTCAAATAATCTTGTTTTGTCCATATTTTCTTTAGAAAATTAAATAATTTTGTTTTTAAATCAATGTGTTTGACGAGCTCAAAGCTCTAGTGATGTGTCACAGTGATTACTTAGTAAAGCTTAAAGCAAGCAAAGGCTGCTGACTCAACATGCTCAACTCTCTCTTTCACTTCTTTTTCCTCTCTCTCTCTCTCTCTCTCTCTCTCTCTCTCTCTCTTTTTCTCTCTCTCTTTCTTTCTCTTCTGCCTCAGGTCCACAAGCCAGAACTATTCTAATGCAGTCCAGTCTACCACAGGCTCAGCTGGCCACCATCTGGTGCGGATCCAACATTTTTTCATATTGTTTCTCCATCTCGCATTTAAAACTCAAACAAAGCTCAGAGTTCTGAAATGTGGATCAGTGTAAACATAAGAATTGGTGTCTGGTTATTGTTATGAATACATCCGATTTATTTTAACATGCTGTTCTTGGAATCTTTGTTTTGCCTAGGGCCCTATTTACATTGATGTTAACATCCATCTCCGGTGATCTGGTCACATGTGGACAGGAAAGATTAAATTGCTGTTTTGACTCCGTATAACATCTACTTGTTTCTCTGTATAGGAATCTGTCAGATATAGATCAGGATGGGAAGCTGACTGCAGAAGAGTTTATTCTGGCGATGCACTTGATAGACATGGCCATGTCTTGTCTGCCCCTACCCCCTTTACTGACCCCTGACCTCATACCTCCAACATTCAGGTGAGAGACTCAACTGACGGCACAAATCTACAACTTCACATTTTCACTTATTTTATTCAAAGTTTTAGTAGTCAATTTATCAGCTTCAATTTTTCATTTATTTGATTTGATTTGATTAGCTGCTAATTTATTTGAAAGTTAATAGTTTTATCATAACAATGTAAATTGTTACATTAAGAGGTCAGGTTGCACAAGACTGTTCTAAATTTAAATGCACTTGATTTACTTCCTTTTTGTGTAGGAGGGTGCGTTCTGGTAGCGGTGTGTCTTTGACCAGTATCCATTCGACAGACCTACGATCCCAGGATGAGCCTGAGGAGGAGGAGAAAGAGGCAGATAAAAAACTTCCAGGTCAGAGGATAAGAGTAAATACTGACCAATTTTCAAAAGGAAACTCATCTCGCTCACTGATAAACTATTTGTCAGTGAGATTTGTCTCTGACTTGTCTCAGGTGACAAGTATAGACAAGCCACCCCCCACCCACCCACCCCTCTATCTTGTATTGGTGCATTTTGTATCTGGATAGTCTCTAACTGGATTAAGCTCTTTAAATTGCATTAACACCTTCCAATGCAATGTGATTTGAGATCTGATACCACTTTTCAAGACAAAAAAGGAAAACGCCACAGAGGTTTCGTTAATTATAAATGTTCCACCATTAAAAGACCTTAAAAATATTGACGGATAATTTAGAGTGCTTTCCCTCATTTTGGCTGATAAAATATCAGGTTTCTGGTTTACTTTTACCTACTTTACAAACATTACCACTGAAAGTAATGCTAATAGACAATAGAAGTCAAGAAAATGGATGAAAGAAGTTTTAAAGTTACTCACTCTAAATAAGGGCACCCTGATAGAGATGTGATTGAGGATCTAGGGAGAAGAAATTCCAAGTATAGTCCAGTGGAATAATTCATGAGATATTGTTCTTTTATTTGACCAGATCAGAAGACATACTAAAAGTAGAGCATGACGGAAAATTTACAACCCAACCTGTCAAAGTGAGAGTTAATCTTTTATGTGTAGTGCAACCTTTTACATATTACTGGCATAGTTGTTTATGGTTAACAAAACTGCATTGGCATGTGTTCATTTTCAGTGAATGTGGTCAGACGCAGTCATGACCACCTCTGAAACTGGTTTCGGTGATCCCAATCCTAATACTATTTACATATGTTAATGCTAGGTGTAAATTGGGGGTCAAACATTTCTACAAGTCTTTTGAAACATTTAAATGTTGTATGTAAATATCTTAAAATTCTCCATTCCTCCCTGCAGTCACATTTGAGGATAAGAAACGAGAGAACTTTGAGCGTGGGAACCTGGAGCTGGAGAAACGTCGACAGGCATTACTTGAGCTGCAGAGGAAAGAGCAGGAGCGACTGGCAGCGCTGGAGAAAGAGGAGCAAGAAAGGAAGGAAAGAGAACGAATGGAGCATGAGAGACGCAGACAGCAGGAGCTGGACAAACAACTTGAGAGACAGAGAGAGCAGGAGCGACAGAGGGAGGAGGAGAGACGCAAGGAGATCGAGAGAAGAGAGGTGCGCTCAAAAATGCAGAGCATGTTTACAGGGTGTCCGTGGGGTCTTAAAAAGTATTAAAAGTTGATAAATCCATTTTGTGAAAATTAAGGCCCTTAAAAAGTCTTAATCCCGATTTTATGAAGTATTAAATTTTGTTCAAGCTTTGTCTAAAGTGTTTGACTCCAAAAAGTATGCATGAATATATTTATTTTCCTCACCATTAGCTACTATTAAAAAACAACGGTGTGGTCGGTCAGTGAAATCGACTCAGGGCGCGCACACCACGTACCTAGTGACGTCACTTATTTTTTTTGCAAAATGTGGGGTTAGGTGTTGTCGTCTTCATCCACATGTCACGAAACTGACTCAGAAATGGGAAAATGTAAATTTGCGGACTCCTGGTTGGAGAAGGATGAGTTTAAACAATGGCTGAAGCCTGTCGCTGAAAACAACCGCGAGGGTTACTGTACAATTGTAAAAAGAATATTAGCGTAGTCTCGATGGGCATCAACGCTGTCAAGTCCCACATGCACAGTGCTAGCCACAAGGCCGCCGTTGGCCGCAGAGAGCAGCAGCAGCGTTCTATCGCCAGTTTTTGTGCTCCACCAGCGACATTACTGCCCAACACGACAGCACCTGAACTTGTCAGAACAGCTACGACAGCGACCTCTGCCCCATCGCCTGCCAACCGTATGGTTGTGCTCTATAGATTTATTTGCATTCAACTGTTTATTAAGTTAAAGGTTTGTTGCTGATTAGAACTTGAAGTGGCAATAAGGTCTTGAAATATTTTGAGAAGGTCTTCAAAAAGTCTTTAAAAGGTATTGAAATTAACTTCGGGATTCCTGCATATACCCTGGTTTAGCACTATCGACAGCATTTGTAACCCTTTGAGTGTGTTTTGTTTGCGAAGGCTGCTAAGCGGGAGCTGGAGCGTCAGCGGCAGTTAGAGTGGGAGAGATCGCGCAGACAGGAGCTGCTCACCCAGAGAAACCGAGAACAGGAGAACATCGTCCTGCTCAAAGCACGCAAGAAAACACTCGAGTTTGAACTGGAGGCTCTGGTACACTACACTTCACTACACTTCAGTGTTTTAACAGATTTAAATATGCATGCTTGGTCATATATTAGATGTCATCACATTGATAAAACAGTTAAATAAATCATGTAGACTAATTTTAAAGTTGTCATTTGTGATTGCTGTACCATTAGTGGCACCAAACGGAATTGTAATCTATTTGAGGGGCTCCATGTGAGTTTAATAGATTGACTTGTGTTGTTCTTTTTGGCTCTTATCTAGAATGATAAGAAGTCTCAGTTGGATGGTAAACTGCAGGACATTCGTTTCCGTCTCTCGGCTCAGAGACACGAGATCGAGAGCACCAATAAGACGCGAGAGCTCCGCATTGCAGAGATCACCAGCCTGCAACAGCAGCTGCAGGTGTGCACTTCTTCCCTTTTCTCTCTTTCCTCATCTCTCCCTTCTTTGGCTTCATTCAAAAGCATCATCAGCGTCCTTTCAGCATTCACTATTTGAAAAGGTCTCTCCTCTCCAGTTTGGGTGAGTGTGTGGAAGAGAAGAGGGAATTTAAACCCCTCACAAGCAAACAAAGAGCTTTAGACTAGATATCTTTTTTTCTTTCTTTTTTTATGTACAGAAGATATCCGTTTTAAGTTGCATTGTAAATAAGTCTTTCAAAGTAATCAGAGTATGTTGTGATTTCTCTCTCTTCTATTCATCAGGAGTCTCAGCAGTGGTTGAGTCGGTTGATTCCTGATAAACAGTGTCTGAATGACCAGCTGAAGCAGGTTCAGCAGAACAGTCTGCACAGTAAGAACACTTTCCTCAACTCTGCTTTAAAGATCCAAAACTCTAGACAGTACACTGTTATATAAAAAAAATATATATATTGTTGGATTTCAGAGATTCAGTGAAAATTAAACGTATCTCTTTTGGTGTGGCAACTGGGGTGCTCTCTTCTGCCATTATTATTTAAAATTTTCAAATTCTCTCCAAAATTGCTGAGATTAAAGTTGATGATCAGCTAGGGCTGGATGACTTTGGCTAAAATCATAATCGCGATTAATCGAACAAGTTACCTCGATTGCAATTTATTGAATGATTTTTTTTTTTTTTTTAAATCCCTCATGTCACTGGCAAGGCTTATACTGTAAATATGTTCACGGTTATTTTTTCTAATGGAAGAGTGCATAATCCTATCTTTGTGATTCTAAAATAAGGAAACACACAGATAGCTATTAATGCTTATTTATTAAATATTTCAAACAATTGAATCAAAGCATTTTGTTGCTGTGCGTTTGTCAGTCTCTCTCTTTTTTTGAGCCATGCACTGTTCATATTCGGTAATGTGATTGTGCTCCAAGCTCCAAGTGTTGCAAAAGATTGCTGGTATTACCTGTGGTCGCTATAACAGTTTTTCTGCAGTGTTTGCATTTGACTTGAGTTTGTTCGGTGCATGGACGTCAGTTTGGTTTGAAATGTGCTGGGGACAGAGACGCATTCGGAAGTGCATTTTTAGAAGTGCTGGGTACAATGACGCAATATACGTAAATATACGGTTAGTAAAAAAAATATACTAATGTCATAGAACGGATGTACCTAAAACAAATAAATAAAACATCTCCAGTTAACTAGCAGAGCATTCATTTAGTTTGCTATTAAATAAGAGATCCAGCGCTTAAATCTGTTGTTTTTGAGATCCAGCTGAGCGATCGTTGCCGCTGCTATCAGTGTCATGGATACAGTTGTTCTCTTGTGGCTCACGCACAGTCTCCACCCGGACGCGCTATTCAATATATCGTGGAGACTCTCATTCGTTCCGGTGAAATCACAAAATACAATGCACACAAACGTGTCCCTGCTTGATATAGACTGTAACCACTGATGAACATATTTGGTTTTGATGAGAGAGAAAAAAAAACTATACGAGTGCGGATTAGAACCCATAACCTCTGACATGCTTGGGGTGTCGTCTTTATTGAAGCCAAAATGTGTCCAAACGACGGACACTGTGTGTTTCTTTGATACAAGCGGCTCCTGTTGCTGAGTTGACTCTGTTTGAGTTCCCCTCCATGTTGCTAATGTCGCAGACTGGACGGGACGGAGTCACGTGACTACACACGCTGTAATATATTTTAAGGGGAAAGTACATTAACACACAGTGGGCGGAAATATTAATAGTATTTAAAAAACGAAATAACCGGCTTGGTAAAATTACGTCTGTTATAGGCTCTGAATTTCGGTTTCGATTACTGTTCGATTAATCATCCAGCCCTATGATCAGCCCAACATTTGTTTTGCAAACTGCTTGAAATTCAGGACACTCAGATCAAGGTGTGTTCAAAGTCCTCGCCCTCACCACAACCACATAAAGCTTTAGCAACATTTAAGAAAACAATGTACTATAATTACTATAATCTGTAAAAGTATTTGCTGGCTGGTCACATCTGGCACTGCAGGAACAAGTTTACAAATTACAGTTGTTAATTGAACACAAAAACAGCATCTTGGGTCACAGAGGTATGAAAACGGTCATGATCTTGTTAACTATGTTATCCGATTGGTGAATTAGGCATTATTTGAACAATATTACTATTTATCTTGCACATTGAGCTTTTTTCGGTGATCGTATTGATGGTTAAAACTTCCTTTTGTTTACATCAGTGTAACAGTGAAGAATAAAGCTTTTCTTTTTTTGCAGAAGGGTTCATGAGGATGTTAATATCTCAGAAATGTTCTTTAATAGTTGTCTGTTTATTTCTACTTTGTAGGAGACTCTCTGTCCAGTCTTCAGAGGGCCATTGATATGAAGGAATCCACCAAAGAGCAGCTGAGAGAGCAACTGGACGCTGTGGAGAAGGAGACACGCTCCAAACTATTGGAGATAGATGCCTTCAACACACAGCTGAAGGTACTGAAGCCCTGAAATACCTAAACACACACACACACACACACACAAACACATACAGACAGTCAGTCCTAGAAGTTCAATACTTTTATAATTTACTTTGTGTGTGTGCAGGGTGCAAAATTAACGTGCAAAGTAAAAATTGTCTTTGGTGAATGAATACAATTGGGTAACTCTCCAGTTTATTAGAGCTGTGACATAATACTTGTTTAATAGTGTTTATAGAAACCTATATATAATTGTCACCATTCAAAAGTTTGGGAGTATTAGATGTTTAAATGTTTTATGAAACATTGAAACATTTATTCTCTTATGCTCAGCAATGCTGCATTTATTTAATCAAAACTACAGTAAAAACAGTAATATTGTTAAATATGATTATAATTGTTTTCTGTTTTAAACTGATTTATTCCTGTGATGCAAAGCTGCATTTTCATCATTACTCTGGTCTTTAGTGTCACATGATCCTTCTGCTGATTTGGTGCTCAAGAAACTTTTTTTTTATTATTATTATCATGCTTGAAAATGGTTTTGCTGCTTAACATTTTTGTTGAAACCATGATATTTTTTTCCCAAGATTCTTTGATGAATAGAAAGTTCAAAAGCATATAATAGAATAAAATAGAAATCTTCAGTAACATTATAAATGTCTTTACTGTCACTCTTGATCAATTGAATGCATTCTTGCAAACGTTTGAATGGTTGTGTGTGTGTATATATATATTTATTAAAGATGCAAACAGCCGTTTCGTGGCCAGTAAGAAAAATATTGGGGGAAAAAGCCACTCACCTTTGACTGGAGAGGCAATATGTTACTTTTGGACCTTGTGTTTGTCTGTACAGATGATAGAGGAAGTAAGAGAGAGTGCATATTGAGATCTTATTGACCTTCCACCCAAACATACATAAAATGTATATGATAAAACCAACAAAACACACTTAATTTTGCCTTAATGTGCCTTCATCCAGAATGAGACAAAGAGAGAGTGAGTGTGAGAGAGAAAGTAGAAGCATTTTCACAACATCACACAATCTCTTGTTCCTCACTGTATCTGCCTGCTGCTCACTGTCACCCCGTCCCTCGTCTTCCCCATCATCCTCCATTCATCCTGGCCGAATCCCTCTCAACTCCCCCCTCCGCTGTGTTTATACGACTTGGCTGGCCCTCTTTGTTCTGGCTTGTTCTGCTTTATCCTTCGTGTTGGGACAGTCCTTGGGACTGTTCTATCAGACCCACGCTGCCAGGATGGAGAACCTTCAGTCGGAGCTACTAATTGAAGAGGAGAGGGGGCGACAGGTAGACAATCTGAAAATGCTGTTAACCTTCCAGAAAACTACCACCACCAAACTGTTACCCTCTACTCACAGCACTGTGCTCTCTGTTGCCCTTTATGAAGGGTAGTTAGAGTAGCACACTTCCAGTTGTGTCTTGTCTTGACAACTTCCCTTTACTAAGCCATCAACAGGGCTCAACTATAAGGATACTTTATCTGCTCAGATTTTGCCCCAGTCACATCTTCATTATGGATGACAAAAATACTTAAAATAATACAAAAAACACCTTATAATATTTAATACTATATAACAATTAATCTATAAAATAATCCTTTAAAAAAGGAATAAATATGTTTACAAAATATAAGTCTCAGAAAACATATTAAGGACTAAAATGGTTCTTTTTTGACTGAATGTTGGACTCTGTTTTGAGTCCTGTAACGAACCATTGGAAAACCAGACCCTCCGATTTTTTTTTTTTTGTGATTCCACGATCATGGAACACAATGCAAAATCAAAAAGCATTTTTTTCTAAACAGCATAATTAGCCATTTAACAGCAATTAATTGCAAAAAGCCCTTTACTACATAAAATTGACACGTTAGTGTAATAAACATGCATAAGTGAGAAAATAAAGCGAACATGCTGTTTAATGTTAAAAAATATATTAAGTGCAATAGTAACTGCGTGTATGCAGAAAGCTGACTGGCACACATGCTTCAATGGTAAAATGCACACAAAGTTGCTGTATTTACATGAACGCAGATGGTTAAGTATACGTAAATCACTCACACCCAAAAAATCTTGGTGAGAATAGAAAGGAAGATGTGTGCCAGTTGTTAACAGCAGAGTTTAACGGTGTGTGTATGTAGGATGTGCTCTTGTTTTTTGGTACACTAGACAGAACTCTTTGGTCATTGTATCGCGTCTCGCTGTTTTTTTTGTGCATCTTCCGCTTGATCGTACTCAAGTCTTTCATACTCACCCTGTAACATGGGTCTATCTTTATTGTTGAGCCCTGATGGATAATATTCCTGAAATAATCAGTTTGGAGAATTGTTTTCCCCAAGCCTGTAGTTGCACTAATTAACAGAGCAATAGGCTTCACTGCTCTGCTTTGGTTAATGTGTTGTCTACACCGTTTGTCTTACGCGCTATACTTAAAATGATTATTAACTTTAAGAAGCTCTGCATTGGGTAGAGCTGAGTACACATTAGTACAGAGTGCAACACTGATGATGATAACAATGATGATGGTGGTGTGACCGTATGGGTGGCTCTCTGTCTCTTGCAGTCAGGGAGCTCTGTGGACGAGGTGCTGTTGGACTGTCTCGCAGCACTGCTGGCCTGTTTGAAGCATATACACTTCTACTTCCAGGTCATCCCTCCCCCTCCCCCCTGACCTTTGATTTTACCCTACACCGTGTTCCCTGCTCGTGTGTCTCACTGCACCTCCTCCAGCTCCCTTTGAGAGTCCCATCAAAGGCAGCGCTGTAGCTATTCTAAACCTTCACGTATCGGTAGAAAGCTATTCCTTTTTGCACACTGATCTGAGGCTGGTCTTTAGATCAGCGTAATTAACGCCTACGTTTGATCGTGCTGCTTTTTTTCCAAGCCATGTGCGTCAGTTAATTCCAAAAACAACGTTATGCATGAACCTGGACTTCAACATTTTAAGGGATACATTCTTTGAAGTCTTTTCTTGAAAAGCTTAGCAGCTATTACATGCATTTTACAGTCATTTTACAATTCTAGTCACTTAAGGAGAACATCATTTTAGAGTTTCCAGAATTGTGCCCAAAACATTTTCAAAATAGAGTAACTAGCTGTAAAGTAAAACGTTGCATCCTCATGAACTCCTTTGCACCAAATTTGAGACAAGTTTGTTTTCCAGTGTTCTAGTTTTGTTGTTGTTGTTGTTGTTGTTATTGTTGTTTCCCCCATTGGCTAGTGAAAAAAATACTGAATACTGAACAATTAATTCTGAAATTAAAAAAATTCAGAAATTGACATAATATGAAAGTTTTTTAGTGCAAATATTCCTTTTTTTATTATTGTTACATTTTTTACTTTTTTTTCCGGATCATTTAGTTACATTGGTCTTGGTGTGATCAAGAATATGCTATAGAGACTTTAGAATTACTAGATTGCTATAGAATTACATTTAAAAAATGACTAAAGTGTAGGTGGTATTAACTAGAAGAACTGTGTCATTGAACTTGTTTGCAGAAGCAAACTTCAGTGTGTGAATTTACAAATGCATTAGTCTGGTTCATGAAATCTAAACACTCACATCCGTTGGCACTGCTTTGGTGTGTGTATGTGTGTGTTTTGCACTTGACTGGCTAACTCTGTTTTTCTAGAGTCTGTCTATTACCAAACCGCTTGCAGTGATCTTTCCATAATAGCTCTTATGTAAATTGTGCTTATGTGACATTGGGATCTCTTATTGAACTTACATTTCTGTTCAAGATATAGAGCACAAAAGTATATGCTATCCATAGATCTGCCATTTTAATCTTTTTTTATTTTTTTATAATATCTTGACTCCTCTACAGTATCCTGATGGTGTTCTAAAGAGCTTCTAAAGAGCTTGCTTGTTGTTGGAATGGTCTGGCATTACATAAGCAGCAGTGTTTCCATTGGTCTACTGAAACAGTCCTCTTTTCTTGAGATTTCCATGTTTCCTCTCTTGTGACTCCAGTGGTTCATGTGAAGTTATTAAGCAGGCATTGCAGCCTGCCATCATGAACACAATCGCTATGCAGTTTGCACCATGTACCATGCAAGTGCGCGATTTATGCATGCAATCTTTAAATGTAAATATTTATTAGTCAGTTTTTACATCAGTGGGTCATTTGCCATTTATTAACATTATAAACATTTACATAAATAACATTCAAGCACACAAATTGTATATGCTTTTTTATGTTTTCTTTTTTAAACATTTAAAAAGTTTAGAGATAGCAGGGAGTTTTGAATACTTTGGAATAGACTGTAGACACTTTTGACATCAATACTTTAGTAAGACGGTCAGAAATTAAAAACAAAACCTATGTGACTGAGACAGATTGTCCAGACAGCACTTGCAGGGCGCAGTTGTGAACGTGTCAAGTGTGTATGAATGTGAGAGAGTGCAAACAGAGCCCCCTTGCCCCCTATATTCCCCCTTACCTGTCCTCCAATATCCCATCATGCATTGCAGGAGCTGAGAGAAATCCACAACAAACAACAGAGGCAGAAACAAAAGGAGCTAGAGGCTGACATCACCCAGCCGTCACATGACAGGAAGTCCATAGAATTACAAGAGTCTAGGTATTTTTATGTTCTTCTATAGCTATTCTTTGTGGGAAAAAAACTTCACTTTAACTTGTTTAACAGGCATTCATTTTGTCCCTCTCTTTCCTCCAGGTTGTCAGGGGCAGATGATGGTGTGTCTCCAGCATGGAGAGATGATGGGCTTGGTAAAGCTCCCACTCCTCCTGTGCCTCAGGCCTGGATGAGCCGAGTGAGTGAAGAGGAGAACCACAGCAGAGGCGAAATTCAGGAGAACCTCTCCAAACTCTTCACACAGCATCCGATACCGGGAAAACTACAGGCTCATTCCCCCTGGTCTATGACAGGTGAGAGAAAAGAAGATTGTGGAACCAGACATGAATTGTATTCGTTTTGCAGCTGTTTTTTATTTATTTATCAATATTGAGATGTTTTAGGCTGGCCCTAAATGGCATGAATCGACTTAACTCATGTTTTTGTGTTATAGATAAGATCCCAGTGTCTGGTTTTAATCAGGAGAAGGTAAAGGTGGTCTTCTATAGAGCACTGTATCCCTTTGAGGCCCGCAGCCACGATGAGATCACCATAATTCCTGGAGACATAGTGATGGTAAGCCAACTGTTAGGAAGTAATTATTATTCTACTCATTTAATATCATTTTAATTATTTAATTATTCTCATAGACATACACTATCTTTTAAAAGTTTTTTTAAGAAATGAATACTTATCAGCAAGGAGCCATTAAATTGATCAAAAGTAAAAATATTTATAAGGTTATGAAAGATTTCTATTTAAATTATTACGGTTCCCACAAAAATAATAAGCAGCATAATTTCAACATTAATAATAATACGAAATGTTTCTTGAGCAGCAAATCATCTTATTAGAATGATTTCGAAAGGATCATGTGATGACTTTGCCATCAGTTACATTTTAAAATGTATTCAAAATGAAAACAGTTATCTTAACAGTATTGTAATGTTTCACAATATTACTGTTTTTACTGTATTTTGATGACATAAATGCAGTCTTGGTGAGCATAAGAGTCTTCTTTAAAAAACATGAAAAAAATCTTGCCAACCACAAACTTTTCAATGGTAGTGTACAGGTCCTTCTCAAAAAATTAGCATATTGTGATAAAGTTCATTATTTTCCATAATGTAATGATAAAAATTAATCTTTCATATATTTTAGATTCATTGCACACCAACTGAAATATTTCAGGTCTTTTATTGTTTTAATACTGATGATTTTGGCATACAGCTCATGAAAACCCAAAATTCCTGTCTCAAAAAATTAGCATATTTCATCCGACCAATAAAAGAAGTGTTTTTAATACAAAAAAAAGTCAACCTTCAAATAATTATGTTCAGTTATGCACTCAATACTGAGGCCCAGGATGCTTCGATAGCGGCCTTAAGCTCATCCAGAGTGTTGGGTCTTGCGTCTCAACTTTCTCTTCACAATATCCCACAGATTCTCTATGGGGTTCAGGTCAAGAGAGTTGGCAGGCCAATTGAGCACAGTAATACCATGGTCAGTAAACCATTTACCAGTGGTTTTGGCACTGTGAGCAGGTGCCAGGTCGTGCTGAAAAATGAAATCGTCATCTCCATAAAGCTTTTCAGCAGATGGAAGCATGAAGTGCTCCAAAATCTCCTGATAGCTAGCTGCATTGACCCCGCCCTTGATAAAACACAGTGGACCAACACCAGCAGCTGACATGGCACCCCAGACCATCACTGACTGTGGGTACTTGACACTGGACTTCAGGCATTTTGGCGTTTCCTTCTCCCCAGTCTTCCTCCAGACTCTGGCACCTTGATTTCCGAATGACATGCAACCACTGAGCAACAGTCCAGTGCTGCTTCTCTGTAGCCCAGGTCAGGCGCTTCTGCCGCTGTTTCTGGTTCAAAAGTGGCTTGACCTGGGGAATGCGGCACCTGTAGCCCATTTCCTGCACACGCCTGTGCACGGTGGCTCTGGATGTCCCCCAAGGTCTGGAATCGGTCCTTCTCCACAATCTTCCTCAGGGTCCGGTCACCTCTTCTCGTTGTGCAGCGTTTTTTGCCACACTTTTTCCTTCCCACAGACTTCCCACTGAGGTGCCTTGATACAGCACTCTGGGAACAGCCTTTCTGTTCAGAAATTTCTTTCTGTGTCTTACCCTCTTGCTTGAGGGTGTCAATGATGGCCTTCTGGACAGCAGTCAGGTCGGCAGTCTTACCCATGATTGCGGTTTTGAGTAATGAAACAGGCTGGGAGTTTTTAAAAGCCTCAGGAATATTTTGCAGGTGTTTAGAGTTAATTAGTTGATTCAGATGATTAGGTTAATAGCTCGTTTAGAGAACCTTTTCATGATGTGATAATTTTTTGAGACAGGAATTTGGGGTTTTCATGAGCTGTATGCCAAAATCATCAGTATTAAAACAATAAAAGACCTGAAATATTTCAGTTGGTGTGCAATGAATCTAAAACTTAAAAGTTTAAGTTTTATCATTACAATATGGAAAATAATGAACTTTATCACAATATGCTAATTTTTTTAAAAGGACCTGTATATAGATGATTTAAAAAAAACAGTTAATCCAAATATTATATTATTATATTATATTATTTTACAGTAATTGAGAATAGTAAAATCTTATCAATAACATTCTTGGGAAGTCTGAGGATTAGTTTCAGTCCTAGAGTGTGTGTGTTTATTTTGTGTGTGCTTGTCAGAGAGTGTGCGATTTGTTTCTTCTTCATGTGAAAGAGAGAATGCATATGTGCAGTTAGTGTGCACATTTACTGACCTCTGACCCTGCCTCTATCCTCCCTTTGCTCACTCTGCCTGAAGGTGAAGGGAGAGTGGGTAAGTCGAGGTTTTCTGCTCCTCGTGCACTTTTGTCTCTAGTGTGTCTTTGTCCTTGATGATTTTCTGTATTGTTCATCTGTCACTGGGCTAAAACACACCCTGTACAGAGATCATAATATGTGTGTGTCTGTTGTTGAGTCTTTTGCAAGATTTCAGAGGCTTTGCTATATATGGCAAAAGCTCACTCAGAAAGGCAATACAATTTCCTGTATTCACTCAACATGAGTCCTTTATTTTGTTATTACATACAGTCACTTTGTATTCTGATTCTTGTGTTTGTATTCAGATCTCTGATGCATATTACAATGAAGATCCTGTGGTTCCCTGTGATTTTTCATCACTCAGTTATTTTAGATTATTGTTTTGTGTCCTTTCAGATCCTGATTCTGTGTCTCTCGTTTGCTTTCTCTTTTCAGGTGGATGAGTCTCAGACCGGTGAACCTGGATGGTTAGGAGGAGAGATTAAAGGGAAGACCGGCTGGTTCCCTGCCAATTATGCAGAAAAGATTCCAGAATCTGAAGTTCCTCTTAGTTTGAGGACTAGCACAGCTTCTAGTTCCACCCCTAAATTGGGTTCCCATATATCATCCGCTTCATCATCAACCACAACCACACCCGTACAGCCAGTCTCCACAGAGCCTGCATCGATAGCCCCGCCCACCTCAGCCCCTCCCCCTCCATGCCCCACCTCCTCCTCTTCCTCAACATCCAGTAACTGGGCAGATTTCAGCACTACGTAAGTAGTTTGTCCATGACAATTTATTTTCTCAGTTCAGGCAGAACATTGTCTGAATATTTTGCTCATGTGACTTTAGATGGCCATCTAATTCTGCTGGGGAGAAGCAGGACAGCGATGGATGGGATGCATGGCCAACACAGCCCACTCAGCCGTCCCTGTCAGTGCCCAGTGGGGGGCAGATCAGACAGCGTTCTGCTTTCACCCCTGCCACGCTTTCCGGTTCCTCACCCTCACCTGTGCTCGGCCAGGTACACATATGAGGTTCCCTCTCATACAATATTTACAGGAAATTTACAGTAAAATTCTTACAATTTATCAACTTCTTCTAAGGAGTAAATCTGTATAGATGCAAAATTGCTCTATCCTACACAATATTTTCAAGAATATAAGGCGTTTTTCTTTCAGGCTATTGCATTGTTGCTGAATCATAACATTCACCATTTGTTTAAGTGCCCCTACTATGCTATATTAAAGGTTTCTGTTTGTTTTAGTTCTCCTATAATAGGTTTACATGCATCCAAGGTCAAAACACTTTAATTTCTCATAATATACATAATGCATAATATACATTCTACATTTCTTTTCTAACATTGTCTGAAATAGTTAATAAATGATTCGATCTCTCTAAACCCCTCCTTTCAGAGAGAGTCTACTCTGCTCTGATTGGTCACATGGCCCAGTCTGTTGTGATTGGTCTATCTATTGCTTACAGCGCGTGTCGGAAACAAAACACCCGCCATCTGAATTTCAGCTCGTGAGGCTTCCTCAGTGCTTGTATACACAGTGATACGAACAATAAGGATGGTGTTGGTTTTATCGTATCAATGCGAGCCAGAGTACTCATCCTTATGTATTCTCGACAACACAAACCAAACTCTACCATGCCTCAGCTACAACTACAGTGTTTGAGGGTGGGGCAAAGTAGACCTACGTAGGTTTGTGCAGGAAGTAAGACTAGAATTACTGACGACTCATTTCAGCAGTTCAGAATCAGTTCTTTCTTTTGGGAGACAATAACGCCATTTATCGTGCACTTTGAGCGTTGTAAATTGTTCACAAACAGTTATTTTTCACTCTACTTGAAAGGTAATATCCAAAAAAGCATAATAAGGGGACTTTAAGGTGGTAGTTATGGTTAAGTACTGGAGTCTTTTTGAAAAATGGAAAAATGGTTTCATTTTGAAAACTCTCGTTCTTATTTCTAGGGTGAGAAGGTGGAGGGTCTGCAGGCACAGGCTTTGTATCCATGGAGAGCTAAGAAAGACAATCACCTGAACTTTAACAAAAATGACGTGATCACCGTCCTGGAGCAGCAGGATATGTGGTGGTTTGGAGAGGTACAAGGGCAGAGAGGCTGGTTCCCAAAATCTTACGTCAAACTAATCTCTGGGCCCGTCCGGAAATCTATGAGGTGTGTATTTGTGCGATTTATATCATTACTATATTGGTTATTAGCTACTATTAGAGTTCCGGGGATATTTCATCAGTCAATATTGATGCCTAAATTCACTAAATTAGCCTATTAAAATGTTTATTTCAGTTTTATGTGAATGTATCGGTGCTAAATATCATAGATTTTTAATCAAATTTAATTTGTAATATATACCGTTTATTGTTTTTCGAGCTTAGAAAAATAAAAACAACAAACAAAAAGTCCTGTATTTTAATAAACATAAAGCCTTGGAAAAATGGAATTTAATTGATTTAATTGAAGTTGATCATTGAAATTTGTAATTATATTTACTTTAATCCAGACTCCATTGTATAGTACCTGATGGCTTTTTATTCCAAAGAGTGTGATGTTGAATGCTTGCTAGGTGTTTCATCCGGACTGTAATGTTGAGTATATGAATGCTTTTGTTCTGTTTCAGCATTGAGTCTGGGTCTTCAGACAGCCCTCCCAGTGTTAAGAGACCCAGCCCCTCTCCAAACAAACCCACGGATCTTGGAGAAGGTCAGAATACCAGTGACAACTCGATGGATCATCTGTAACTTCCTCTCTCATCTTAATCATTTTGTATCTGAAAGTCTTTGTGTGATTTTGTCTATTACAGAGTATGTGGCCATGTATACATATGAAAGCAGTGAGCAGGGTGACTTGACCTTCCAGCAAGGTGATGTCATCACGGTCACAAAGAAAGAAGGAGATTGGTGGACTGGCACTGTGGGCGGAAAAACCGGAGTGTTCCCGTCAAATTATGTCAAACCTAAAGATTCAGAGGTAATGGCTTAGAATGTTAAACAGAACTTGCATTTTTTTTAATTTGAAGTGTTTATAAGCAGTACTTTTTATGTAAATACAATTATTGCATGCAAAAAGTTAATATAGTCAAAAACCAAATGGACCAGTACAACCATAGCATTCTTTCCACTTATTTTCTAGGGTTTGGGATCTGCTGGGAAAGCAGGAAGTTTAGGGAAGAAACCAGGTGAGTGCTGGTGCTCAACTTTTATCTAAAAAAGTTATAATTAAACATCAGTTTTGTGGCCTTCATAACTGAACTCTGAAACCAAAATTAGACTATAACAACATTTTATTAGAGATCGGTCCAATGCTTCAGCTCTTCTCTCCTTTTACCTGTTTTTCATCTGCGTTCAGAGATTGCCCAGGTGATCGCACCTTACACAGCCACCGGGACTGAGCAGCTCACCCTAGCACCAGGCCAGCTCATTCTCATTCGCAAGAAAAACCCAGGAGGATGGTGGGAAGGAGAACTTCAGGTCTGAAAAACACACTGGGAGACATGCTATTAAATGCACCGACACTTTCTACCACAGCAACACACACCTTTTACTTGTAACATTACAGAGAACCAAATATGTGTCACTTTTATAACTAGATTAAATTAAACGTTTTATTTACTTTTTGTACTTTAATTTATTGAATGTTATTTTTTTTACATTTGTACACGTGGAGTGATATGATATGGTGATAACAGTGAGATATCGCTCTTCCTCATAAATCGTTTTTATTCAGATTGAATACTACATTTTTACATAATTCATTTTAATGGCCCACTGCTACTGATCTCTGCAGGCAAGAGGAAAGAAGCGCCAGATTGGCTGGTTTCCAGCTAATTATGTAAAATTATTGAGCCCTAGCACCAGTAAGACCACACCCACAGAGCCCAACCCACCCAAGCTACCAGCACCCAATGCAGGTACAGAACTTGTTGTACGTTTGAAGAAAGTGGTTTCTCTTGCCATTGATGAAATGTTCTCTTTTGTTCTTGCTCTTCTCATAATTAAAAAGTTTGAGGCAATAATTGAGTTTGTCGAGTTTGATCATGTCTAATGTCATTTAGTACAGAGCTAGGTTATAGTGCTATGCTGTAGTAAGGAACCTACATATCATTAACAAGTTTGTTTTAATAGTATTGGCTGTCATGGTTGATAAATAAAGGTAATCTACCAAATACTCTTAACTATATTTACATTATACATGTGCATTTTGTTTCCCCTCCATAGTGTGCCAGGTGATTGGCATGTATGACTACACAGCTCAGAACGATGACGAGCTGCCTTTTGGGAAGGGCCAGATCATCAATGTTTTGAGCAGAGAGGATCCTGATTGGTGGAAAGGAGAGCTGAATGGTTCTGTTGGCCTTTTCCCGTCAAACTACGTCAAGATGACCACCGACACAGACCCCAGCCAGCAATGTGAGTCCAGAATGTTTTTTTGTATCCTATACACACACGCTCACACTGAATTTCTCTCTATCCTGCTCAAAAACAAAATACAGATATTAATACGATTCTGAAAATTCATGTACCTATGAGAAACAAATTGGCTTGAAGCGTCAACGATAACATCCAGTACCAGTGTGATCTAAAATACCTCATAACAATCATTTCTTTCACATCTTTGAGGACCTTCTCAAAATTAGTTTGTTTTGGTATGTCCTCAGTGTGGTGAGTTATAGAGAGTCCAATGTCCAGTCCTTATCCTCTGCCACACTGAAGTCTCTCCACTTCCTGTTTCCAAGCAACCTCTCACCTCATGTTGTAGAGCATTAAGTAGAATCTCCTCTCTCTCTCTCTCTCTCTCTCTCTCTCTCTCTCTCTCTCTCTCTCTCTCTCTCTCTCTCTCTCTCGCTCTCTCTCTCGCTCTCTCGCTCTCTCTCTCTCTCTCTCTCTCTCTCTCTGCATGCTTGAGTCCTTGTCATTGTGGCGTCCTGTGAAGAGTGTCTTGCAGAGTTCATTTAGTTCTCCTAGCTCGTAAAGATTTTTGCACATTGTGGTTTTTATTTCTTTCCTTTTTTATTTAGATTTTTTTTTCTTTTTTTGGCTTATGTGCTGTGTTTTCCTCTTTCTAGGACTCTTATGTTGCCCATATCCCACTCAGCCTTGAAAGTCCTCAAAGCGACCCACTATCCCTTAAACTGTGTCCAGCGGGATGATGGGAGATGGAACATTGATCATGTGACTGCCCCCCCACAGCTGGCTTTGTGGCCAGAAGAGACGAATACTACAGAGAGCAGTCGTTAACCTCAATATTCAGAACCGTAGACGCTCGCCAAAATTGCCAGCCAGCATCCTCCGCATTAAAGCAATTAAATAAACAAGAATGCCTAATATTTTAAAGGATCTCTTTCCTTTTTTCTTTTACAAATTCATGAAATTAATCATTCACACTGAATTTGTACAATGATTTGAAACACTAATCAAATGAAAGTCCTGGATAGTGGGTCCTTTTGTGGCTTTCTGTGATCTCGCCCCAAAGTCTGTTGGTAAAAAAAGCTGTTTTGAAGCAACCAATCAAAATGGTTCCATTCAGTGTTAAGTTCCACCGCTTCATCCAACTAATGCACGCTTTTCGCTCCACCAAGCCCCGCCCCCATGGTTTCTCAATGGACCATAGCACCACAGAATGACCCACTATTCATGAGTCATGTCGTAAGGGGTGCGGTATCAAACGTGTCATAACTTGACGTGCTTTTTAGTGTCATTGCCAACTCATCATAGGCTCTAATATGTGGAATTGAGACATAGCTATGTGTACTGCATATCCGACCAATTGAAATATCTAATGTCATTCTTTTTGGTTGCCAAAATGTGTCTAAAAAGTGAAACCAAGTATTTACCATGTCCCCAAATGGTCGGATATGTGTGGACTTCATGTAGAATACTAATGTGTGTCATTCAGAACAACCCCTCACCCCTCCCCCCTCACCCCTTCCAATACACACAGGTGCTGTCAGTCAATTTGATGGACAAAATGGACGTCTCCGTTCATCTGGTCCAGTCACATGCCTCTGTGTCATTGTTTGTTACATGTTCATACCAAAACAGTGGATGGATTTATTTGTGTTTGTGTGCTTGCTAGTCTCTTGTTTTGTTCTTTGTTTTTGTTTTGTTTGTTTTTCATTTTTTATTGTTTCGTTGTGTCTGTGACGGGGTTGAGAATTGGTGTTGCAAACCAAAAAACTGCACAACTGCCACTTAAGGTTAATGGTACAGTGATAGACAAAGTGCGTACATGTACAGGATAAAATGTTGCTGTAAGGGACGTACTCGTGAAGGGTTCCCTCACATGATTGGGTCTTCTGGGGGTTCATTGCTTGTTTAATTGTATTTCCCTTATAGATGGATGAATGTTTTTGTTTTGTATTCTCAATCATTTGCTGTCATCATTCTGTCATGTTGATTGAACTTGCAATTATTTTTGAAATGTTGTTGATTTGAGAACACTAGATTTTAAGTTGTTCTTGATACAACAGCTCACTATTTTTATAATGATCAAAAACAGTTATGCATAGTGTTTTAAAAAAAATCCACTGCAGTATGTACACCGTCCTTTCTACTGGAAAACATACAAATTAAAGTACAAGTAGTGAGTAGAGAGCATTTAGAAAGTACAAATTGAATTTTCATGCTTTGACTGAAACCCTAAATTGCATTATGGAAAGAGAATAACATACTGAATATAAGCTTAATACCCTTCTAATTACAAATGCTTCTGAATAAATAGATGTTTACAGATGCAACAAGACTGGAATTTTCTTGAACATATAAGAAAAACAAAAAAATGAGTGTTTGTGCCATTTGTTCATCCAGTGTAGGAAAAAAAGCATGGCATTAATTTTTACTCCTACGATATTGTACTTGCAACACATGAACTCTGATTTCATTTCTTTTTTATCTGCCTCATAACAGTATTGTAATTTTTAGTGCTGAGAAACAAGACATGAAATTCCTTCTGAGTTTATTTCATGTTCGTGTGGTTCTTTATTGGTTCCACAGTGTGCTGCTTTATTATTATTGGCTGGATGGATAAACTGTCCATCATGTCCGTGATCAATCTGTTGCAAGGTTTTCTTTTGTTTTTATTTTAAGTGAACATAACCATCCTCAGACTACAGAAGCACAACTGCTTCTTTCCCATCGGATATTTGCAATACTGTGTAAAGAATGCAATTGTTCTGAATATCTCACCTCAATGTCCAAAACATTAACCATTGTACTTGATTAAAGCATTTTATCAAAAAAAAAAAAATGAATGTACAGTTAAAAACTCAACTATATTCATCAATTCCTAGCTTTAAAGACAGTGTCATACCACCTTTATAAAAAATGATGTGTAACCATTAAAGAACTCCATGGCAACTGCAGACTGGCTTATTTATTTTTAGTCTTCTACCAGAGGAAGTGACTGTCACTTATTAAATGCATAATGCCGTCATTTCATTCATGAGCCGCACATATGGCAAGAAATGAGAATTGCTAGAGCAATATACCTGCATGCATACTCTATAGAAGTGAACAAATAATTAGTTTTCCTTCCTAAACGGCTTTCATTTGATTCTGATTGGACAATCGCAGCATTCTGCTGTCAAATAACTTTGTATAATTGAGCAAGCGCGTTTATACATAACTGCTCGTATCACTCCGCCATCTCTTTCTTCTCACATAAAGTAAGTTCAACTCAAATCAATGTTGCATGTCCAGATATTTATTTTGTAAGTGTTACAAGCATGTCGGGCCCTTTATTTAAAGGTAATGATCATACTTTATTCCTTACTTAAAATTAAATTTGAAAAAACAATTCAGCATTTCCAGCATTATTCTTACCAAAGTAATATCGGTCCCACTTTATATTAAGTGTCTCTAACTGCTATGTACTAACAATTAAATTAATAATTTGATACGATGCACTTATTGTTAGGGCTGGGTATCAATTCAGATGTTTCGATTCGATTTTGATTAGCAAGCTCTCAATTCGATTCGATTCTAAATTCGATTCCCGATTCGGCTCAATGAATATACAGTAAATTTCATATAAATCCTATATTTATAATACAGTTTACCAGTGGTTAATTCATAAAAAGAAATTAAGAGCCAGAAACCCGTATATTAAACTCGTTTTATTTTAGGTACACTTGGGTACATTAAAACAGAAGCCAACTCTATATTTCAAATGCATACAATCAATAGACAGGATTTTCGCATGCTTTGAAACAGGATCAGGTTATTTTAGGTTTAAGATTAAACACATATACAATCTCACAGCATTAGCGGTAAAGGCCATTGTACACTGAGTCCGAAATTTTCGTGTACAGTGTAGGAAAGCTAATACTGGCTTTTGGGTGATAGATAAATAAATATGGAAAAAAATCGATTCGTGGCCTTTGAGAATCGATTTTGAATCGACCACATTTTAAAAAATGATTAATCGAAAAAAATTGTTTTTTTTTTCCCAGCCCTACTTATTGTGTACATAAATGTTTTTACATTGTACTTATATTTAAAAAAAACGAGCATGTTGTTACAGCTGTTATTATTTTCTGTAATTTCATCCATAATTACACTGTTGACCCATACCAAATACCTGTTCCCAACCTTATTTGCAACATCAACACAATAAGTACATAGTTGTTAAAAACTCCTAATATAAAGTGTGACTGTTATATCAGCTTGTTTTAAGTGAATTAATGTACTAATTATTAAAAAAATTATGTATTAATCTAAGCATGAGATTTGACTGCATGACCTCTGTGCGTTTCACAGGGTGTGCCGACCTCCACCTGCTTGACATGCTGACGCCAGTGGAACGGAAGAGACAGGGATACATACATGAACTTATTGTTACAGAGGAGAACTATGTCAATGACCTGCAGCTAGTTACTGAGGTAAAACTCGCAGGAAATTACAGTTTAATCACCTGTAGACTCGCAGAGATCAACAGCCTTGTCAGGGTTGTTGTCTGTATGATGTTCAGTATAAAGTCATGCCAGGAAATAGGAATAGCTGAGGTGATGCCATTTAATGAATGTGAATTATCCATATTATGCTAGTTCGCAATGTAGTTACTAGATAGAATTTCATATAGGGGAAAATAAATGTATACATATGTTTATGGTTTACTTTCAGACCTTCCAGAAGCCTCTGCTGGACTCTGAATTGTTGACGGAGAAGGAGGTGGCCATGATCTTTGTCAACTGGAAAGAGCTGATCATGTGCAACATCAAACTGCTCAAGTACGCCACCTGTTGGTTAATACAGTGGATATCCTTTATCTCATCATTAGTCACCATGCAATTAACTCCTGATTTAAGCTCCCGCTTTGTTTATTGCTCTAAAGTCATTAATCAGAATGCAGTGCATCAGTTAAGTAATGTGGCATCTCAGGTCAATTGATTAAATATTCACACTTCATAGCTTTATTAAACAAATGTTACGACAACTATATGAATAGAACGGATGTAATTCCATATAATGAGCATTATGTGGCTTACCCAGAATGCCCCATCTAACTCTCTCTCCAGGGCATTGCGGGTGAGGAAGAAGATGTCAGGTGAGCGCATGCCGGTGAAGATGATTGGTGACATCCTAACCGCTCAGCTTGTTCACATGCAGCCGTACATCCGCTTCTGCAGCTGCCAGCTCAACGGCGCCACCCTCATTCAGCAGAAAACAGACGAGGTGCCGGAATTCAAAGACTTTGTTAAGGTGGGACTAGCAAACATTCAGTTAATCCATATTGATATGGTGTGACACTTAATTAAGTTTTTTTTTGTCCAGTTTCCCTCTTTGTTGTGTTTTTGTTTGCACATTTTAATTGTAAATATACCTAATTTTAAAACATTTTAACAAGAATTTTATATTTTCTGAAGAAAATCCCATGATGTTGCATGCATTTTTATGCATGTTTGCATGTTTTACAGAGGTTGGCGATGGACCCTCGCTGTAAGGGAATGCCTCTGTCAAGTTTCCTTCTCAAACCCATGCAGAGAGTCACCCGATACCCGCTCATCATCAAAAATGTACGTACATGCTCAGTCTAGTTTATTGACTATTTCCTAACTACTATATGAAGAACCAACAGCACATTGAAAACAAGCACAACTCTGGTATCTATAAAAGCACATAAAGAATTCAGATTTTTTTCTTGCAATTACCAGTTTGCCTCAAAATTCTGACTTGTTTTCTCAGAATTGCAAGTCTCACAATTCTGAAAAAAGTCAGAATTGCAGGATAATTGCGAGAAAAAAGTAAATTGTGGGATATAAACTCGCAATTGCAAGAAAAAAGTCAATTGTGGGATATACTGTAAACTCACAATTGTGAGAAAAAAGCCAATTGTGGGATTTAAACTCGCAATTGAGAGAAAATACGAAATATTGGGATATAAACTTGAAATTGCGAGAGAAAGGACATAATTTGGGGATATAAACTCTGTTCGCTTTGTGCGTTCGCAATTGCAAGTTATAAAGTCAGAATTGTGATATATAAACTCCGGCTTTGTGTATCTGGGAGCATCGTCTCATGTTTCTTCTGGCTTCACACACAGATTATAGAGAACACTCCAGAAAGCCACCCGGACCACAGTCACCTGCGGCTGGCTCTGGAGAAGGCTGAAGAGCTGTGCTCGCAGGTCAACGAAGGCGTGCGTGAGAAAGAGAACTCGGACCGGCTGGAGTGGATCCAGGCACATGTGCAGTGTGAGGGGCTGTCAGAGGTATCAGAACACAAACCTGCTGCTTAAACACAGTCTATAGGCAGAGTCACCTAGTAAAGGAAACATTTTTTCAGTGGATTGTATTTAATTAGCGTTCCAATATTTGGAAAAGAGATTATTTTGTCCTGCGCACCAGTAAAACAAATCCATAAACGAATAGGGGTGAGAATCTTTAGGCAAACGATTCTTAATCTAATTTTTTTTTTTATTATTAATTAATTTGTTTACTGACTTTTAATTTAATTACATATGTAATTATAAGCACTTTTTGAAATAATTGCAAATTAAAATGATTGTATTTTAAATATATAAACTAATATAGCTTCAAAACAAAAGCAAGTAGTAAATAATAAAGAGGAATAAATAAACATATTACAAGCAATAAACAAAGAGTGCTTTCAGTATTTAAGAGTATCTGAACGTTTCCCATTCAAGAGCTGTGAGTGATTTTTCTCTTTCTCATCTTTACTGTTTGATTATTACTGATGACATCATAGACTGCGGGAGGTCTAATAAGCTGCATTCACACTAATGCACAGATCTCTTTTGAAATATAAGACCTGGTTTGTCCTCACTGTTTAATCCTTTAAGACATAACTGACTGTGTTTACACTAATTTCGCATCATAAAATGATATAGATGAATGGTAGTGTGTATTTGTCAAGCTGTCCTCGTGACAATCTAGGTCAAATCTCATTACAATAGAAGTTTCTCTCTCTTTACAGCAACTTGTGTTCAACTCGGTTACAAACTGCCTGGGCCCTCGGAAATTTCTTCACAGTGGAAAACTCTACAAAGCTAAGAGCAACAAGGAGCTTTACGGCTTCCTGTTTAACGACTTCCTGCTCCTCACGCAGATCATCAAACCTCTGGGCTCGTCTGGAACGGACAAGGTCTTCAGTGCAAAATCCCACCTGCAGTATCGCATGTACAAAACGGTGAGACATTCTTAAAGATCTTATTTATTTGCAATCAATTTTGTCCTTTATTATGATATTTGGTCTTTTGACCTTTAACCTGATTCGTTGACATCTGCAGCCAATCTTTCTTAATGAGGTGCTGGTGAAGCTGCCCACTGATCCTTCAGGAGATGAACCCATATTCCACATATCTCACATAGACAGAGTCTACACTATTCGCGCTGAGAGCATCAACGAGCGGTATTTACTAATTATTTATTTATTAATTAGATCTGTACCCATTATCCTGCAATATATGTGCTCAAACGCTCTTATAGGTGCTGTAAATCACACATATTTTGACAATGTTCCTCTACGCCATCCTGCAGGACGGCTTGGGTGCAGAAGATCAAAGCCGCTTCGGAGCTTTTCATCGAAACAGAGAAGAAGAAGAGAGAAAAGGCCTACTTGGGTCTGTCTCGCACATTTCCTTATACACGCCTCACTGCATTAATAAATTTATGAATGCTCTGAGTGTTTCCTAAGCACTGGTTTTGTGTTACTATTATGTTTGCAGTAAGGTCTCAGAGGGCCACTGGTATTGGCCGGCTAATGGTGAACATTGTTGAAGGCATTGAGCTAAAGCCCTGCCGTTCAAACGGTAAAGAATTAAAACGATATGCCATAAGGTGCTTTACTAAGTTATAAGCATATAGTAAATGTCCTTTGTGCGCAGGTAAGAGTAACCCGTACTGTGAGGTGACGATGGGCTCTCAGTGTCACGTCACTAAGACTCTACAGGACACTCTGAACCCCAAATGGAACTCAAACTGTCAGTTCTTCATCAAAGACCTGGAGCAGGATGTGCTGTGTATTACTGTGTTCGAGAGGGATCAGTTCTCCCCGGATGGTCAGTATATTGAAAATTTACTCAGAACACATGTAGAAATAAGCAAGTGCATATGTGAATCTCACATATAATTATATATATGTATATACACTCACTGGCTAATTTATTAGGTACACCTTGCTAATACCGGGTTGGACCCCCTTTTGCCTTCAGAAGTGCCCTAATTCTTCATTGCATAGATTCAATAGATTGCTGGAAACATTCCTCATTTCTGGTCCATATTGGCATGATTTAATCATGCATTTGCTGCAGATTTTCGATTGCACATCCATGATGCGAATCTCCCGTTCCACCACATCCCCAAGCTGCTCTATTGGATTGAGATCTGGTGACTGTTGAGGCCATTTGAGTTTAGTGAACTCATTGTCATGTTCAAGAAACCAGTTTGAGATGATTTGAGCTTCGTGACATGGTGCGTAATCCTGCTGGAAGTAGCCATCAGATGATGATACACTATGGTCAAAAAGGGATGGACATGGTCAGAAACAATACTCATGTAGATTATGGCGTTTAAACGATGTTTAATTGGTACTAAGGGGCCGTAAGTCTGCCAAGAAAAAATCCCAGCCTGAACCGCTGATACAAGGCAGGATGTTACGTTGTTTACGGCAAATTCGAAATCGTACTTTTGAACAGTAGTGTGCAATCATAATCACATATATTTTTTCTTTCTCTCTCTACATCTTTCACCCCATTCCATTTCTTGTCTGGTTAGATTTCTTGGGCAGGACAGAGATTCGGCTGGCCGACATCAAGAAGGACCAGGGCTCGAAGGGCCCCATCACCAAGCGTCTGCTTTTACACGAAGTCCCTACGGGAGAGATTGTGGTGCGACTGGACCTTCAGCTCTTTGATGAACCCTGACCCATGTTGTATGACCTGACCATTTGACCCCCAGATTCCATATCCGCTACTCCTCCGTGGTGAAAGCCCACCAGCCTAATGTGGCAATCCCACTCCACCCAGCATCATAAATCCCAGTGTGTGTATTTGCACAAGCATCTGTGAGTCTGCAAAATGCTGTAACAGTCTTAATCAATCCAACCAACCCGATTGGATTTTTATTGTCCTAGGTACCGCTTCAAGACAAGTCAAGTGTGTGAGTGAAAATGAAGGATGTACTGTAGAGGAAAATTTCAGTTCTTTAATGATGTGAAGGATGTCTCAGGATGCTGTAAGTCTTAAAGAGTCAAGCTTACAGTAGTTGTTTAACGCTCTAATGACCCGGCAACAGTAGTGTCATTTGACGTTACATATATTTTTGGAGGTCTTCATTCTAGAATACACAGAATTATTACAAATGATGTGCCATTCCAGTGAAAATCTCATTATGGGTGAGTCTCATAAATCTCTTATTAACATAATAATAAAAATAAAATTAGTGAAATTATTTAAACAAATTCACTCTTTAATGCAAACTATTCTGGGGTGAGTTGGACATGTTTTTGTGAGATTCACCCTATTCAACTTTTATTCCATTATTTCAGTCATTAACACTAAAAACTAAGACCAGGTTTTGTTGGCGAACCTTTTTAGTGTCAACCGACTCATTTCTTTCATTTATTTTTTTCCATCTATTTTTACTGAAAGATACTGGTGACAGTCCAACAACTGAATGTACTCGAGATGTTTTTGAGGGTCCATTAAACATGAGCATCTTCAGGAAAATTTGCAGCAAGTTTCGAGAAGATACAACCACAAATGCTCCATGGAAAGACTATTTTGGAAATTGTTATATGTGTTTTTCAGTATCTTTTGTTATGTAACTTGTATTTATTTTTTATGTTTTTGAGAATGGGACATCTCAGAGGCCTCACAGAAATATCATAGCTGGTCTCAAGGGGCATTTCCTCGTAAAATAGCCTAACATGTCAAATATCTCTGAAATATCCCTGACCGACTAATATAACTGGTGAAAATATGTGGTGGCTGCATGAGTTTTGATTTTAGCAATAATTCATCCAGATTTTCTTCTGTTCTCCCCTGATGTTCTTAGTTTTATTGTGGTAAATCACAAAATAAACTGTTTAATATATAGTACTGTATTTAAGTTTGAAACTGCATTACTAATGAGATCAGAGTTTGGTTTTGATTGATGTATGTTGATTTTTTTATTCTTGTGCTGTTGTTAGGCATTAGTGATCAACACTGTAAGTATTGTCATATTTGTAAAAAGGTGAGATGTCAGTTCATATTTTAATTGTTCATACTTGCTTTTTGTTGTTTATTTGCATCAAAAAAAGGAATATAGTGCTAGAACTTTGGAAGGTTGCAGCATGTAGAAATGATGTTAAAACAATCGCACATGAAACAGAGAGCAAAGGGATCAATCATCACTCATATCTGCTGCAAATATCTACAGTTCTCCAGAAAGAGCCCTCTTTACATAGATGATGAAATGTTGAATTTGTGAGGTTCTTATTTTTTCATCCTCATTTATCACACTACTGAGCCTGAGAAAAGTGCTGTTTCCTTTTGGACTGTAACAGGGATCTGTTTTGTTTTAATTTGTGTGTGTTCGTGTATGTGTGTTTTCCTGTCTAGATGCAATATACGCATTAATATTCCACTGCTGTGCTAGTGAGATGCCAGAGTGATCAAGGAAAACAGCTATTGTGGGGCCAGCAAGTTATTCCACTCGGTTTTTCTATGTGTGTATGTGCGTATATGTGAGAAAGAGTGACTCTTAGTGCTTTCTGCTGGGTCACTTTCCCAAACCTCATCCAGAAGTATGTTTTAGACAATGCAAGGGGTCATGGTCAGACATCTTTCCTTTTATCCACTGTCCCCTCTTCTCTTGTTCTCCTGACCTTCCCTTATCTTTTATCACGCACACTGTACATTTCAGACCAGAAGATTTGCCCCCAGCTTCATTATTTTTTAATGAAGTCCCATTGATTGGACAGTAATATATGTGTCTATGTTTAAAACTTTGAATGGAGTATAATATATTTCAAATTGAGAAGTAAATATGTTGATGACAGCGTATTGTTATCAACGTAGAAGCAGTGTGTTGTCTTAATGTTGAAAATAAAACTCAATTGGACCAAGGTATTGTCGTCCAAATTATTGTTATATAGTGGTACACGTCGTTTTTTCGTTGTATACTACACTGTCAAAACGAGCATGCGTGTTAAGTAAAAAATAGTACAATGGATTTCATTGAAAATTTGAAGTCAGCTCCCATATATCAAAGTAGCCTATTTACATTTTTTGTAAGGTCTATTTTGTCTGACTATTTTTTTACATCTTGAGAAGAACAGAAAAGAAAACTACTTCACAGTGGCACGCGATTTACGTTCTGGCAGCATGTAGGGGCGTGTCAGCCTGATTACGCAACTTCTTTTGGCTTCACTAAACAATTTGAACAACAACATCGTTAAGTTTGTGTATACTTTTTTGTCCTTATGGAACACTAATCCTGCTTGTATGGTCTGTACAGCCGTTGTTAAATGAGAGCCTTAATTCAATTTTAATCCCGTTGAACGGCATGATGTCCTGATTTCCAATGGACACGTCAACCAGTGGTGTCTATGAAAAACACTGCCGAAGAGTCTAAAGAGAGCAACACCAATGCGCTTAAAGGGTAAAAACACTGGGTTAACACAAGAGCAATTTTTCATATTGCTTTATACTCTTAAAAAAATCGAGTATGTTGCTTTGCAAATTGCACGTTCACTGCCTTCATTCTGTAACTGTTTATTCTCCGCCACAAAAGGAGCCATCAAGTGTTGACCTAGGGATGTTCGCAATTATGTCCTTCCAGAGAGTTCGGCGTTTGAATGTTTTGAAGGTACATGTTCATTACTATCACTTAAGTTGAACGGTAGGCTATCAAAATTGTAAACTATATGGCAAATTTACACTGCAAAGGTGGCACAGAAGCGCTTCTGTAGTGGGAATTAGGTTTCTTCACACAGATTGTTTAATGCTGCTCAGAGGTGGTATGAATGCATTTACACAACAATTAACTGCATATTGTTATAGGTGGGTCAGCAGGCATAATTTATTCTGGCTTTTATGCTGCATTGCGTCTTTACACCGAATTTTGAGCAGGCACAGAGCAGCCTTAACTCAGCTGTGTAAAGGTGCCTATCTTGTGCCCAGTATTTTTTTTTTTTTTTTCAAATCAGTAAAGAAGCAAAGTATTAAATGTTTTACACAAACTGTTGAACTGCTATGTCATCCATTGTAAATAATAATAATAATTTAATATAAAAAATGTAATAAAACCCATACAATTGTGACACCTATAATTTTGATTGGCAGCATGGCAAATAATTCAGTATTCAGAAATAAGTTATCTTTTGGTTTTATAAGTATAAATGTAACAAAAATCTAATTTGTGGAAAGTGCTGAAACCTCTCATACAAGAATTTGTACAGCTTTGCTCAAATATTTTATAATATTTGTTCAAATATCAGCTAATGTAAAAATTGCAGTAGTACTGCAGAAATCTGCTGTAAATTATATGATTTTGTGTGTCTTTAATTCAGTTCCTTTGGTTTGACGATTCTGGTTGGAAAGTTCCTCTATTGACGCCGCTCTGCACCAAAGCAAATAATGTCAAGAAACCTGTCAGATATACAAGTATAAGTAAGTTATCATGAGTTTTATTGCACTTTGACTTTTAGATCTTTTCAGGAATATTGATAAACTTAAAAATAATAAAAAATAAACTTTATTGATTCCACGAAGAACATTTAAAATCCATAGATCCTTTTCAATGCACAAAGTATCTTTATACTGGAAAAAGGTTATTCAGATTATTAAAATGTTCTTCACACTAAGAAAAATGTGGTTGTTTTAATAACTTTTCACTGAAAGGTTCTTTGGAGAACCCAAAACTTTATTTTAAAAATCAGCATGACATGAGAAGAGATGTCACTGCAAGTGTAAGGCTAGGTTATTTTGATTAAAGAAAACAAGTGCACATAAACATTTTAAATTGCACATATAAATCATTTATAATTAATCCTGCAATATTCCATTAAAAGTTTTGATTTCATTGTGACGTCATGTTACTGGATCAGCATCTTTATTGATCCTGGAACAACATTCCAATCAACCAATCAGATTTTAGGGACAGTTTATATCAAGTTTAGGCCTACAGCCAGGGTTAGGTGCTTCTTCATCAGCGTTATTCCCCTATATTTCCCTCTGATTTCAGGGACTAGTTATGGATCGGGTTAGGGGTAGGGATAGGGTTAAGACAAAATTTACGGACAGGAATGTTGTTCAAGAACGTGTCTTACTTGGCAAAATCACACAGTTGCTTTGTGCACAGAATTCAGGGAATCAAGTTATATGAGTGTTTTTTTTTCTTGCTTCTGTTATATACATTAATACAATGTTATTTTTACCCTAGAGAAAGCGAAACCAAAAACTATAATCGATATTGCCAGATTACTGCAGCAAAAGACCAAGGAGACCAAAGAGAGGAAACAATCGGTGATCTCTGCCGCTGCATTGAAAGCTGCTACAAGTACAACCAAACCGGCTACACCAAATCAATTGAATGACCAGAGTGATACCAAAGCAACCATTGTTTCCAATGCTAAAGTTCAAACTTCTACCAGCACCCTTCCAGCTAAAGTTAATGTGGAAGGTTCTTCAGAATCTGCTACTCCTGTGGACATTAAACCTGTTCGGTACATTGTAGATGTAGAAGCAGTTACAGGTTCTTCTCTGAATATGGCCTCCAAACTGCCTGTAGCACCTGCCACTGCCTTATTAGATTCTGCTGTGGATTTTGCATATTCAAAATGTGTTGACCAAACGGCCATGGGAGGTCTGCATAATAAGTCATACACTGAAATTTCAAATGCAAAAGATGCAGCGCCCAAAGCTGTTGATTCAGGTGTGGAGTCACCCAGTAATGCTCCACAAGAGCCTTCAACTCAAGAAGATATGACTACAAATATCAGTCGAGTTTCTGAGGTGTCTTCAACAAACACCAAAGGAGTCATTCCATCTTCTGAGGATGCTGCGTCTGCCTCTAAAAAGCTTACACCAGAAGTAGTTGTTGTTAATGATGAAATAGTTCATATGCCTGAAGTTATGGTGACCTCCAAAGCTATGGCAACTCCTAAAGTTTCATCTGCGCACGAGGATGGTCATCTTCTAGAAGAGTCCTTTTCTGATTCAGAAGTTGTAACAGTGACCAATGCATCAACATTTGTAAACATTACTCAAGCCCAGTACTCTTCACAACCTCAATCTCAAGACTTTATAGCTTCCAATTGGTCTTCAAATGTCAATGCAGACAAAACACTTTCTAGCCGAGAGATCATCAATCAGGCAGTTGGCTCATTTCCAGCTGCCGCAGCTGAGTGCATGGTGGATATTTCCAGTGCTGACGCTGTGGCAGTTGCATGTGGTGAAGTTTCAACCCTTCGAGAAGTTTGTCATGAAGAAGCCATTGCGGTCTCAGACCCCATCATCCCAGAAGTCTCTTTATTTAAATCCACTGAGGATCTTCCTGTTGTTGAGACCATATCTGCCTCTCTATGTAAGATGTCAGAAAAGTCTGGTGATGCTCAAAGCTCCATCAATCTGAAGGACCCAATTCTAGCACAAACTGACGTTTTAGAGGAAGAGGTGCCTGAGGGTATGTCATCCTTCCTGCATTCAATGCCATGTTTTCCACAAAAAAGTTTTTTTTTTGTTTTTGTTTTTTATGCAACCTCACCATTTGTGGTGGATAGTTATTTTTTGGAAAGCACTCAAAATGTGTGCAAATGTTATATTATCATAAAGTTAAGATTGTAGACAAATGACTTTTTTTTATAAATGCATAATTTTATGCAATTCATTGTTGAAATACATTTACTTGCAACACTAACCTTTAAGATTTTATAGTACAACACAGACTCGTAAGCTTAAAATATTTTATTATTGTATTCAATGTGTGCTTGATGCATATCATGCATTTGCTATTATCATTTACAAAAATCCATTTATTTTGGTATTTTGTTGGAAACATACAAGTGTCTGTCTAGTTGTCACATCTGGGATGCTATAGCTTTAGAAGATTGTTTCCCCTAAAATACATAAAAAGACCGACATAATCACAGACATAAGCATAAGGACTTTAATCTCTAATCTGACTGATGTCTGAATTTGAGAACTGACCTGCTGCAACAATGAAGTGAAAGTTTATGTTTATGCTTTATTTATTATGTAGCTTTCCATAAACATTTTCCCATAACACAAATATTTGCTCACATTGATGTATGTATTGAATCTGCATAGTTTTCTCTGTGGTGAAGTCACAAAGTTGTGGAGGCTTTGTTTTCTTTTGAGCTATTCTGATCTTTACCACAAGAGGGTGGACTGATCTCTGCCTCTAAACAATTTATAATGCATATTTTTTTCTTTTTGCCTTTTTGTGTTTCATAATGCAAATGCTTTTATTGGGATAAAAATGTATTAGTTGGTATGAATATTTTTATTTAAATTTTATCATCAAAGACCGAAAGCACATGTAGTTAAAGCATTCTGGCTAAAGCTGGTATTTTAGAATTATTGGATGTTCATGAGAAACAAATAATAGTGATTTCTATCTCATCTGCAGCACAGCTTGATCCAGTAAAGAGACTATTTCTCGACAAGATACGGGAATACTTCACAAAGAGCCAGTACGAAAAACATCCCATAAATCAAATAACATGAAAACACCATGTTCATTCCATAGGATATATATATCAAATATATATATATCAAACTTCTCACATATCTATTTTGAAGAACTCATTTTCCACATTTAACCTGGTTTGTGTTGTCCATACAGAGCCTCTGGTGGCCTTGTAGATGCTGGACCAGAATATGAGAACATTTTCAATGAAGAACTAACCAAACTCCAGAGACTCTATGGGGGTGAAGACTTAAGCAGGTTCCCAGAATTTAAGTTCTCTGGTGGGTATATTTTTGCCTTTGTGTTTTTAGAATGAATATTAAAGATCAGATGATCCCAGAAATTTTTTTTTTAATATTTTTTTTTCAAAGCAACTCAAAATGAAAAGCAAAGCACAGCATGGCATTGCCATAGAAATATATCTTTCATGATATATTTTAAAAGGCACTAGTATGTGAATGACATCATAAATGGCAATTTATTTGCTTTTACAGAACTGTAGTTTAAAAAAAAACAAGAGAAACGCAAAATAAATAAAGTTGTTTGATCTGTGACATTTTCAGACTGTGCTTCATTTAAAATAAAATGCCAAGCACCGAGCAAAATCTATATTTGATATAATATTATAGCCTGCATGTAACATTGTGCCCACAGAAGTCTCCAGGGGGCGAGCACTTTTCCCTAAACCGTTAACGTCTCCTCCCACCTCATTAATATTCATGAGCAAAGTTGCCTGCGTGCCGTTACGCTGTGACGACATGGAAGAACTGCGGGTCCCGATTGCTGCAGCCGCTTGTCATTGTGACGAAGATTGGCACTAAGGTAAGCTGTCACTCAAAATCTTCTTTTCCGACTCCCTATCAATCAGGCGATCTGGGCCACACACTAAAAATGCACTCGGCACATAAGATCGAGCTTCCGCGGGAGGCGCGCGGTCAGGATGGTTTGAGCCTGAAATCAGATGTTTGGACGGCGGTTTCGGGGGAGAATTTCTGGCTCGAGACACAGTCAAGGCCCAGCTCTTTTTTTTATGATCTTTTGTAGAAGTGCGAATGGCGGCTGCACTGGTGGGGAGGGATAGCCCGATGTCCCTTAGATTGATTGATTGCCGATTATGGGCAGGCTTTTTATTATATTTAAAGAGACAGCGACGATAATTTTATAAGTCAGCGAAAACTCAAGAAGGCTGATGTTTTTCGTTATGACGTAGTAACGTACTATAATTGTATATTGATTGCGCCAGCGGTTCTTATGGATGAATAAAGCGCTTCGAATAAAACACTAGATATGAACATATAGGGAATGGGTTTGAACATGAACAGAGGCTCAGTACAAACATGGCGCCTACAGTAATAGAGAGAATGAGATACAGTCATCTGTGGCTGAAGAAAAAGACGAAGATATATAAGACCACATTACGAGAAATGAATCACCCCCGAACGTTATAAGAGAATCGATGATTTTTTAAAATGTAGATAATCACAGTTCAGTTCAAAGTGAATCACTCATTGAAGTCGAATATGCAGTGCAGATACATAAAACGATGTTACTATATATATATCTCGAATTTGTATTCGTCTGATCGCAAAGACCACTGCAGATGTTTATCCAATTCAGCATACGTTTGTTTTGAAGCACATGAATGTTATTCTATAAATAAAACAATACTTTGTTTTGTCACTTATATGCAGCGCAACTTTTTATTCACAGCGCATGCAGAAAATGCAATAAAAACGGTCGGTTTATAACGGTCTATATATATATATATATGTGTGTGTGTGTGTGTATACTAACTGTATGTACTAACTGTATGTAACAAACTTTGTTAGTATACATACATACATACACGCGCACACACACACACATATATATTAGTGCTGTCATATCGATAATATATATGTGTGTGTGTGTGTGTGTGTGTGTGTGTGTGTGTGTGTGTGTGTGTGTGTGTGTGTGTGTGTGTGTACTAACTGTGTGTATATATATATATATATATATATATATATATATATATATATTATCGATATGACAGCACTAATATATATATGTGTGTGTGTGCGCGTGTATGTATGTATACTAACAAAGTTTGTTTATAATAATATATGTTTGTGTACACGAATATAACGTATGTGTGTATATGTACATATAAGTGTGTGTGTGTGTGTATATATATTATATAAACACAAACTTATGTTAGATACGATTAATCAATTTGACAGCACTAATATATGTCCATATATATATACAGGTCCTTTTCCAAAAATTAGCATATTGTGATAAAGTTCATTATTTTACATAATGTAATGATTAAAATTAAACTTTCATATATTTTAGATTCATTGCACACCAACTGAAATATTTCAGGTCTTTTATTGTTTTAATACTGATGATTTTGGCATACAGCTCATGAAAACCCCAAATTTCTATCTCAAAAAATTAGCATGTCATGAAAAGGTTCTCTAAACGAGCTATTAACCTAATCATCTGAATCAACTAATTAACTCTAAACACCTGCAAAAGATTCCTGAGACTTTTAAAAACTCCCAGCCTGTTTCATTACTCAAAACCGCAATCATGGGTAAGACTGCCGACCTGACTGCTGTCCAGAAGGCCATCATTGACACCCTAATGCAAGAAGGTAAGACACAGAAATAAATTTCTGAACAAATAGGCTGTTCCCAGAGTGCTGTATCAAGGCACCTCAGTGGGAAGTCTGTGGGAAGGAAAAAGTGTGGCAAAAAACGCTGCACAACGAGAAGAGGTGACCGGACCCTGAGGAAGATTGTGGAGAAGGACCGATTCCAGACCTTGGGGGACCTGCGGAAGCAGTGGACTGAGTCTGGAGTAGAAACATCCAGAGCCACCGTGCACAGGCGTGTGCAGGAAATGGGCTACAGGTGCCGCATTCCCCAGGTCAAGCCACTTTTGAACCAGAAACAGCGGCAGAAGCGCCTGACCTGGGCTACAGAGAAGCAGCACTGGACTGTTGCTCAGTGGTTGCTTGTCATTCGGAAATCAAGGTGCCAGAGTCTGGAGGAAGACTGGGGAGAAGGAAACGCCAAAATGCCTGAAGTCCAGTGTCAAGTACCCACAGTCAGTGATGGTCTGGGATGCCATGTCAGCTGCTGGTGTTGGTCCACTGTGTTTTATCAAGGGCAGGGTCAATGCAGCTAGCTATCAGGAGATTTTGGAGCACTTCATGCTTCCATCTGCTGAAAAGCTTTATGAAGATGACGATTTCATTTTTCAGCAAGACCTGGCACCTGCTCACAGTGCCAAAACCACTGGTAAATGGTTTACTGACCATGGTATTACTGTGCTCAATTGGCCTGCCAACTCTCCTGAGCTGAACCCCATAGAGAATCTGTGGGATATTGTGAAGAGAAAGTTGAGAGACGCAAGACCCAACACTCTGGATGAGCTTAAGGCCGCTATCAAAGCATCCTGGGCCTCCATAACACCTCAGCAGTGCCACAGGCTGATTGCCTCCATGCCACAGCGCATTGAAGTAGTCATTTCTGCAAAAGGATTCCCGACCAAGTATTGAGTGCATAACTGAACATAATTATTTGAAGGTTGACTTTTTTTTTGTATTAAAAACACTTCTTTTATTGGTCGGATGAAATATGCTAATTTTTTGAGACAGGAATTTTGGGTTTTCATGAGCTGTATGCCAAAATCATCAGTATTAAAACAATAAAAGACCTGAAATATTTCAGTTGGTGTGCAATGAATCTAAAATATATGAAAGATTAATTTTTATCATTACATTATGGAAAATAATGAACTTTATCACAATATGCTAATTTTTTGAGAAGGACCTGTGTATATATATATATATATATACGCACACGTATTATATGAAATTGTGACAATTATTTTAAAACGCTTCTTACTATAATCATTTATAAATCATATAAACATTTGAGAACAAAATACTAATTGTTCAGTTAGTTAAGGCTGATAGTAAAACTTGTTATTTGTCTGAGTGTGCAAGTTGATAGGCAGTTTATAACGGCCTTTAATAATGATAATGTAGCTTTAATTTTTTTTTAAATTAATACAATTATGTGTTATACACCTACAGATAAGAGGTGCAAAAAATCAAAATCCCACGCTTATAGTAGCATATTACTCATTTTCCACTATATAGTAAAGAGTGGCAGGTTTTAATGCTGTTTGGGAGTTCTTCCACATAAATTTTTCTCTTTGTTGTGTCAGTTTAGTGGTGCTAAAGATCAGCTTTATAGAATGCCCAAGCATTGTCCACGGCAACAGTAACTATGATGACATCCCCATCGGTGTCCATGGAGGATTACCAAGAGGCTGAACAGGTTTGTGTTGCCATAAGCTAGTAGTTCCATAAACAGCCAATGGAACACTGTTTGTGTTTGTGTGAATGTGTTCAATTGACCTTTTAAAGGAATAGTTAAAAATTAAAATTATCCTATAATTTACTCACCCTGAAGCCATCCGTGTATATGAAGTGTATATGACTTTCTTCTTTTATCCGAACACAATCAGAGTTATGTTAAATAATACCCTGGCTTTTGCCAGCTTTGTAATGGCATTGAAAAGTGCTTGATTTTTGGAAGCTCCAAAAAGCACATCCATCCATCATAAAAGTAATCCATACGACTCCAGTGGGTTAATAAATGTCTTCTGAAGAGAAGCGATGGGTTTTTATATGAAAAATATCCATATTTATAACTTAATAAACTACAATCACTTGCTTCCAGCAATGGACATATGCACGTTCACGAGAGAGTTACTAAAGGTGTCAATTCTCACCTGAGCTTACGCTACGCTACATCACATGTCGGGTCAAAGGTCGCCATTCCACCGGAACTCGTGAACGTGCATACGGACGTTGCTGGAAGCCAGTGATTATAGTTTATTAAGTTATAAATATGGATATTTGTCTTACAAAAACCCTTCGCTTCTCATAAGGCATTTATGAACCCACTGGCGTCGAATTAATTACTTTTATGATGGATGTATGCACTTTTTGGAGCTTCAAAAACACGGGCACTTTTCAATGCCATTACAAAGCTTGGAAGAGCCAGGATATTATTTAATATAGCTCTGATTGTGTTCGGCTGAAAGAGAAAAGTCATATACACCTAGAATGGCTTGAGGGTGAGTAAACTATTCCTTTAAATAAAGTGATAACCATCTTTATATTGCAATAAAAAAAAAATCAATAAGCGTTTTGTAAACATGCAAGTCTAACACACCCTGACACTAAAATCTCACACTCTGAGATTGATGTCTTGTGAATTCTGGGAAGTCTGACCCTCTGCGGTATCGGATGGAGAGATAGAGAGACTCGAGACTAACCCGAGATTTTCCAGCAGTCGTGAAATATTTTTAACATCTCCCCCTTTTCAATCAACACTATTGTTGCTCTCCATCACATGCACTCAATCATGTGGGGCTGTCCAACTATGATGTACAAAGAAGAAAAACTGTACAAATGAGAAAGGGAACCAACACTTTGTATACTATATTATAATTTTAATATATGAATGGATTATTGCATTATAATTATCCAAAATATCTGGATCAGTGTTATTTTAGTATC
The DNA here is from genome assembly GCA_030578275.1 of Meda fulgida. NCBI lineage: Eukaryota > Metazoa > Chordata > Actinopteri > Cypriniformes > Leuciscidae > Meda > Meda fulgida. The sequence goes on along the minus strand of CM060616.1, from coordinate 35,139,133 downwards.
ATTGAGATTCTATTGTAGTTTTTATTAATATTTTTCATTTTAGTGATTTAGTTGTTTTTGTAATTTTAAATATATATATATATATATATATATACATTTAAAAAAAAAATTAATACATCAAGTTAAACTATATAAAATTGAGAAATGTTGCCTGTTCAATAAAATGTTTTCTTTTATATTTTACTTTATTTCAGTTAACTTTTATTTTATTTCAAGTAACATAAATGTTTACGCTTTTAGTTACCTATAACAACCCTGATCTGGATATCTTGCATGTTAAAGCAAACAGTCACTCAAGGTAGTTTTCTATTTCCTCTTAATTTCTGTTAAACCGCCTGAAACTAATGTGAAAAACAATTCTGCTAAATCTGTGAAACCTTTCTAAATCTGACAGACAAAGATAGAGTAGTCTGAGATTTGAGAGAGAAGCGCCTTTGTTAAAAACGAGTTTTTCTTACGTGATTTGAAACCCCATGTCGACCCTCAGGGTCTCGTCGGCTCTGGGGTCTGCTCTGTGACAGAGAGACTGTGTTTCTCAGAGAAGCCTGAGCCCACACACGGACGTTACCGCCCGCAGACATGCCAGCTGACATTGCTAACTTCCACATACCTCACAGATTCATTCTCTATCCTAACCCCCCCCCCCATCCTATGCAGATGCAAGTGGGAGAACAGGCGGCGGGACAAGTGGAGGAAAGGTTGGAGGAAGAAGAGGAGGAGGAGGAGGAGAGAGAGGAAGAGGAGAGCAGCTCAGCACCATCTGAGCCACAGTCTCCTATGGAGGTCTACAAGACAGCCATTTACAGGTAACTTTCTGTTTTTCTTGTGGCATGTTTTTTAAAATTGCTCTTGGATATCTATTTGTGTTTAAAAGTGCGATGTGTTTGTGTTTGTTGACTGTCAGACACCCCTTGTTCCCCCTGTTGGCTCTGCTCTTTGAGAAATGCGAGCAATCCACCCAGAGCTCGGAGTGTGTGACCTCGGCCAGTTTCGATGTGGATATCGAGAACTTTGTGCGAAACCAGGAGAAAGAAGGCAAGGCGTTCTTCAGCGAGGACCCTGATTTGGACAATCTGGTAAGAAGCACCTTGCCATTAAACTGTAGTTCTGATCAATTATTTAAGCAGGTTTTTTAAATATTTACACTACTGTTCAAAAGTTCGGGACCAGTAAGATGGTTTTGAAAGAACTCTGATGCTCACCAAGGCAAGTAAAAGCAGTAATATTGTGTATCAGTATTATTTCAATATAATATAACTGTTTTTTATTTATATATATTATAAAATCTAATTCAGTCCTGTGATGTCAGAGCTGAATTTTCAGCATCATTAATCCAGTCTTCAGTGTCACATGATCCTTCAGAAATCATTCTAATATGCTGATTTGTTGCTCAGGAAATATTTCATATTATTCTCAGTTGAAAGCAGTTGTGCTGCTTAATATTTCTGTGGAAACCAATATACTTTTTTCCCGTCAGGATTCTTTGATGAATGGAAAATGCAAAAGGACAGCATTTATATGAAATTTACTGTCACTTTTGATAAATTGAATGCATCCTTGCTGAATAAAAGTATTAATTTCTTTAATGAATCATACTGATCCATAACTTTTGATATATTTTAGGGATGCGTGTATATTTAGGGATGCATGGTATATCAGTTATTGGGCAATATTCATAATTTTGTTTATTTATCGATAGCAGTCAGTATTGGATATTTAAGCATGCATGTTTATTTCCACTATTTTTACATATTGATTACTTTTGCCATCAACTAACACTCACTTTAAGTTAATATTTCAAAACATTTTAAATTTAATAACACTTAAATCTTAAAATGAATTTCCATTTTTCATTCTGTACATTATAAAGTTGTGAAGTCTAAATTCACTTGTAGCAAGGGCAGGCTTTAGTTTTTATTGCTTTTTTATTTTGACATAATGGTATACAATTTTAATTTAAACCATAACATTAAAATAATTACTGGCTTAATGAAAACATTATTATAAATATTTGTGCTAAGTGAATCATTTTCACACACTCATTTGAGTCCATCGGGATACATGACTAGTGAGGAAATGAAAATAGTCATTATCTAAACGCTTGTTAAATGTACTGTACGTTTTCACTGGGCTCAGATGGTGAAGGCCATCCAGGTGTTACGGATTCACCTGCTGGAGCTGGAGAAGGTAAATGACCTGTGTAAAGATTTCTGCAGCCGCTACATCGCCTGCCTCAAGACCAAGATGAACAGTGAGACTCTGCTCAGCGGAGAGCCAGGAAGTCCCTACTCGCCAACACAGACACAGGTACATTCAGGGACACTGTAGAAATCTGTCTCCATCTTCGCTCAGAAAATAACCGTTGTGCACATGTTCTCCTCGCAGCCGCTGAGCTCGTTCACTGGAGCCATGAGTTCACAAGGTATTGTAGTACCAGCATCGGCTTTACAACAGGGCAACGTTACTGTCACAACTGTAAACCCCACACAAGTGGTAACAGGTTTGTTGATTGTTTTACTCCTCCGTGTTTCTTTCTTTTCTTTTTTTTCTTTTATGTTCACTTCAATGATGAATACAGTACAACTAATAGCTTAAATGCCATGGATAAGTTGCCACTCTCTTGTATTGGGGCAGAGGAAGTAATATAGTGTGATGGCAAAGCTGAATTTTCAGCAACCTTAGCGCCACTGGTTCTGGAAGTATTTTTTCCATAAATTTCTCTCATAGGATAAAAAAAAAAGAAAGTCTACATTAAAGCGTTACAAGCCATTAACAAAGCCAACCAGCTACGATGTGAATCATAACATTAAATACTTTGAAACAAAAAAGTATTTAAAAATCGGACAAAAATACAAAGGTACAATTGGCTTCATCACTCTGTCTCCTCTCCACCAGTAAGCTGGTGTGTGGTGGGCGTTCTGGCGCAATATGGCTGCCGTCGCATCATCCAGGTGGATGCTGCACATTGGTGGTGGTTGAGGAGATTCCCCCCTTCTATGTAGAGCGCTTTGAGTGCCGAGAAAAGCGCTATATAAATGAAATGAATTATTATTATTATTATTATTACAAGACAGTATACTTAAAGGCTTTAGTGAGGGAAAGAGCTACAATCCCATAAAGCATTGCAAACAGCATAATCAACTTAAAAAAGAATGGAGATATTTAAAACTACGCATTTAAAAATGTTGATTATATAAATAAAATATATTTTATTTAGTTTATTGTAATATGTATATATATACATACATATTTACAAGTACTTAAGTATTTGAGAGGCATTCGTAGTGCTTCATGGTAGTGGGCGGAACTAAAGAGCTTTTTAGTGGAGCTAGTGGAATTTTCTGTACAGCATATGGGTAATGTAGCTTTTCACCACAAACTTTACTGTTAAACGATTATTTTAAAATTAAGTTGAAATAATGCTGGCTGACGGCTTCAACGGAAGCTAATACCATCGATTAACAACCTTGTAGCTCACTGTAGGTCTGTCTTTAAAGGTTTATAATTTAGAATTAAGAAAATGAATGTTTTTTTTTACTACTGGCTCCAGACTGTTGCAATCTATTACTCCAGTCTTCAGTGTCACATGATAGTTCAGAAATCATTATTATATGCTGATTTGCCGCTCAAAAGACATTTCTAATTATTATCAATGTTGAAAAAAGTTGTGCTGCTTAATATTTTTGTGAAAATCGTGATACCTTTTTCAGGATTGTTTGATGAATAATTTTTTTGCAATAAATGGATTTTGATCAATTTAATATGTCCTTGCTGAATAAAAGAATTGATTTATTTCAGAAAAAAAACTATTTGGGAACTTTATTTTACAGTGCACTATGCACAGTATAGTTACTATAGTAATTACTATAAATTATGCATAATTACATGCAACTAACCCTAAACCATGCCCTAATCTAACCCTATAATAAGTACAACTATTATTACTCAGTACTTAAATGTATAATTACACTGTAACACGGAAACCTTAAAATAAAGTGGAACCAACTATTCTTACTGAGCCTAAAACTTTGAATGCTAATGTATATTAAACACTGTATCTTTGAAAAATAATTGAATTACTTAAAATTTCATTCCATTTTTTTTTTCTTGATTTCTTTCTTAGTCTGTTCTCTTTCGTGGTATATTGACTCTGTGAGCGTGTGTTTGTTCTGTCCAGGTGGTACAGTATATCAGCCCGTTACAGTTGTTACTCCACAGGGACAGGTGGTCACACAGACTCTGTCACCCGGAACAATACGCATCCAGAACTCACAGGTGAGAGATCGTCACCAAACACACTCTTGTCATGCAGTTTATTCCAGTATTAAGAATTTCTTTGAATGGCTCAAGATGTGCTGATCCAACTATTTAGCAGCACAGCTTCATAATCTATTACGTTGTGGATGGCATTAGCACACATGCTCACACTGTTGACAGCTGAGTTGGTTTGCCCACAGCTTCAGTTGCAGCTGAACCAGGATCTGAGCTTTTTCAGTCAGGAGGACAGCTCGTCTAAGGCCAAGAGAGGCATCCTGCCCAAACACGCCACCAACGTCATGCGCTCTTGGCTCTTCCAGCACATCGGTGTAAGTCAGATTCTTCTGTCCTTCACAGTTTTATATTGTTAGGCCAGCACTATTTTTCCTATTCACAGAAAGAGTGATCGATCACAGATGATTTTTCACTATTTACACCATCATCAAATTCTCTTATTTTTTTAAAACCCTGCAGTGTCAAAACAATTATTCACAATCTGATCAAGCGGTAAAATCAAGTGCCTGACCCTAAACCTTTGAACGCTAGTGTATATTAAACACTATTAAAGATTAATCGTTAAAAGGCTGCGATCTCGATTAAAACACCCATGCAAACATATTCCTAAATGACAGCGATTCGTATATGTCTATTAAACCTTTGAAAAGTATGTTCACAGCGGAACATTCAAATCTGCCTTGGTACTGCCGCTGATCCAGAGAGAGCAGTTGTATAAAAGTATAAAACCGCTCTTTTTAACCACACAGTATAATTATTTATGTATTACGGTAATGGGATAAAAGTTTATAGTTCACATATAAACACTGATGCCTATGACAGCAATCAAAATACAGTAAATCACCATTTGAAAATAACTTGACACTTTTAATAAAGATTGTATAAATTACATTGTTACACCAGTAGGTGGCAACAAGTGACTGTTAAAAATATATTTGTCATTGAATAATTCTTTCAAGAGATTCGCTCAAAAAAGCAGATTTATGCAGTAATGAAACAAGTGAAGTCTTTATGAGCGAGTCATTGAATCATTCATTCAAACCATTTCAAATTATTAATTCAAATTATTTTTGTTTGGTTGTTTATTCAGAATTGTGAGAATCTATATTTTAAACAAAAGAAAATCATGATTCTCAATTTATCCAGACTTAGCAGCACTAAACACTATGAAAATGACCTATGCTGCAAAATATGTAAGTTTTTTTTATGTAAAAACTTTTGTTCTTTATGAATAATTGAATAATTTTAATGTAATAATTGAATTTGTTAATATAGCTGAAAACGAATTTTAATTGTTGTGCTGTCACACTGAATCTGCTTATATATAATGAAAACTTCACATTATCAGACCACAGAGCTACTCAAGCTGAGAAAAAACATTCTGACTGCTTGAAGTTGATTTTGTTCATAAGAACTGCAGTGATCTTTTTTAAATGAATTAAGTGAGCCGGTAGGTGTGGATGACTGGCTCGTGAAGCAGACACACATGTACATTCACACTCACAAATGTCAGCTGCTCATATGACTGAGCTTCTGGAGACGCTGCACAGATCACTGAAGAGCCTGGCGGGCAGCTTTTCTGTCAGGCTTCTGTTTAGATGGGCAGCCCACAGAGAGACATTGTTCAGATAAAGTGGAGAAAGAGAAAGTTAATATATAAAGAGTAAAAATACAGACATTATCCAATAGAGAGGTTGTAAGACCACCTTATTTCTGTCCCCCCCCAGCACCCATATCCTACAGAAGATGAGAAGAAACAGATTGCCCTGCAGACCAACCTCACACTTCTGCAGGTTAACAACTGGTGAGTTATCACACTTTATACATATGTAGGGTCAGGGTAGTCATCTGGATCTCCTCTGATTGGCTCAATGTCTCCAGGTTTATTAACGCTCGACGACGGATCCTTCAGCCTATGCTGGATGCCAGCTCCTCAGACACACCCAAGAGCAAAAAGAAGACGCCCCAGACACGACCCCTACAACGCTTCTGGCCCAACTCCCTCGCCTCCTCTGTGACCCAGCAACAGGTCACCATGGAAGACGGTACGGCGCTTTAGACATCATTAGTTAGTTTGAGGGCGCAGACTTACGCCCGTTTCACACATACTCCGTGTGCAGTGCGTATGCGGTGCGTGTTGCGGTGCGTATGCGCCGCAGGAGCAGCAAGTGCTATTGTGCTTTCACGTCGTGCTGTATACGCACCTCACCTGGAACGGATCGCCGGACCGCATCCGCATGCAGTGTGAAAGCTCTAACCTGTTAACATGGGTACGGAAAAAAATACGCACCGCAAACGCACTGCAAACGGAGTATGTGTGAAACGGGTGTAACTAATGGTAAACGGAAGCTCAAACATGTTTCCTTGATGTGTGAGAACCAATGAGGTTCATTCTCGTGTTACGCAGTACGTTTGAGCTTAAGCAAGAACCAATGAGGTTCATTCTCGTGTTACGCAGCACGTTTGAGCTTCAGCAAGAACCAATGAGTTTTGTTTGTATGTGAATATACGGTATATATTTGAATTATATGGTTGTCATACTCAGGTACCACAGTAACAGTCGGTGTGGGTGAGGACGGACTACAGACGCTCTCATCGGATGGAGCTACGCTAGCCATGCAGCAGGTCATGATGGGAGGTCACAGCGAGGATGATGATGATGAAGACGACGAAGAGGACGAGGACAATGATCCTTCTCACTCCGACATGACCAGGCTGGGCCTGGAGACCAGCGACTCGCTGTAGTAGGACTGAACCACACACGCACACACTCTCACAGTAACGTATATAGTGTATAGAGAGAGACGTTTAAGGAGCATTAGAGCACTAAGAGACATTCACACAAACACCTCGGCTGGCGTGTTGAAGGTCACAGCGCACATCCTCAAGCTGTCAAACAGCTTGTTTGGAGTACAGAGAAAAGGGCTTAAAGCCACACACACCAAAACAACCCACACACACACACACACAGGTAAAAAGCCAAGACAAAAGCACAAGTCTCTCTCACGACGGAACACACAATTCATTTTCGACACAGTTAGCCGAGTGCACTTTTTGTATGATACTGTAAACTTAAAGAAAGTGTTCAAAGCACATTTTGAAAGAGCTAAAAAGAAGGAAATAAAAAAAGTGATGCTGGATGATTCAGTTGTACTTATCCTCATGGTCTCAGATACTGTGACAATGAGATTTCGTCTCTTGCATGCCTGTGTTTGCTTTAATCGGGCACCAGGAAAAAGAAGGAACTATTTTTATAGTACACTGTCACAATTGATCGGTGCCAATTTGTTTTTTCCATTTGTTTGTTTTGCTCTGGTTTGCTATGTTTTGTAAGGAGTATTTAGGTATGAAAAAGACAACAAAAAAAAACACTTTTAATGTGCAGGATATTTGTGGGAACTACTTAGTACAAAGTACAAAGAATGGATTATACTGTACGTTGAAGGCATAAACTCTGAAGCCTTACATTTTTACATTTCTAATGCCGCAATGTGAGACTGTCTCTGATGTCACGTCCTGTGCAATCGACATGGATACCGTGTCCAAAAATGATATTTTGCAAGGTCGTGATTATTGTTTGCGACATTCAATGCCTGTTATTGTTGTATGAGCAGGAAATGTTCTTTCTTTTTAATGATTATATTAACCGAAGTTATACAGAGAAGGACGTCAACAAGAGTTTGTATTTATGTATATTTTTCAGCAAAGGGACGCATCCTTGATGTTAAACCCCTTCAGCCCAAACATTTACGACTGATTTCTTTTTTTATTCCACGTTAAGATGGACAGTTCCTACAGTTTTCACAGGAAAACATGTTATCCACCATAACAAAGTGGATAAAACAAATGTTTTCAATATTTAAGGATTGATTGCATGTGTTTTCATTTATTATTGTAAAGAAACATACAATATTATTTTTAGAAACATACCTTATGCTCACAAATAGAAATACAAATCTATCAGTGTAAACTCCATGAGATTGGTACAGTTGAGCTTTTAGTAAAATCTTGATGGATATTTCAATACAATAGAAGCTGGTATAAAATTTGGATTATGGACACGTTTGTCCCAGGTTCTTTTTACAGCGGTCATTAATTGAGCTCATATATCCTGTTTTATAGTTATTTCACGTATTCAGTATGTGCTTTAGGCTGTCCGTACTGAGTGGCTTTTTCATTTCCAGTATTAGTCTTGTGATCCCATCAGTCAGATGACTAACCCAGGAGAAAGTCAACTCCGTTAGCTTAGCATGAGGAGGTTTAAACGCTGGACTTTGAGCATTTTTCTCTTTTCTCTCTCTCACACACCTACAGATTCTCCTTTCAGACTCTTCATTTTGTAATAAAGAACACTGTACCTGAAGGACACTGTTGCGTGTGATTTGATTTGTTTGTGCATCCTGTAGTATGACATCAGAGCCAGAGGTCATTATTCATGTCAGGGCCGAGAGAGTATTTTTAGTGTAACCTTCATTGAGTTTGCAGCGTAAACAAATAAATCATTTGGCTTGGGGTGAAATTGTAATGTAGTTCATAGAAAGTTGTTTATTTGTTATTATTATTATTGGTCCATTTTTAATTGGATTTGTTACTCCAATTTAGTTTAGCATTTACTCATTTTGCAACACTTGAACATTTTCAAAAAGTGGAAAGCAAGAATGCAGAGATTTGAAAGAGCAGAATAGAGACTTGGGGTACGTTTACACGACAACGAAGTACTAAAAACAGAAAAGTTTTTCCTTTGCTTTTTTTTTTACAATGTTGTCAAATGATCCCAGTTCACACGGATCCGTGAAAATGACTCAAAATGATTTATTATTCATGCCAGGCCAGTAGTTGGCGAACACTATGAATGAAACATGCGTATAGAATGCGTATGCGTATAGACTGAACACGTAATGTGCATGGGCATGACGTCACTTACAAACCCGTTTTCAAAAGTTTGCATTTTCAGGCATTGATGTATAAATAAAAGACCAAAACGCATAGGTTTTCCATTCTTAGTTGAAAACAGTGTCGTGTAAATGGCCCCTTAAGAACATTTTAATACAGTAAATGTCTTAATAACATTAATAAATTTAATGAGAATGGTAAATGCATCACATGTTAAGCGTGTACATTTGGCCTTACATACAAAAATATATGCACTAAAACGTTTTGACATGCATGGATAAATAAATGATAAAATAAATGATATTTGGACCCAAAGAAACAAAAAAAGTACAATAAATAGCATTTTACAAATAAACTGTTTAATCTACTACTTAATTTTTTTTTTATTTTACTGTATTTTTGTTCTAGTCAGTAGAATCAAACCAACATGGCTTATGAAGGGGAATCATTACGAGTCTATATGACACATTACCTTGACATGTTTCTTCTTCATAAGCCATGCTGGATATGGTAATGTCAGACGTTAGTTATGGAAATATGTAAGTCAGCAGAAGCTCATCCACCATGAGGTGCTCAACGACGCTCATCCTCTTCTTTCTGTTAAAAGATAAATTAATTTAATTTAATTAAAACTATTATTTGCATTTCTTAAATACCAGTGTACCCGTAAATATAAGACTAAAACTTTAATATCAAATTAAAAATTTTAATATGAAATTAAAACTCAATGAATGGCTAGGGATAAAATCATATGCTAAACAAATGGAGTGAATGGTGTTTGTATTGGGTCTGTGGCTCAATTCACTGCAGAAAGCTTGAGAAGGTGCAGAACAGTACAACACAATCGCCCCTAGATGACTCTAGTGTTCCAAAAACCATTTGAAAGGTCAAAAAGACCCTGAGGAGCTGGAAGTCTCAGTTATTCATCCGCACAAACACACTTACCAATGATCAACCAAGACAGCCAGGAAACAAAGTTAATGGAATATAAATCCGAGTGCTAATTATACAATGAAAATAAAGTTCAACTGCCATCTTCTAACTGAATGTATGTCACTTATGTAGTGTCATCTAGTGTCTAGTGTCATCAACATGATAATTGCATTTTGTTAATACTTGCTTTTTTAAAATATAAAAAAGTCAGAAAAGTACTTCCAAGGTCAAAATTCAAAGGAAGAAGAGGCTGATTAAATGTGAACATGGTGAGCTTCGCACCACACATTCCCACCACAATTCAGTTCACTGGTGTTACATTGTTTTATGTTTGTGTGTAAGAAATGGGGGAGGTGGGATTCATGGTAGGCCTATAATGTATTGAATATATTGTCTGATTAATGATGTTTGTTTTGAGATGCTGTTAAAGATGCTATTAATGTTTTTTTTTACTGTTGTTAAAAAAACAACAAAATTAAATTGGTAATGATCCATTTATAGGTCCATCAATGGTTTAACTCCTTATTGTCTCTCAGCTTTTCAAATATAAATGTTCACTATAATCTTTGCTTAATATAATTACCTGTTATATCTCATTGGTATAATGCCTCTGGTGCTTGGAATAATCAACAATATATATATATAAACTCTGTTCTTTACCTCCATTTGTTGCTGAATCCATGTGAGAGCTTCAGTTATGCTGGTGTAAACGCCTGGTTTGTTTTTTTGCCCACAGCTCTCAGCCCAGCTGGCTGTCCCGACCAGTGTCCACCCGGACCCGTGACAGGCCAGCGGCCCTCCGTTATCGCCCTACAGACAGAAGACTAGGGATTAAACTAAGGTGCAAAAACATTCAAGTGTACTTGTTTCAATAATGACTATTGTAGTTTATTAGGATGACACAAAGATGCAATACCTGACATGTACCAGCACTACCATCCAAGTATCCTGCACAGATGTTCCATGAGGTCAGACCCCGTCTGCGGCATTTTTTGGCGGACAGTAACGGGACCTGAGTGACATGTAGGGACACACTGGTCTCTCCTGCACAACACACACACATGTGCATTCTGAAAAGTCAACCCCAAAAATACAAGACGATATAGTACTCAACATGTCTACAAAAGCTGTGAAACTTGTTTACCACAAGCATTTTCAGAAGAGATACCAGTCAATCAGGAGCTCAATTTTATTATTATTGTTATCTTTTTTTTTTTTTTCATTACATGCCCTTAAAAATGTACTAACAGCTGATGGATCCACACTCACCACCATCCACTGTGGCTCCCCAGCCTGAGATTAAACACATCTGTCCATCCTCAAAGCTCTGGCCATAACTAGGCAGACAGATGGGGGCTACTTGGTCTGGGGCACAAAAAAAGAGATGCATTTCGTTAAAATCATGCTTTTAAACTCATCTATTTTACAAATATTTCAACCAGTGACAAAAAGCTAATTCTTACCGTTGAAAGACAGAGGTAGTTTAAGCCTTATTAGTGCTATGTTGTAGCTGAGTCCTTTTGGCCTGAAGTTCGCATGGTAGATGATTTTCTCCACAGAGAGAGCTCCAGATCCACTCAATGGCTGGTCTATCATCCCAGCATACACTGTCCATAACACTGGCTGAGCAAAACTTTGAACAAAAAGAATCACGAATGTAAGTACTGGACCATCATAAACTAATCTGGATTAGCCTAGAGCCAGTTTAAACTATGCTGGACCAGTATAAGATCAGCATAAACTAATTTGAACCAGCACAGAACTGGAATAAACCAGTCTTGGTTAGCACAGAACCAATATAAACCAGTCAGGACTAATATCTGACCAGCATAAACCAATCTGGACCAACACAGAACCAGTATTGCGGACCAGCACCAAACCAAGATAAAACACCAGACCATCACAATCTAGTCTGAACCAGCTCAGCATCAGCATAAATGAGTCTGAACCAGTATAAACCAATCTGAACTGGTACCTGACCAGGTTAAAACAGTCTAGACCAACATCAGATCAGAATAAACCAGTCTGGACCAGTATTTGACTAGCATAAAACAGCCTGGGCCAGCACCAGACCATCATAAAGCAGTCTTGACCAGCACACAACCAGTGTAAACCAGAATGGACCAGCCTCAAACCATAATAAACCAGTCTGGGCCAGCATCAAACTAGTGTAAAATAGTCTGGACCTGTACCAGACCATCATAAACTAGTCTGGACCAGCACGGAACCAATATAGACAAGTGTGGACCAGCACCAGATCATCACCAACCAGTCTGGACCAGCACAAGACCGTCATAAATCAGTCTGGACCATTATAAACAAGTCTGGACCAGCAATAGACCATCATAATCCAATCTGAACCAACACAAAACCAAACATAAACCAGCTTGGAGCTGTTTATGCATGATATACTCACCTATAGACACAGTGAGCAGCAGTGAGTATCCAGCGCTCACTGATGACTGTTCCTCCACAGAGATACTGGTTTTGGTAGTTTAGGCTGACCTGCCATGGGACCTGGCCGGGCCTCGACACGTTTCCTCCAACAATACGATTGTGGACCGCTGACCTGGAACCACACTCTACACAATAACACACAAACAAAATTTGTCCATTTTCTGGGGGAATTTTTTCTTTGCACATGCAAAAAGTCACTGACACAATGCTAGGATGTTGCCTCGACGTTGAAATAAGGTTGCTATGTGGTTGTGAGTGTTTTTACTATACATACGGTATAGCTATTTGGTTGCTGGGTAGGATGTTAAGGCATTTCTAGGGTGTTCTGGGTAGTTACTAACTGATCACTGACTTTTTATTGTCATATACACAATATTACCAAGATGAAGACAATCTGAGCTTTTATGAGAGTATGATCTACTTAAACTGTGCAACAATTACACTCATTGCTTATCTTTTAAAGATTAATATCAGTCACTCACCTATACATTTTACAGCTATCACTACACCAGAACTGCAGAGAGTCTTTCTGAAATAATAGAAAATACACTTTTAGTGAAATCAATATTTCTGTCTAAAGTACTCAGTTAACAGTTCTAGTTTCATTTAAATGCCTGCATTGCAAATCGGCTTGTCATGCCAAACTGTCACAACTCTCTCATTTTATTGCAGCATGGAGTCAAGATGTCTCCTTTCTTTTTCTGCTCAAAACCTCATCCCAGCTGCCAAGAATAAAGCCGAGCAGACGCTCATACATCTGAAGGTAAGATATCTCACAAACACAGTCCTGACTGCTTTATCAGATACCAAAAACACTCCTGAACATCAATATCTGCAGAGACACTTCAGTACTGAACAATCTGCCATGTAATGCGTCAGTCACTGGACTGATCTTATTTGACAGTCTTTGGCCTAAATACTTCCTCCTCAGGCTTGAGTCTAATATTTGATTTAGACCTGAGAAAAACAGTGACTGAAATGCTCATTTGAAAGCTAAAGAGCAACCGCTATTAATAGTCAACACAGGGCTCCAAAATTTGGGCTTAAAATTATCATTTTTGCTTGTTTGAAAGGAAAGTCGGATTCAAAAATGAAAAGATTCGCATCATTCAACCTTACATTTGGTCCACGTTGTTTTAAAACAAACTTTTTTGATATATTTGAATGTTGCTTAGAATACAATAATAAAAAAAAAACAATCTGATGTAAGTCTCACAAAGCTAAAATAAAGGCTACATCATAATATAACGTTCAATCATTTCGAATCAGACGAGGTAAAAAGGGGCTGTTTACACGACACGATTTTCTTTCTTTTTTTTTACGTAAAACTTTTTATGCGTCATGGCCGCTCATTTACTCGCGACAACAGCGTTTCGGGATCCTGAAAACCCAGACTTTTGAAAACAGGTGTTATCGGCTCTTTGTAAACTACAAAAACGTTTTGTTTCTTTACAAAGTGACATCGCCAACTGCTGGCCTGGCAGCAAAATACAGTTATTTTAGCTGTTTTCGTGGATCAGTTTGAACAGGATCAAAACTTCAAAAATGCAAAGGAAGAAATTTTCAGGCTTTAGTACATCGTTGTCATGTAAAAATATATGATATCTGGTGAAGGCGCATATACAGACATGTTTGTTAAATTGTAAATTATTCCCACAAATCTTTATTTTGCCTTTTAATGGTAGTCTGAAGCCTTAGAAACCACAGTGTTAAACTAATGCTTTGTTTTGGCAGGGTACATTCGGTTACTTTTGCACGCATGTGTATAAAAGAAGGTTTACCTAACGTATGAAGAGTTCTGGATCTTGAAGGTGTCTTGAAGGGCTGTTTGGTTGATATTGAGAGCCACTAGATTATTCTGAAATACTGCTTCAATAGAGGAGATGGGAATGGCAGCAGAGCTTACGTAACTACAATCAGAGAGAGGAGAACAAAAGAGAAATTACTCTAGTTATTACCAAGTTACTTTAAAAAAGAATCGATGGGATAATACTTGAACACACTAAAATGGCACAATTTGAAAAAGTGCTTTCATATATTAAAGCTGGAGCACTGAGTACCTTCTCATTAAGTTTATAGTTATTAAATGCTAAAAGACACAATATAGAACCTTAAAGTTTGTGTCAAGCACTTCATATTTAGAACCTTTTAGTGGTTTCCATCTTGGAATTATTTTATGGATTTAGTTTTAACTAGTTTTGTTTAAATTCTTGTATTACATTTTATGAATTAAACCGATATATCTTTATACAGACACATTTTATCACTAGAAAAACATTTAATAACCTGTTAAACATGAAACTATTATGTATAATTTAAGACATTTTTTTCTTATATAGAACCTTTTTGGCATAAAGTGCTCTTTAGGGTTCTATATAGAAACTCACTGAACCTTTTATACCCAACATAGAAATATCCCTCTCTTTCCCTCTCAATTTCACACTTATTTACTTTCATTCATAAGCTGTCACTTCTGAAAAGATGAAATCAGTTGACTTTAGCTGATGGTGATCGGTTCTCTTATTAAGGAGACGTGGCCCGAGGGACTGAAATTAATCATTATTTCTGGCCAAAAAAGTGCCAAGATGCATAATAAAGACAGTGATGCCAAACAAAAAGATCAGACCTCTAAAATTAAAATAATGACAGGAGATTGTAGGTGTTAAATGTAACATCTTGACCTAGTTGAGGTGAAACAGCGTTTGCAATGATGTTTTTTCTTCTTCTTTCATTTAATGGCAGACTGCTTTTAATTGGATTAACTATGCCGGTAATGAGGCCACTGGGAACAGAGGCACATTATTATTCATAGACACCCACACAGTGCAAGAAAACACACACACACACACACTGGAAAAGTATCACCATATTTCTGTTTAAAAGGGGGAAATCCCTGCTTTGCTCTGGAAAATTACTTTTCCCTAAATAGCAGACATGGGCGGTGTAGATGGCTGTTAGTTAACAGAAATGAAGACCCAAGATGTGTAAATGCCATGGAAATTTGAATGAATATAATATATATACATATATAATAAATATATAGTTCCTAGTTAGAAATATTTTATTGGATGGAAATTGTGAGTAAAAATATATATATTAAAAAAAGAAAATCCTAATCCGTAATTCTTATCTGGTAAATCACAAAAAAAGATATATTTAAAGATATATTTTATAATTTATACATATAAATAAATAAAAAATACATATGAAACTGAAATTTAAATTATTTCATTTATTTTAATTATAATATTTTTTTATAGTTGTTTTAATTTAATTTAATCTATTGACACTGTTAATCTATTGATAAGTTTAAAAAAAAAAAGTTTGAAAACAAGTAGCCTTGTAGTTATAGCAGAAATGTATAAGTTTACATGGGAGGGGGCTTCAAATATGATCTAAAAGGCAATCCATCTGCCCCCAAACACTTAAATGATAAATATTCATTGTAATTGTGTTTGTGCCTGTTGTATCCCAGTTGTCTGCAGGCTAAGGCGCCCAGGTGAGAATCCCAGCCTTCAGAGCACACAGTCCTCCAAGAGCCCCTGCTGAACACCTGCAGCACTGAGCTTCTGCCACTCACACGCACTGAGACACACAGAGAGACAGATGTGGGTCAGTTAAGACATGCACGCTTCACATGCTCTCAGTGGTTAACATCTGGGGTCTGGGTTTAATGATTTTGTAAGATCTGCTTATAGATGGGCTGATGACAAAACTGGTATCGAAAGTTGTTTGATATTTTTTTTTTCTGACATGCATCATTCACAGTAACGTTATTAAAACAATACATAGGGTGAATTTTGATTTTGTGCTTAAAGTCAGGAAGAGACAGACAGGATCAGCCCACCACAGTTGAGTTCATCTTCTCCATCTCCACAATCCTCGACTCCGTCACACACAGCTTTTCTGCTGACACACCGAACCGACGTGACACAGTGAAACTTTCCTGAGCAACTCTCCAGACCCACTGGAGACAAAGAGACTGCTTTCAAAATGCATGATGGTGACTGAGACACACACACACACACACACACACACAACAACCATCTGTTAGCAGTGACCTACTGTCATAGGTGGAGCTCATTAAACATTTACAGTTCCCACTGCTCAAGATGAGTTTCAGTAGTAAGAAAGACACTAACTCACCTTCACAGACATACACACACTTGCACACACACACTTACACACGTTCACACGTAAATTTATTTTCGTCATGGTGGGGACTTTTCTTTTACTTCTATTGTCTATATACTGTATACAATTCAAAATAACTGCTTTCTATGTGAATATATATTGAAGTATAATTTATTCCTGATGTAAAGCTGAATTTTCAGCATCATTACTCCAGTCTTCAGTGTCACGTGATCCTTCAGAAATCATTCTAATATGCTGATTTGCTACTGAAGATTATTATTTATTTTGTTAAATCAATGTTCATCTTTTATGGTGAAAAATGTTGCTGCTTAATATCTAGATTACTCCAATTATTGGAGTAACTGGATTAATGATGCTGCAAAATTCAGCTTTGCATCAGAGGAATAAATTACATTTGAAAATATATGCAAATAAAAAAGTTATTTTAAATTGTAATAACATTTCAAAAATATTACTGTTTTTTACTCTTATTTTTTGATTAAATTAATGCAGCTTGGTGAGCAAAAAAAGACTTCATTCAAAAACATTAAAAAAATCTTAAATTGTGAAAAATGTTGTGTTGTGAAAAATCACAAATTATTAATACCTCCCACCTCCCTCCCACTCACCTCCCAAACCTAATCCTAGTGACAGTATCAAGACTATAAGCAAGACCAAGATGATGAGCAGAGCCAGCAATCTTCGAGACACATACGGCCAACACAAAGATTTCAAGTTTGACAGGTCCTCTCCTGAGAGAGAGAGAGAGAGAGAGAGAGAGAGTGAATAATTGATTGAATAAATCAGTCTGCTGAAGGCCAGTGCTGTCAGTGGAGTAAGACTGATTAGATCACATTTTAACACCTCAGGTAGCTGAGGTGGCCATGTAAACCACACACCCAAGCCATTCCAATTTACTTACACCCTGTGACACACCAAGAAAGCGAGAAGCCTGCTTACCATCCAAGAAGGGCTGCACCTTGATGACGGGCACACCTGGGCTGGGTGGGATCTGAATGTTGTGAACTTTGTTGTATACAGGCAGTGGAGCTGACGCCACAGTAGGCAACTCGACAGGGACGTGGGGGTCCTGCGAGTGCGGGTCGTAGAAGCGAATCGAATGGCTGTTTTGACTGCTGAAGGAGCTCACGTTGAAACTATTGGGGGTCTCCACAATGGGAAGGTCCTCTTCTGTGATAGAGACCAGCTCAAGAGCTCTAGATTCAGTGCCGTCCTCTACCAGATCCTGAGAAAGTTGGTGAGAAGACTGAGGAAAAATAAACTCTTTTAAATGATATCAAGGTATAAACAATACCTGTCTTTTTTTTTTTTTTTTTATAATTATGTTGTTGTTGGTTTATGTTTTTAAAGTCTCTTATGCTCACTAAACCTGCATTTATTTGATCAATAATACAGTAAAAACAATGAAATATTATTACAATTATTACAAACTATTTTCCATTTGAATACATTTTAAAATGTAATTTATTCCTCTGATTCAAAGCTGAATTTTCAGCATCATTACCCCAGTCTTCAGTGTCTAAAATGTGAATTAAAATAAATAAATGAATATTAATAATGTACTTTTTTTTATTCTTCCAGTTGTACACACAAGTGTATTCACAGTGTAATGACAAAAAAAGAGCATGATGGATGGAGTGACACCAGAGAGAGAGTATGTGGTAGCTGATATGATAGATGCACCTTGTCAACGTTGATATAATTTAAAAGTGTCTGATACACAAGGACACCAGCAAACACTCAGACATGAAATACCGCTGGTCATGCCTCCTTACCCTCTCCTCTCGGCTTCCTCCCTCTGAACCCGGCCGCTCCGTCTCTCCTGTGGTCTGGGAATAAGAAGCCATTACTCTGTTCTTTCATCCCCTCATCTTGGATGAACGAGGCAAAAGAGAGACGACATTGACACCGATCTACTAAGGAAGTAAAAAAGTTATTTTGTGAATGGGAATCCAAGGCCCTCGGTCTGTTTAATCCTTGTTAGAAAGAATGAAGAATGAAATATTCCAAGTGACTCCAAATCCAAGTGACCGCCTGTGAAATTAGCTTTGGAGAAATTGAGAAATGAAGGGGCTAATTTGAAGGTGACTAAGTGGAGAGCTTGAGAAATGTCCTTCTGACTGACTTAAGACATATCTTATTCTTGTTCATTCCTCCCTCTCTCTCTCTCTCTCTCTCTCTCTCTCTCTCTCTCTCTCTCTCTCTCTCTCTCTCTCTCTCTCTCGCTCTCTCGCACACAGTGACACCTGAGCAGGTGTGCAGCAGCGTTTTGTCGTGTCACTACAGCTGTGGATCAGGTAATGCTGGACGGGGTCAGCTCGGCTTCTGAGGTCCAGTTACACTAGAAGTTCAGGCAAGAGCACCAGGCACGAAAAGGTCATCAGTCTTTAGGCTGTTCCCTAATTCAACACTATACCCATAGGACCTATAATTATATTCATTAAGCACCTTGTGGTTTCTAAACAGATGCTGTTTTTTCATGAAAACATTAAAATACAATTCAAAATGAACATAATTATTTTTCAATTTCTGAACATTTGTTTTGATATTTTTTGGGGCTTAGATGTTGTAAAAAAGAAAAGAGAAAGTTGAACAAGTCTTGTTAAAGGAAAGGGTGAAAAATACCCACAATTGTATTCATTAAGGACATCGGAGTTTCTAATTAGATGCTTTTTTCATTACAAAACATTAAAATGCATTTCAAAACCTCTAATATGATGAACATATTTTTATTTCTGAAAATGTTTTATTCTATTTATTTATTTTTGATGAGCATGTTGAGTGAAAATGTGTAGTTGTTCAAGATTGTAATAAATGGGGGGAAAAAGTCTTGTGGGAAAAAATGGTGAAAAAAAAACTTTCATTCCCATAAAAGTACATTATAATGCGATTCAAAAACTTATTTTATGATAAAAATATTCCTAAATTTTTAAACATTTGTTTTGATATTTAAATAAAAAAAATCTGTTCAGAGATTGTAATAAAAGAAAAAGGGTCTTAATAAAAGAACATGTTTTCAGTTTCTGAAAATTCATTTGGAATTTTTTGGTGAGGCTTAGAGTTAAAAATGTCTAGCTGTTTGGAGACTGTAATAAAAGAACGAAAATCTTATTAAAAGACTTAAATTCTTGAAAAAAATGTTTGCTATAAGTTGTTTAGCATAATCTTTGTTTGAATAATAAAAAATATGCAGTCAGACTGATTTGTTTTGAAATATTATTAGTAATAAATGTCCACCAAATTTAAAACCAATATTTATTGTAAGAAACCTGCAGGAAGCCATTTTGTTGTTACAAGAAACCCATGCAGACAGAAACACCTTAAGACCCATTAGTCTTTAATAAAATAATATAATAATTAATTAATAATACTTTGTTCTTTATATGAAAACGGTATGAATAAAAAAAATGATGTAAAAAAGTATACTATAATTGTTTTTTGAAAGCTTAATGATTAAGTTAAACACTTAAGTATATTCAAAGTGTAATGAAATGTTTCAGTATTTTTAACTTCATGGTCATTAAATCAACAAATCATTGGATTTGTTTAGGGTAGTTATTGGTCACACAGTTAACACAATGTGTCAGAGAGAGTATCATTACATCAGTCTAAAACTGAGAACCCTTGTTAGTTTTCCATCATGCTCTGAGAGCTGTATCTGGTGTCGTTGTGTCTTTTTTTACCCTGTGTGTGTGTGTGTGTGTGTGTGTGTGTGTGTGTGTGTGTGTGTGTGTGTGTGTGTGTGTGTGTGTGTGTGTGTGTGTGTGTGTGTGTGTGTGTGTGTGTGTGCGCGTGTGTGTGTGTGTGAGACTTATACATGCAGTGTCGCTTTCCTACCAGCAGATGTCACTGAAACGCTGTAATGCGTCACGCGTTCTGCCGCTGCATGACGCATCTTTGGTCGAGCTTTAGTTTTTTTAGGCAGCTGTTCATGAGTCAGCGCCTTCTCGGTTGTTACGGGTGAAGTGGTCTCTGTTGCAATGATGATTCACATGTTTGTTTGATAAAGGAACCGAATTTTGCTCGGTTATAATCCGTGCCTCCCTCTCTCGTGCAGTCACGACTATACTGCGGTTGACTCAGCACAGACTGACAGAAACAAGACCGTGACCGATGAGAAACGCAAGAGGCCAAATATTAAGTGGCATTTATAGTTTCAAAACTTTTCTAACTTTTCCCTCCAGTGGAAGCAATGAAGTGTTTAATTAAACTAAAATCAGCGCTCTTGTTCAACTATGAACAACACATTGACCAGCGGTTTGTCTTGTTAATGGTTGTAAAAGTATTTGTATCCATCCCTGACCACTTTAAAGTCTCCATGAAATCAAAAATGAAGTTTTTGTGCTTTTAATATGAATATGAAGATATGTGTTGAAAACTTACGGTCTTCTTCCGCCAATATGGATCAGTGATTTTGATGACATCACTCTGCACTTTAGCTTCTCATCAGATTTTCTGTCCAATCAAATGCTCTCTAGAATCTGAAGTGACCCGCCCCCTGCATTATAATTAGACGCTGATGCTGCGGCTAAAATCAGTCGCTTGTTCACACAATTATATTTTCTACATGGTGAATAGTAAATAGTGCATTATATAGGGCCAGGGGATAGGGAACAATTCAGACAGTGTAAATATGCTTTTCCATCGGGGCGAATGAAGTCTGGTTTCACATTAGTTCTCACTGAACCGCCACAGCGCGCACACAGTCTGCTCCGCTCCAGACATGATAGCACAGCAGATCATATGCGCAAGTCGCGCATACCAAAAAACTTATATCACACCCATTTTAATTCTGCACAGAATGCCATATTTTAAAGTGATATGGAGGAGATTAGGACGAAACTGCTGCTTTATCGAGCTCAAGGGCTCTGGACGAGCTGATATAAACTAAACGCTATTGGCTATTTTAATAAAGGGGAGGAGCTGTTCGAAATGTCCCTCCCTTGTCTTCCTGTTTCAGTGGAAATTACGTCAACACATTGAATTATGCTGTGTGTTTTAAGGCACTTAAGTGGGCCTTTAAATATCGGAGTCCCTTACAGTTTGCTTTATTAAATGCATTTTCTCATTTAGATAGCTCTTAAAATGATCCATATGTTTAATAATTCTTAGCACCAAATAGTCTGATGTTCTCCCAGTCTCTCCTATTTTCACAGGCTAGACAAACCACACCTCGTATGTTTTCTAGATTCATAGTCAGGTAGGCAACATGCCAAAGATGAACCAGTTTGAAAAGCTTAAAGCTACCGGCCCACCTGTCCAAAAATAGTCAAGTCCTGACCTTAGGCTTTGCATATGAGTCACATTATTTTAGCTTCAGTAGACAATAAAGTACATAAGACACATAGGTTTTTTCAATAAATGTTAACCAAGTATTAAGGTTTAGCCCTATAAAGTTTGATATGAAATAATAGTCAGATCTTTTTTTAAATGGAACAGTTTATTGAACCTTTAGACCAAATATAAAAGTTTGGATACAGTGTGTTTTATGTCTTGTATCATATTTGATACATCAGGCTTTTATGGCTGAGAATAAGAATATGGAGCTCATATATACAGTAGATGAGGAAAAAACACCTCAATTTTAATTAAAACACCTCCTGTGAAAGAGATTTTTAATTTCAGAGAGGCTATCCTGGTTAAAGAAAGTTTAAATAAATAAAAAAATAATAATTCAGAGGCCTGAACTGAGCAATTTTATGCAATTTATATAAATATTTATAACAGTAGGCTACATAACAGACTACTGACATAAAATGCATGTAAATATCAGTTGTCACTCTATAGCTCCCAATATGTTCTAATAAGATGATATTTAAATTATTAGTTTTATGATAAAAGCTCTGTAGTTTTTATTGTGGGCCATAACTGCAATACAACACAATATGATGATTGAGATTCAAAAGCCTGATGCAGGCTATAGGCCTATTTGATATCCTATTCATGTTTACATGATTTTTCTAAAAATGAAAATCAAGTAAACCTAAGTTGCTTCAGTAGTCTACACTACAGTAAATGTGTATTTTCAGTAAAAAGCAGTAAAGATTTCACAGCAAAATGCCTTATACTTGCTAAAAAAGTATGATCTCTCAATCATTGGGTAGGAGGCATTTAGAAGATTGTGTACAACACAATTTTTTTCCCCATGTTGATCATTTACAAGCTTTATAAATTAATATAGGCTAGCAAATAGTATACAGTAGGCTTTATGAATTAATTTTCAATGGGTGGACATAATTAAAATTCAGAAAGAGAAGGATAGACGTGACAGGTTTGGCGACAGTGACATCAGTGGTGACGTCAAACATCACCCATTCAGGCTCGACGTCACCGCTGACAGTGCTAGCGATTGGAGGATTTAGAGCGCGTCTCTGTGTTGAAGGACCCCACTTCCGCAATACTACAGTCAGACCTCGCTTTATTGCGTTAATACATCGCTGTATAACATGTCACAAACTAACTATAGTTTTTCAAAAGTAAGTGAAAGACAATAAGTATATATATGTAACTGCCATATAAATCCAGCATGTGCTAATACTCATACATCCCAATCTGGATTTATTCCGATTTTTAAAAAAAAATACGTGATGGATTCATGCTAATGTTATCCGCCACCTCTTCTATATCTGAATGTACGATAAATATAGCCTACGGACACGAGCACTGCTGTACGAGCGTCGTCGTGATGTCAGTGAATTTTAGGTGCCCCCTCAGGATGCCTGAGTAGTTACGCTCGCCAATGAGCGTCTCCAGTCAGTGTGAATGTCCTTCATATCTCTGTCTGGCTAGTGAACTTGTCATCACGGATCCTAATTTGGATTTTTTTTTAAAGGGAAGAAAATCACCTCTCCGGTTCGCCGCTGCTCCTTAATCGCGTGACATTCTGGAGCGATTAAAACAACTTTAACTGCGCGCGACATGGAATGCCGAGTGCTGTCGATTCAGAGTCATGTCGTGAGAGGATACGTGGGGAATAAATCTGCATCCTTCCCGTTACAGGTGAGCAGCTGAAGCACGACAATGCACTCGTGATCATTATGTTATAGTGCATGACAGCATGCTGGTGGAGAAAGGAAAGGTCACATGGTCAGTATTCCTTTGCATGCAGTTCTTGTGATATCTATGAAGTGAACTTCCCTTATCTAGAGTCTAGGCTATTTAATTCCCAGAACTTGGCCTTTTGATGCTTGTTGCAGTAGCGATATGCGAGCCGGGATTCAAGATGCTTCTATTAAGAGTAATTTGGCTACATTTGTATGCCACAGGAACTTGAAGCTCGTGTTGCCAAAACACCGGCAGTTTAATGCTCACAACCCGATGCGGCGAGACCAGCGACTGTCATGATCAGCATGAGTGACAGTGCCGTGAATCATCACCAGAAATGATTAGGATATCATTGAATCTCGGGTTTTGAAAGATCATTTGGCATGAGGGTTCAAGCCCCGTCCAAACTATTAAATTAGGCTCATTAGCTTTTGAATGGCGATAGCTGTCATGCCACCAGAAAGCGGCTGTCTTCCTCTTATGCATGCTCGCGCTGTTTTACGATTACAAGATTGACGTCACAGCCGCGAGACTCAATTCCAGCAAAATCGTGACATGTTTTTTTTTTCCAGCGGCTCTCCCAGCCACCCACGCTCGTGCACCCTGCATTTTAAATGCATTTTCTTTCAACTTTGAGTACGTGTCTTTCATTGAAAAAGAACGCTATTTGCATTGACCCTCGTGTTTTGAAAATGCCTTTATGTGTGGGTTCCGAGAGAAAGTGAAATCCATACGTGTATCATTTACCAATAGTGGTACTAGTTATAGAGTAAGTTTTATTTCCCCTTCAAATTCTTCCAATGTGTTATTTGACAACCAAATTCCAGTAGGCAGATATATGGCATGAAACGGATTGATTGGATGGTTGTGGTTTGCTATTGGTGGATCTCATGTGAGTGACAGGTTGTCCCGCCCTCGCGCCAGAAAACACGTCATCAGAGAAGAGATGTTGTTGCAAGAGGGAGAGGCACATGCACAAAAAAGTGATGTGCACATATAACTAATTTATAATAAACTGCAAAATTCCATAAATAAGAGTTGTCAATTTTGCTTTCATGTTGGTTTTTATGACCGTCTTAAACGATTAACTTAAGCAATGAGTGTAATTGTTTTGCGGTTTATATTTTAAAGAGGCTAGACACTATTGGCAAAACTGTTGAAATTTATGGGCTTTTTGGCTTTTCATAGTGTTTTTCCAGACTAGTGGAAAGAAAACATCCAAAACATACTGTTATGTTGATCTTTTATAGGCTAGCACTTTATCTATTTGTGTCTGTAGATATAAATTACAGCATATATCTTTAATAGCGTTTTCTCAAAATGTTTTTTTTTCTCCTAAACTGAGCCAGAAATATTCACTTGAGCTGCACTTACATACACCAAACTTAACAGTTTATTCATATCTATATTCTGAAGTTTTTTTTACATGGGGGTTTGTTCATATATAATTTGCCTGATTTTATACAAGATTGTATTCCTTAAAAAAATGGTGAATTTCTTTTCCTGATTTATGAGTGATAAAAATCCAAACTGTAAAAACTTTTGACTCCTAATTTAAAAAAAAAAAATGATATAAGAATTTTGAACCTGACTTGAAATGTATGCAAATTAATGGATATTTAATTAGATAATTCCTCACTTGCATATTTAAACAGAACTTGTAATACAAAAAATAAGCTATTCTTAATTTAATCAATCAACTGGGGAATGTATAGTTTTATATTAGTTATTTTTTACCATATTAACCTGGGGTGTCTTAGAATAATTAATAGAATTAAATTAGTTGTTTTTCACTCTAATTTTTTGAGGATTTTGTACTAGGTGTTGAAACAGCAAATCCACTGCAAGAGAAAAAACACATTTGTGTTACTTGAAAAATGTAGCAGCCCTGGTTTATAGTCTACTTAGGCTATGGCATTTTATTTACTAAGAACGAAGGCTGCACCAGAGTCAGAATGTTTAAATAAATGAAAGCATGAGAAAACAGTTTAATGTTCAAAAACGAACTCAATATCCCTGTTAAATCGTCTTGGTTACAGCGGTTATGCCATGTGAAATGTCCTCGATAACTAGTAAAGCAAGAAGACATTCTTATTCTTATTTTTAGTTAGTTTTTCTGCCACTCTTTCAGTTCTATTTTATGATAAGTTTATGATGATGATAATAGTAATATATATATATATATATATATATATATATATATATACACCATTACAGACTCTTATGATAATTGCTTTTAGAGTGTTACTCTCTAAATGAATTTCTTTTCACGTTTGGAATGTGTCTGTGTTTGTCAGGTCATGGGGTTTGAGGTGGACTCGATCAACTCTGTTCAGTTCTCCAATCACACAGGTAGGCTGACTCAAACTTCTGCTGATTTTTGGATAACAGTCTGTCCTCATTGAAACAAAGTCATACAAAAACCTGTTCTAATCTAAAAATGCATAAGTTGTTGTGCTGTTCGCTTATTTGGATAAAGAGTCTCAAATTAAGTATTTTAAATGAATTATTTTTATTATTATGATGATGATGATGTCACACATGCCCTTATGAGAATGTGTTACTGTATGATGTCATAATTACTAGAACCAAATGGAATCTTTTTGGCACCTTCTTTTGCAATAAAAGGCGTTGGTATTATCTGAAATGGATTATGACATGGTAAAATGTGTTAAGCAGCACAGTCAGAGTACAGTCGTTTTTTCACAAAACAGCATGCAAAAACATATGCACTGAAGGAAGAATCACTACAGATTTCATAAACATAAGTTAATGTGTTTTTCAAGTTAATTATCAGTTAACCTGACAGGCAGCCCCAAACAACAGCTGCGCTAACTGATCAGCTTAATAACATGTGATTAAACATATAATTATAATAATTTTATAATTGGCTAATTTGCTGCTCTACAGTTTGTTTGGTGTAACCAATAATTTGGTAACACTTTACAATAAGGTTCATTAGTTAATGTATTAACTAACATGAACTCACAATGAGAAAAACATTTGTTACTGTATTTATTAATCTTTCTTAATGTTAAATAATATAAATAGAGCTTTTCATTGTTTGTTCATGTTAGTTCACAGTGCATTAACTAATACAACCTTTGATTTTAATAACAAATTTGTAAATATTGAAGTTAATATTAACTAAGATTAATAAATCCTGAAGAAGAATTGTTCATTCTTAGTTCATGTTAACTAAGGTAGTTTACTAATGAACCTGTTGTAGATTTTTGCCTAAACCTCACTACTCTACCAATAATACTTATACTCTAGCGTGTCTATTATATTGACGTTAGCTAAGTTTACACTTCAACGAGTCTACAGTCGACTTGAGTATCAGTTCCCTTTCTATACTTCAACGAGTCTACAGTCGACTTCAGTATCCGTCTAGTCCTATACTCCAGCGAGTCTTCTTCTGTCGACTAGAGCCGAGTCTAATAATTCTAACTTGCATGTTTTCTGCTGCACAGCTTAAATGACAGACAGACTTCAGCAAAT
This sequence comes from Meda fulgida, assembly GCA_030578275.1. Taxonomy (NCBI): domain Eukaryota; kingdom Metazoa; phylum Chordata; class Actinopteri; order Cypriniformes; family Leuciscidae; genus Meda; species Meda fulgida. The sequence goes on along the minus strand of CM060616.1, from coordinate 35,111,878 downwards.
GTCCTTTAAATGCTCTTTATTACGGCTGGGAGTTCTCGAGCAGTTCTCAGAGAATCTCCCAAGAAGAAACAAGGCCGGAGGATCTCAGTCAAATACCATTGAGAATCCCACAGTACACAAGAATACATCAGTTTTTAGAGGTATGGCGTAAATGTCATGCTGCATTACATAATTTCACCACTATTTGATTGGTTCTTCATATACAAACCCCTCTGTTACTAGGTAAAGCAAACTTTGTTTTAATGATTACTTCATTGTGATCACAAGTTCTAACCGAGTCATGTCTAGTTTCATTTCCCATGTATGTTATTTTTACACTCAACACGCACACAGTCATGGGTTTTCTTCCAAGAGACACGCGTACATTCATCCAAAGTACAGAATGTCTAAGTACATTGTTTCAGCGTGTTGGCATGTTAAATAAGGTTAAATGTTAAAACATGGTTATTCAGTTTCAAATTTCCATGACAAACCTGTAAAGTGTTACTCATAATTTGTATTTAAGATTAAAGCCATTAAAGAATTTATCCTGATGGCATTTTATATGAGTTCATGAGTTTTAATCACTTGTCAGATATGACTTGTTTCAATAATGCATTTTCACATTCACAGAGTAATTTTCATCTGCAAATGCACTGTAGTGCCCCCTGACCTCTTAATGACAAGAGGACAGAAACAGATGCTGCATTTAAGTGCTTAAAGCATATTGCATTCACATGTTGTGACAGTTCATTTGTGTGTGTGTGTGTGTGTGTGTGTGTGTGTGTGTGTGTGTGTGTGTGTGTGTGTGTGTATTTGGGAGCTGTTAAACAGACCACTGATCCTTGTACTTCAGGAGGGTAGGAATATTGTGATATGTTTTCTTCTCTCTGGATTGTACACTTCCCTTATGGATTTTAATTGAGAACTTTTAGCTTACAAGAGCATAATATTCACCTGCATTTAGACCTGCTGTTTCTGCTCCGCTCTTAGTTCTTCATTTACCATGTTGTTCCACTGGTATGAATTTCTTTCTTTCTTCCTTGAAATAGGGTGACTATACGTCCTCTTTTTTCCCGGACATGTCCGCTTTTTGGACCTAAAAAAATGCGTCCGGCCGGGATTTCTAGATCGCCCAAAATGTCCGGGATTCGTCTTTTGTTTTCTACAGTCCCCATTCATTGTTTATATGCACACCTTTTGTTTCCATCGGACTGAATTCATTCAGATTGATGAATCTGAATGTACTGTTTACATGATTGATAAACAAGTGATTAGGTTGATGTGCGTTCTTGCATTGCTTTAGGTCCCGCCTTCTCGCACGGCACCATTGGTCGGTCGGTCATGTACGTAACGCAAACATTAGTCAAACTGCATCTCAGTCATTACCCTCAGCACCGCGGCAACAGCCACGAGACACACAGCAGCGCTAGCTTGTCAACAGTGGCACATGGCTCCTGAACAGTGTAAAAAAAAGCCCAAATGTAAATTCATAGATGATTTACTGAGAAAATTCCTGTTTTTCGTCTCGGTCGGGATCCGTGTGAAGCAGATCGCATAAGCTGCAAAGCTGGCACGTACTGTACGTGAAATAAAGGTGCCAGCGACCTTGAAGCCCACATAAGGAAAGTATACAAGAGAACATCTGGAGGACTGAAATTATGTTTTACTGAAATGGTGGGGGTTTTTATGGCAACTGAATTTTTTAAATTTTATTTCAACCAATGGTCATGAAAAGAAACAGTGTCATGTAAAAGGTGTTAAAAGCTAAACTATTTGTCTATTTGTTTGTTTGACATTGTTTGTCATTCACAAAATAGGTCTGAATGATTTGTTCATAAATCAGACTGATACAGTTCTTAACTCTTTCCAAGCCAGTGTATTTTTAAAAAGTTTCTCAATTTTCATGACCCCCAGAATATTTTGTTGTATGAATATCTGAACGTGCAAAAGACATTAAAAATAATAACAGAAAATCTGCTTTAAAAAACAGATTGTGGGGTCTATGGGATTGACTCTCTTTTGGAGCCTGTCTCTAGTGGCCAGACGATGAATTGCAGTTTAAGCCACTTCCATGTTTGGTTCAAAAGAGAGACCAGGGGCCTGTACCATGATGGTAGTTGAACAAACTCAGGATTACAGGATTAGTTTCAAGTTGACAAAACCAAACCAATCCATCCAAAAATAGCTGTCTATGAAACGCAACAACTAAAAGAAAAAGTCTTGCTATATTAGTGCAAGTAAAAGTTGTGAAGTTAGTTTACAGTTGATAAAGGTATAGACAATTGAAGGTATAGCTTTATCTATTGATTCTAAAGCGTATTTATATTACCTTTTATATATTTATTCCTTTAAACTGAGCATAATAATAATTGAAAAACTAAAATTGTACATGTGTGATCGATTTAATAATTACATAAATATCTAAATCATACAAATTTATTATTCTAAATAAGCGTTATTAAAAGACGTTTTTGTCTTTAAAAATCATTTGCTATGTAGTGACCTTTAATTTGGAGTGGAAACAGATTGAGTGACTTTATCGCATCAGACATGTCACTTTGCTCACAGCTGATTGGTCCAAGTTCGGTTTGCAACTTACCCTTTTTTCCCTGCAAAGTTTCACTGAAATTTCGCTAATTTAATCACACCTTGACTCCAGAAGACTTGGAATATAGTGCATGATTCATACAGGCTACTTTTATAATACCTTTCTAATACTTTGCATCCTTTTTGTAGCTTAAAATATCGTGCCCCCATTGATTTACAATATATCATGAATGAAGATAACAGAATTTTCATCTATTTTTGTGAATTGTCCCTTTAAAGAAGTTTCTGTGAGAGAGGAAAAACAATTGTGGATGGTCAATTTGAAGTGAGAAGGTTCACTAGACTAAAGTCTTATCCGTCTCTCTTGCTGTCTCTTCCTCATTTCTGGTGCTTCATAAATGAATTCAGCATATTTTTCATTTTATTTTTAAAGCACTTTACAACTGCACATGCAGACCAAAGTGCTATATTAATAATAAATGTTCATTTCCATATATGGCCAGATACATTGGATATTTCCCTTCTCTATTATTATGAGCCTTTTTTCCCATTCAAGCATAATATTTTTTTCTATAGCATGTATTTAAAGGAATCTTTTTCCATCTTCCATAATGCACATTAAAATGTTATGATGACAAATATTCAATACCAACTATTTAATTTTTTGTTTGGTGGTTTAATTACTCTATATTTTTATATAAAAGGATTATTTAGGATATCAGCCATATATTGGTTATTAGCCTTTTTAAAACCACTCAAATGTTTTTTTTTTAAACGTATGCTGCCCAATGCTGCATTTATTTGTTTAAAATTGAAAAATGAAAAAGTGATATTGTTAAATATAATTCAAATTCTTTTTAAAACTTCTATTTTAAGATATTTTCAAATGTAATTTATTCCTGTGATGCAAAGCTGAATTTTCAGCATCAATACTCCAGTCATCAGTGTCGCATGATCCTTCAGAAATCATTGTAATATGCTGATTTGCTGCTCCAGAAATGTATTGTCAATGTTGAAAACAGTTGTGCTGCTTAATATAAAAACATTTTCAGGATTTGAAATGGAGGTGACGATGTGTTACAGCATCCATTGGCCATGTCTAGTTAATGTACAAACATTTTGGTTTGTGAAATATAGGACTGAGCAATCAGTTTTCTTCAATCCACATTTAGAATGAATTTCTTGATGTTAAATAATGGCCATTTACTCTTAGCATTTTCTGTTAATCAGCATCTAAAAGTACATTCTTCATGTTGAGGTGATCTGCAAAACTGGGACCTTTCCTCTTGGACTATCGTTTGACCTTGGAAATATATTTGCTGGTTGTGACATCCAGAGCGCTATCTCTGTTCGGAACATCGATGGGCGCAGCAAAGCCTTATGGGTAGACACAGCATGCACCTCACACAGCAGCTTCTGAATGCTGATCGTGATTTGGTGTGAAATCGAGTATCTGCATGATACGTGCGGGTGGAGCATTTGGGATTAGAGAGCTCTGTGGTTTCCAGCGGAGAGGCGTTGCAGAGTTGCGGCAGCAGGAAATGATGACGACAGACACCCGTCTTATCGCAGATTCCCCATTTTCTCCCCAAAACACACACATTAAAGTGACGATGCGTCTTTTTCATCCAGCCCCTGAGGCTTTCCTCTGTCCTGTTTCTTAGCAACAAGAAACATGCCGGTGACTCACCTGAATTGTGACATCATCACAGCTCCCGGGGCAGCACCAATGTTCTCTGACGAAACAACGGGACTTTAGTTTGTAACCCATACACGTGCAAGGGCAGGCAAATCGGACACTGGATTTTGAGATGTGATTTGTATGTGTCTGACCTGTGATCTGTCATTACCCAGGTTACTCTCACTGGAAGGGACAAGTGTTGACTGCAGATGAGCTTCACGTGCTGTATGAAGGGATCAAACTGAACAACGTCAACCACTACGACTATGTACTTACAGGTCAGTTCTTTGACCACCAGTCATGCCAGTGCAACTCTTGTCTGTCACACTGCTGTGGATATTACTTGCATGCTAAGTCATTTATTGAGCCTATAGGAATGAAGACAGTTGAATGAAATAATTCCCTGATGGGATCAGGCTCACGTATTTCCAGCTCTTTTCAGTTGGAGCAATGAACATGGGCCCTGTGTGAGGCCCTAGAGGCCCCGAGGGGCAGGTCAGCGCCGTATCTGTGCTCATAATGTCATATACGCATGAGAAAGGCTCTTTTGACATGGAGCTGTGTATATATATCTTCAGCTACAGGCTGTTTAGACTCTGTGGACTAGTGAGAGTGGGAAAAGTGTGTTTTAACAGTTTACATGCATCACAGGAGAATTCTGGTCTGCCCCCCCCCCCCCCCCCCCTGAAAGTCCTAAACATTTCCACTACATCTCAAATTTTAGATTTTTAAAGTAAAATGTCATTCTGTGGTGGAAGTGAAAGTGGTAGAAATTACATTTTAAACATTATTGGGAAAAATGTATGTTTTGCTCAGGAAGTTTTATAGCTAACATTTTATGTACCCTAAATACATATTTTCACATTTGCATAATATTTGTACAATATTTTCACACTTTGCATATTGTTTTGCATAATATTTGTACAATCTTCTCACACACATTGCTTAATATTTGTACATTATTTTTGCACGTTTTTCTTTTGCATTATAATTACAATATTTTCACACTTTGCTTGCATACTATTTTGTACAGTATTTTCAAACACATTGATTATTATTTGTACAATATTTGTACACTTTTTGCATTGTGTACAATATTTTCACACTTTACATACTATTTTGCATAATATTTGTTCAATATTTTCACAAGTTTTTCATAATTTGACAAGTACAGCTTGATTTTAAAAGATGCAATATAAAAAATTATCAAGTGTTATTTAACTTTTCCTTTTTTCATACATCATGTTTCATATATTTTATCTCAATCATTGTAACCAAGTACACTAACTATTAGTGGCAAAATTGTTGGTTTGTTTTTTTTGTGAAATATTAATATACTCTGTTTAAAAGAAGTCTCACCAAGGATGCCTATTTTGAGCAATAATACAGTAAAACTGAAATCTTGTGAAATATTTTTATTTGAATATATTTTAACATTCATCTGATGTCAAAGCTGAATTTTCAGCATCATTACTCCAGTCTTGAGTGTCATGATCCTTCAGAAATCATTCTAATATGCTGATTTGGTGCTCAAAAAACATTTATTGTTATTATTATTATTGTGTTATTATTATTATTATTGTGTTATTATTATTATTAATGTTGAAAACAGTTGTGCTGCTCAGAATATTTGTGGAAGCCAAGATACATTTACACTATAAATTTTCATCATTTCACAATTAAAATGTTTTTTCAAAGTTTTCAGTATGGGACAGATTTTTTGTATGATAGATTTCCAAGCTTAGATTTAAAGTCTGGAACAAGAGTAAAACTATAAAATCTATATATAAAAGGTATTTGAAATAAAATAAACAAATAAATAAAGACATGGTAAAATAAACGAAAAAAAAAAAAAAAATAAACGGTTAAAAATGATTTAGAATAAATATCAACCCCTGGATATAAAAGTGCTGGTCAAACTTCAACATTGTGGCATTGAGTGTTGCATAGGCAAGCAGGCATTTTCTTCAGAACATGTGAAAGTCTTGTGTTGAGTTATCAGGAGCGAGAGAGGAAGTGAACTCATCTCTCTCGCTCTGTAAAGGCGCCACTAATAATCATCACGGGGGGCCGAGGACACATGGTCATAGAGTCGCAGGTCTGGCACGAGCACCGCAGACTGAGATGTGCTCTGCCGAGTGTGTCTCTGCTGCAGGAGCTCTCCTTTATCATCACCTTGAGAGGAATGGGAAAAGGGGGAAAGGAGAACATGGGAATAGAGAGCAGTGTGGGAAGAATTTATACATGCAGTTTGCAGTCCAGTTAGAGCCACATATCACGAGTCTAATAAATGACTAATTTTAAAGATTATGCTTATCAGGATTATTTTATTTATTCAAATACATTTTTTTAGCAACATGTTAATTTAGCAAGGATGCATTAAATTGAAAAACGTGTATCACAGTTTCCACAAAAAATATTAAGCAGCACAACTTTTTTCAACATTGATAATAAGAAATGTCTCATCATCATATTAGAATGATTTCTGAAGGATCGTGACTGAAGACTGGAGTAAAAAAAAAAAACAACTTTGCCATCACAGGAATAATTACAATTTTTAAATGTATTACAAAACATAAAATGTATTAATATATCATATAAATAGAAAACCGTTATCTTAAATTGTAATAATTTCCAAATAAATGCAGGCTTGATTATCATTAGAGACTCGATTCAAAAACATTTAACTGACCCCCAAACTTTTGAACTGTAGTGTATTTGATTTTAACATTAAAACCAGACTACTTTAAAATGTGATGTAGAAGTGGTTTTCTTGCGTTGACAGCTTTATATAATGAGCTGATTTCAGTAGTTGTCAGTGTGATCATTATTCTGTATCTAGTGACCATCTATCCTATCTAATGCCTAAGCACCGTTTATAATGCAAGATTTCTAATCCCAGCTGTAATGTTGTAACATGAAGTGCTATTTGAAGTCTTCTGCATGCCTCTCTTACTTGTGGCTTGTTGTCGCAGTGCGATTTATTGTGTGACACACTATGACATCATGAAAAGCAGTGAAGGTCAGATGCGTCACACATAGGATTTATTTACCTGAGCCGCCACATGACCAATAGCTTGAGGAGTGGCCCTGGGAGTTTCAAGGCTGTCCCACCTCAAATAACTTTTGATATTTATTGACACTTTCTCTGAAACAGTGCATGCTTGGTGTGTTTATTGAGTTCCAAGTCTATCAATTTAACTAGTACCTTTATGCTTCTTTAAATTTCCAACTTTATTTAGTGTAATGTTGCTGTTTGAGTATGAAAAGGTCTGCGAAGCACAAAATCACTCCAAAGGGAGTTATTCTCTATAACAGTGCGTTCTGCGTTCTGAAACGCCCCCATTGTAGTCTTCAGTTTTCTTCCTTGAAACGAACACGTCGCAATATTCCTCATTTAAATAATTCCAGCCTAAGGTATACACAAAAAAAGGTGACGAGGCCTGGTTGTGTTGTTTTAGTAGTGCGTTGAAACTCACGGTTATAGTAAGGGGCGTGACATTTCTGAAACACACTTGAAGTGATTGACCAATCACAACACAGCGATTCAGCTGACCAATCAGAGCATGTTGCGCTTTTCAGAAGGAGGGGCTTCATAGAGGTCGAAACTAAACAGAGCGATACTGACAGATTGGAAAGAGAGGTGTTGCAACAGTTATAAAATGTGCTTTTTGAACATTCAAGCATGAAAACCTATTCTAGTAGACCCCAAAAACAAAATCAATACTTTGTAAAAAGCCTCTTTAATACACACATTACACGGTATATTTTGTGCTGTTCCGATTCTTTTCTGTCTTCTGAAATAAAATAACTTCAGCAGGATTGCCAAGTGTTTATGCCTAATTATGACACAATATTTCACCCACAAATTGTGTATTGTATTGTATTGTTTCCACCTTAACCGTTTTAAAGTTGTCAGGCAGAAAGAATGAGAATGAGCGGGTGCCTGTGCTGAGTGCTCACTTTTAGTACTTCAGGCAGAATTTTGATCTGGAACGAGTCTCAAGCGGAAAACAAAATTGTTGATAAAAGCTCTTTTGTTTCTCCATTACTGCAGGTTACACTAGAGATACATCATTTCTGGAGATGGTGGTTGATATTGTACAAGAGCTGAAGAGGGCCAATCCTAACCTGGTATATGGTGAGTGTTTTTCATTCTCTCTTATCCTAGGTGAACATAATGCTGTTAAAGATCAGTACCTTTTATGCATTATAAATGTTTTTTTTTTTTTTTACAAGCTTGTCTCTACACTATCGTTCAAAAGTTTTGGGGTATGATTTTGTTTTTGAAAGAAATTAATATATTTAAGGGATCCTGGAAAAAAAATGAATCGCTGTTTCCACACAAATATTAAGCAGCAGCCGTTTTCAACACTGATAATAATAATAAATGTTTCTTGAGCAGCAAATCAGTATATTAGAATGATTTCTGAAGGAAATCTGACACTGAAATAACTATGCTGAAAATTCCTTTTAAAATAAGTTAAAATAGAAAATAGTTATTTTAAATTGTAATATTTCACAATATTGCTGTATTTTTGTAAAATACAAATAAATGCATGAGCATAATGCCTTGATGAGCCTAAGACTTCCTTCAAAAACATTAAAATATCATAACAACCCCAAATTTTTGAACGGTAGTGTACATCGACCTTGTACAATAAAGAATAACTCTCTAACTCTTTTTTTCTGTCAGTGTGTGACCCTGTCTTAGGTGACCATGGTTCAATGGTAAGTTTGCTTGTGTTCTAGATCCTTTCTTTCTTTCTTTCTTTCTTCTGTTCTATTGTGTTCATTATACAAGAAAATTTGGAGTAAGCTGACATTTATTTTTCATAGTAGTTGTTGTCTTTTGCAGTATGTTCCTCAGAATCTCCATCCTGTCTACAAGAATAAAGTGGTACCTGTGGCCGATATCATCACACCCAACCAGTTTGAGGCAGAGTGAGTAAAATACCCTCCACTCATCCAATCACACGGTAACACACAAAAATGTTGTTTCTATGCTGCAAATATCAAACCCCAGTGGTTTTCCGTCAGATTGCTGACATAAGAGTAATATTGTAGTGCCTTCTGGTGGTCAGTCGTGGCTTTACACTCAAATCTTCAGTCGCACTGATGTGCAAGCAACTCTTCTAACTCATTCCAGGTTATTGACAGGGAAGAATATCAGCACAGAGAAAGACGCTGTTGAGGTGAGTTTAAACACACACACACACACACACACACACACACGAGAAATGGATCTCACAGTAGACTTATAAAAAAGGAGGGAAGGATAAAACAATGTCTGAATATAAATTTGATGCTCTAACAGCAGTGCAAATGATACACAAACCACTTTAATTTCCAAATGTTGTTATGTTGTATTATTTGTTAATAATAAAGGTATTATTATAATTTATTATCATCATCATCATCACCAATAATAATACAAATAATAATGTTTTAAAAGTATTGCTATATTATTATCTTAAAATTATAAATGTTTTATGTTACGAATAATAACACTTATTGTTATTATTAGGTGGTTATATTAAGGAATAATAATACAATTATTATTATTATTATTAATAATGTTATGGCCTTAATATTTTCTAATTATTATTAATTATAATTACTAATAATTATTTATGTTGATGTTGTTGTTTTTTACTATTATTATTAATCTATAATCAATTATTATCATCATCATCATTAAAAATACAAATAATAATGTTTTAAAATGATTGTTTATTATAATAATAATGATTATTATTATCTTAATATTATTAATAATGTTTTATGTTACAATTAATAATAATAATTATTAGATTATAATATTTTAGATTATAATATTAAGGGAATAATAATATTAATATATTATGTAATCATAATATCATATTAAATCATATTATAATATTTGTGTGTGTGTGTGTGTGTGTGTGTGTGTGTGTGTGTGTGTGTGTGTGTGTGTGGAGAGAGGGGGATTATATTTATTATTAAAATAATAATATTTGAAAATTATTATTTTTATTAATATTATTATTATTATTGCCTTATCTAATAATTATTCATATATAATTACTAATTATTATAACAATTAATTAACATTATTACAACCGTTATTTTGTTACTATTATTATTATGTAAACATATATGATTAATCTATATCAGTAATAATTATTATTCTTTTCTTTAACACTAGAATGGCCATGGCGGTCATTTTGAGCATTTTGAATTTTATATCTGCAATAACTTTGTTGAAAAAATAAATAAAATCCTGCTGGTACCTGACTTTTCCTAAAAGTGTCTGTATTTTCATTTAAAATGTTTTTCATATAAATTACACACAAAAAAAACAACAAAAAAACCTGTGTGTGGAAATTGTGCGCGGAGAAGAGAGGTCACTTGCCTTGACTGTGCAGCTTAAATAGCCAAACACTATATTGATGTAAATAGTTAACATACAATTTGTAATATAGGCTAGTGTTTTTGTTTCTGTAGCCTACGCTTCCTTGTTGGTTCTCCTTTTTTTTTTCTTTTTTTTTTTTTTTAGATCAGCTCGTTTCCAGCTTTTTCTATTAACCTATTTTCTCTGTTACTATATTAAATTAAAATGTTTTATAATTTAAATAAGATACTTTTAGTTATCTTGTTCTGAGTTATGTTGAATGGATATGGAAATAAAGCCTATCTGTTGTGAATGTGCGATAATTACGGTAGGCTACTAATGATATTATTTATAAATGTATAATTAAACTTGTTTAAATGTACAGTTTGGTGTTGTGTTGTTTTGAAGATAATCTAATACAATAAATGCATTAATCTCTCAATTGGGTATTTAATTTATCATTAAAGATATAGAGTTTGGAATCTAGCGGTCAAGATGACTGCTTGTGGAATTCTGGCACTTCTAGTGTTAAATTATCTAATATGTTATTAATATATAATTACTATTGAGATTATAATAGTAGTAATATTTTTATTATTATTAGGAAAACATTTGTGAACGATTTGAATAGAGGCTGTCTGTGTTTTTTCAACCTTTTGAAAATTGAGATCAACCATCAACAAGAAAAGTGTTGCTGTCAACATTATAATGGAGATCCAGTAAAGGCCTCTGACTGTGTGTGTGTGTTCAGGTGATGGACCTGCTGCATAAGATGGGTCCAGACACTGTGGTCATCACCAGCTCTGATCTGCCCCCTCGTCTCGGAGACAGATTCCTGGTGTCTCTTGGCAGTCAGCGCATTTGTAAGTGTGTGTGTCCATGTGTGCTGAGCAGTGGACGATAATGTGGATTTTGACAGATGACAAATCATGAGAGCTTATTGGAATGCATGTGAATTCAAATATTTTTATATTTATATATATGTATTTATTGCTTTGAACCACCTTCATGTGGTTGTATAGCCTAGTGGTTGAAGATCAGGGCTGGTTCATGTATGGTGAATTCTTGTGAAGAATGCAGACATGAACAAAATACCCATGTTTCTGCAGTGATGCCGGACGGTACAAGGAAGACCCAGCGGATCCGAATAGAGGTGCCGAAAGTGGATGCGGTGTTTGTCGGGACAGGGGATCTATTTGCTGCTATGCTGTTGGCCTGGACACACCATTACCCAACAGACCTGAAGGTACATAAATCATCATGTCATAAATGCATCACAGTGATCATGCAGCGCAGTAATAAAATGCTGATTAAGTGTTATTCTGTCTTGTTCTCTTTCTCAGACGGCATGCGAGAAGACTTTCTCCGTCATGCACCATGTCATTCAGAGGACTATATCGTATGCCCATGGTAACACAGCAGCCAAACGTTGTTTATGTTATTATGTATGTGCACGTTGTTACAATGCCACAATTTGTTATCAATATTAAAATTACGAATGAAAACAGTGGCACAAGGCCTTTAAGTAATTGCTCAAGTAAACAGTCAGTAATAGCACAAAAATACAAATAAATCAGCAGTGCTTGATGTTTTCTAGGTATCTTGCAACAGTATGAAGCACTTAAATCTTTTTAATATTTCTTAAAAATGACAAACTCAATAAAAACATCGGATATTCACTTATACATTTGTTTGGTTTACAGTTATGGCCATTGGAAAGCCTAAACATGTATTTAATCCATCACTATCATTGTTTCATTATGTATATACACTACTGTTCAAAAGATTTTGAAAAATGTTGAAACTTTTATTGAGCAAGGACACATTAAATTGATCAAAAATTCCGCTTTGTCATCACAGGAAAAAATTACAATTTAAAATATAAGCAAATAATAAACAGTTCTTTTAAGTTATAATAATATTTCACAATATTTCTGTTTTTGATCAAATAAATGCAGCCTTGGTTAACCAAAGAGACTTTCAAGAGCATTTAAAAAATCTTTTCAAAATCCAGTGAAATGCTTTCCTGTCTTTGTCTTGTATGTTCAGAAATGGCAGGTCCAGGTAGAAGACCCAGCCCGGCTCAGCTGGAGTTACGGATGGTCCAGAGTAAAGCGGACATAGAGGATCCAGCCATAGTGATGGAGGCCACCGTCCTATAGAGCCACCACACGCCACGTCTCTTCCACACACCTCACCCTCCGCTCACAACTGCACAATGTATAGATGTTGTACATTTTGATATGTAATGTGACATTGCCTTAGAATCTCAGCCAGAGCACAACAGTTCCATTTCCAAGAGATTCAGCAGGGTACGGCCAAACCGGCGAGAGGGGAGAGCGATCGCTTACGCAGAGAAAAGAGAAGGGAAGAAGAGAATGGGAGAGAAGATCGGCCTCTCATTCACACTCTTGCAGTCTTCACCATCTCTCTCTCTCTCTCTCTCTCTCTTTCTCTCTCTCTCTCTCTCAAAGCTCCTCAAGAACTCCGGTTCGTCCTGCACATAAAGCCCAGTCTCTGACATTTCCAGTCCAGGTCAGTTATGTACCTAAACTGCCATAGATCTAGTGTGGACCAATTTAGAAATGTCGTTAATATAGATGTGACGCTTTCTACACTCTTTGATTTTGAGTCAGAGCTGTTCAGCAACAAACATAGAAAACAAAACCTCAAAAACTCTCAAGAAATACCCAAGTCATATTTTTGCTCAAAATCAAAAGGTAAAAATAAGATATTTAATGCATAAAAGAAAAAGAAGCCTATTTTTAGGACCATTACCTTTTAGTGCATTATGCTATTAGTTTTATGTCAGTTAAGTGTAATAATAATAAATTGTCATTTTTTTTATTATAATATTATTATTTTAGTGAGTTAAGTGTATTTTTCTCCGCAATTCTCAGTAGCTTACTATATTGTGAAAAAATATCATTCTCATTTTCAAATCTTTCTCAAATCTCTTTTTTTAATTATATTATTTTACACCGTTTTTTTTATATATTTAAATATTGTATCTGGAGAGAATGATTTAAATGACTATTCAATTTTTTTCAGGGATAAAATGTGATTATTTGTCACAATACAAACAATGTTGGTCCTAAAAATAGACTTTCTTCATGCAAAGTTTAATTTTGTATTTTTGTCGTTTGAGAATTACCCAGAAAGCTTGGTCTTTTGCTCACTGCGGTTCGTGAAAAGATATCTGTATCTGGGAAAGATATGTTATGGCTAACCTGAAAAATGCAAGTAAGTTGTTAAATATGTATTACAGACCCAAAGCACGCATTTGTGTGAGAGTCCAACTTGTGTTCAAATGTGTATTTTATTGTTTACTTTGTTTTTTGTGGCTATTTTCTCCCGAAAAGGGAGATTTTACTGAAGAGATGCTCTGCTGTATTTTGTGACTTGTTGATGTTTTTGGTGAGATATACTGTAATAATTTTTGGCCTTGCTCACGTGTATGATTTAGTTCTCTAGTTCCACTGATTTCGTTTTGCATTGAGCATTTACAAAATGCGGAACTTCTAGCATTTTACTTCATGTTTGTCTGTCAATGTAACTAACATTATCATCTCATTTACTTTGAACTGATTGTATTTGCATTGATAATCTACTTGTTTGTACAAGCAGAAGAAACTTTAAAAGTAGTTTTATCTTTTTATTTGATAGTATTTTCATATCTTAAAGGAAAAGACTTGTATGAAGTCTGAAGTACTGGGGAAACGTCTTAAAATGCCTTGATTTAAAAGTAGTTGTGTATGTGTGCTGGTCTGGTGACCCGCGACAGGTTCTCTCTCACTGTGCCAGAGAACATGCTGTCTCTTGGCTTACAATGCTGTGAAAGATAATAAAAGGCAGATGAGTTATTCATTTAATCAGACTTGCTCTCCTTTTGTTCAGTTCATAAGGAGATTGATTTAGGCGACATCATCTTTTCTTGTCTGTTTATATTTTGATTTCACAAATTTTTGCTTTAGTTTTGACTTCTGTTTTACGCCTAACTAATGCTCTTCCAAAATTATTCACATTTCTTTAATCCATCGGTTCATTCTTTGATCATTTTGGAGTTGCGTTTGTCTTCTGTGAATCTCACGAAAACATTTGTGTCACATTTAACCCCATACTCAAAAGAAGGAACAAGAAAGAGAAATAGGGAAAAGTTGAAGAAAAAGAATCTATTTTAGGAACTTTTTTTCACTTTGTTATACAATAATTGTTTACGTTTAATTGGTGGAACAAAAAAGTAGAACAAAAACAAACATGATGTATAAATAGTTTATAATATAAATTTAATGATCTTGATTATTAATACTAATTTCAATAATATATTTTTGCATTACTCTAATGGCATACTAGATTGTCATGAAAATAAAAAATAAGGTCATACAAATTATCTAAATGAAATGTAGCATTTCAGGCCTACTAGTGTTAAAAAAAAACAGTTATTCTTGTGACTTCAGTAGCTCTTGACTTTAAGTGAGTGTTGGATTTATATATTTTTTTAGAGTAAAAAAATAGCAATCATATAATTGGCTTAATTTTCTTTAAAATAAATGTATATTTCTTTTGATTTTGGAGTGAAATATGACACAGCGTTGTTCTTGAGAGGTTTCATGAGATTCACCTGTTTTCATCCATTTCAACCACTATCTTATTTTCCATTAAAAAAAAAAAATAAATAAATGTTGGCCATGTGCAGGACTAATCAGGGGTCAGCATTGCTCTGAGGCGCATGTGCTTCAGCTTTTCGTGAGTTCCTGAGCTGTTATCTAACTTCTTATGTGTACTTGTGCATTGTGTAAGTGTGAATGACAAAAGGATGGTTCTACTGTGAACGTGCGAGTGTTCTCTGAAGGAAAAATTAGGGTGTGAAGGGATAAACTGGGGTTGGAGGACATAAGAAGAGCCAAGTTTAGTTTTTGTGAATACTGACAGTGAGGTGGTATTCAGATGATCAAGATATCACAGTCTCCAAGTGATCTGTACTGCTACCATTTGCTCTTAGTGTAACGGAGGCCAGATATTTTGTACATTTGGTGTCGTGACCCGGGTGAGAATGAGGTTTAGTTTGGTGAGTGTAACAGAGGCCAGCTATTTGGTGCCATGATCCGGGTGGGAATGAGGTTTAGGGTGGTCAGTGTAACTGAGGTCAGCTATTTGATACATTTGGTGCCATGACCCGGGTGGGAGTAAGGTTTAAGGAGGTGAGTGTAACAGGCCAGCTAGTAAGAGCTGCGCGAGTAAACCTCACTCCCCTGGCCAGTGACGGAGCTAGACTTTTAAAACAGGGGTGGCAAAGGGGTGGCAAGGTATTATTTTGGGGGGTCAATATACAAAGTGTTCAATTACACTAAAAAATTATTATCGTGCCAATATGAATAAGCCTACCTAATGTCTGTGATTGTTGCTGAACATTTGCAAACTAAAACTTCAAATAATAGCCGAGTCCCGAATAGACGCCTGTCTCTTTTACACGCCTGGTGTGGCGGCAGGTTTTGGTAAATAAAGGCCGGTCTCAAATAAAGGCCGGGTCTGTTTTTTAGTTTCGGGTTGTATTTAATCTTCTAAAACCCGTCAGATCGTCCGCTTTTTGGCGCCGCCCAAGCAAATTTGTGTCCCGCCAAAGCCTTTTTTGATCGGTGAGTGATGTAGAATGGAATGACTGCCGCGTTGACACAGAGAAAAGAGAGAGAGAGAGAGAGACCGAGACCCGACCGGCCGCGCGCGCGCACTCACATCTTTTTGTGAGAGAAGCTGAATCTCTCTCGCGCATATTAATCAAAATCAATGGACACGATAGTAAAAGGTCGGAAGGCCGCAGTTTCACGTGAAGCATTTGGAGATTTTTAGACAGAGACTTTAGGAACAACATCTCAACACTAAATTATACAGGCCTGTCTCATATAGACGCATGTCTCAAATACAAGCCGGTGCAGTTCGACGATTTGGGAAAATAAAAGCCCGGGCTATTATTTGAAGTTTTACGGTAAGTATTAATGCTAAGCACTACAGTGCAACGTCTCCCTTACTTCCCGTTAAAACAGTACTTCGTTTAATTTAATACCAATAAAAAACGCTCTTCATCGATCCTGTGTGTGCTGCCGCGTTATGTTTTGAAGCCGTTGGTTTGGAGCACGAAGGAGGAGCTGCGTGTCAGCTTAACCAATGAAAAGTGTAGCAGCAACAGCACGCGCTGCACGCTTGTGCTGCGTAAGGACGTCCGCTGAGAGGATGCACGACAGCTCCACATTCACGTCCGCTGGGAGATTTGGGAAATGTTCGTAAAAATCAAACAGTGTAATGTTTTCAGCGGGGTGGCGACAGGGGTGGCAAGGACTGCCACCCCAACTAGCCCTCTGGCTCCGCCACTGCCCCTGGCCTAAAGAGGCGTGCTAGTGACTGACTCTAGAGGCTGCGGTCTTAAGTTTAGCATCCTTGTTAGCGCCCCCGCCTCCCATGCTGGAGACGCCGGTTCGAATTCTCTGACCAATGCGAGTAGAACCTGAGGGTTTACATTTGGTGCCGTGACCCGGTGGGAATTAGGTTAAGGATGGTCAGTGTAACTGAGGTCAGCTATTTGGTACATTTGGTGCCGTGACCCGGTGGGAATGAGGTTTAGGTTGGTCAGTGTAACTGAGGTCAGCTATTTGGTACATTTGGTGCCGTGACCCAGTTGGGAGTGAGGTTTAGGGGGGTGAGTGTAACACAGGCAAGCTAGTAAGAGCTGTGCGAGTAAACCTCAATCCCCTGATCTCAACAGGTGCACTAGCGACTGCGGTCTTTAGTGTCTTTATTAGCATGCCCGCTCCCCATGCCAGGGATGCCGTTTCGATTTCCGCTCGGAGCAGTGCGAGTAAGATTGGTTACATTAGCATTTGCGAAAGTGCTACTAAACAGGTTTAGTTAAGGGCAAAATGGCTACTTCTGCTTGAAGATGCCTTGTCGAGCAGTCGACCGTATCTTCTGCAGAAAAAACATGCATGTTAACTATATTTAAAGATGTCAATGATGTGCTTACAATGAGAGCCTGCTTGTGTTTAGTGTTAATGGAACAACGAGTGTGTTCTGATATAAGAAAACCTGTCGGAACCTCATGAAGACTAAAAAGAAAAAGAAAAAGTGGGTAGCCAAATATTTTGACTGTTATAGCAGTGATGTCTGGTACATTCCCTGAGGGAACTGTGGTGAAGAACTTTTGAAACGAACTACATTTTTGTTTGTTCTGTAATGTTTGTAAATTGTATATCGGTCTGTGGAAATTATGTGTTGTCTATTGTAAGACTGTGGATCAAAGATGACCAAATGACGCTGAGCTCCCTCTAGTGGACGGAGCTTATATCGTCTGGGGAAAAACTATTCCACTAACATTATTTAGACTATAAACAAAATTATCTTTAGTATGTAGGTCCCTTATTGCCGTTCTTTTTTAATCTGATGAGTGTAAACAATGTCCTGACTCCATATGATACGGTTATATATTGCTTGGACCTATACCTCATCATGTATATGTCATTTCCTGTTGCACTGAGTTTTGTATTATTAGCTGCCTTCCATCACAAGGCACTGAATGCCTTACAACTTGTACAAATGCATTTCAGGCCTGCTAGTGCTCAAAAAAATTCATCTGTTCTTCACGTTAGTTGCGGCTTCCATAGCTCTGACTCTTGAAGTGAGTGTAGGATTTATATTGATAGTTTTTTTAAATGTCATTTTTGTTGAATTTCAGAGGCTGTTTGTGATGTAGGATGAAACATCTCTAGAAAATGATAGAATTCGACAGAAATGATTCATTAAGTCTTGGAAATCATTTAATCTGTAAAATGAGTGTTTAAAACCACTGTGCTTGCTGTAATGTACTCTTGTCCTCAACAGTTCTGTTTGATAGGAGATGCTATGGCAAGAGTACATGAGAATACACTTGAAAATGTGCCCTTCTCACAGAATGCCAAATATGAATTTCAGTGACATCATAATGGGCAGTATGATATGTTGCCAGGGCAACAATTGGATGCACCATTGTACTTCTCTGTAAATATGTCTGTCTCTCTTAACAGTTCTAATAGTGACATGTCAGTGCTTCACGATTCATTTTGATTCCCTTTCTGTTGACATGGTTGGTAGAATTATTATAATTTTTTTCTTTAGTTTTCCGTTCTGAATGGGGTCAGAAAAGACAATAAAAATAAATGTTTGGTAAAGTTTGTAGTGCTTTGTTTTCAAATTCTGAATATTTTATAATATGTAACAATAAAGATTGTAGTGTACAAATCCACATTTATAATGTATGTATGTTATAATGCAATAAAGAAAAACAAAGTATTATATTAAATGCTGTCTATGTGTGTGTCTAGGTGGGGAGGGGGTGTTTAAGAATAACAAATGCTTTCCACCGTCTGCGTCAAGTTAAGGCTATTCTGAGAAATACCTGCTCAAAATTCTGTGTAAAGACACAATACATCATAAAAGCCATACTAAAATCTTGCTGCTCATCAAAAAAAAATTTGCCATAATGCGTGTATTTCATTTTCATGACTGTATATTCACAATTTCATGATCAGAAATTAATAATTTTCCCGCTCTGATGCTGCTTTGGTTCTGTCCAAATGAAATGCAGCATCAGTGCAGCCTTAAACTTGGTGGTTGTCATCATGACAGTGTATATATTTCATTTTCATGTGTATATATATTCACTATTTTATGATTAGAAATGAATACTTTTTGCAACTCTAATGCTGCTTTGGTTCTATAATGATATGCAGCATCAGTGCAGCTTCAAACTTTTTTGTCGTCATAATGTGTGTATATTTCATTTTCCATGAGCGTATATTCATCATTTCATGATTAGAAATTAATAATTTTGCAGCTCTGATGCTGCTTTGGTTCTATATAAATGAAATGCAGCATCAGTGCAGCCTCAAACTTTTTTGTTGTCATAATGAGTGTGTATTCCCAATTTCATGATTAGAAATTTAATTTTACAGCTCTGATGCTGCTTAGGAACTGTCTAAATGAAATGCAGCTCTAAAACTTTGTTGTCATAAAAGCAGCTTAATATATATATATATATAATTTTATCATTTGTATATACATTCACAATTTCATGATTCAATTTGGAAATATATTTTCTGTTATTGAATCCCTGCGATATGCAGCCTCTGTGTGCAGTAAATCAAATGCTCCTTTTTTCCCCATGCAGGCAATATATGCAACTTCTAGTCGCCTTTGTAGTTTAAATTTAATTTAAGGAAGACTAATTAAACGTCTAAAACACTTACAAATGTATTTAATTATCCAGAATTGACTTTATTGATAAGGTCAGCGTCTTACAGCAGCCTGCTGAGGATGAGAGAGGAGTGAGGGAACTACAAAGCGCCATTGTTTCCAGTCGAAAAGCAGAGTAATCGGACAGGAAGTCCCATGGCTAGATGCAATGTGTAGAGTGTTGTGCGTGGATGGATAATGGTAGACGGACACAAAGAGTAGCGATCATCTGAGCAGTGCACCAGAAGCAAAGACACTAGTTTCTGACAGCACTATCGCATTAAGCGGAAGAGCACGAATCCTCCACGCAGATCCACTGATGACATTTAAGCAGGTAATGCACGCGCATGATGATGACTGTTCTCTTAACCCTATTAATAACCATCCTGACACTGCTGTTATTGATGTTGACAGATGGATGCATGCGTCCGCTTATTTTATTATTTTGCATTTGTATTGCAAATGCATTTTTTACATTAGATATGTGTGCGCGTGCGATCGCTCGAGGTGCTGCCTGTGCTGCAGTGGCCAGTTTATAGGAACAGCGTGTTTATTAAGCTCACTGCTTAGTAACCAATGCAAGGCAGTTTGACAGCGCAGGGAACACCCGTTTAAGATAGGCATATTTTCCCATTTGCATTAGAGGGGAAATATCTTGTTCATTCAGAAATTATTTGCATTTGAATGGCTTTAGATTCGTTGAAGATAAGTGGTGTTTATGACTCGGTTGCCGTGTGTCATTCTCCTTCCCGACCTGCGTGCACGTCATTGTGGTGCGATTATCGGGGTTACTAGAGTTCAGATGCGGTGCTGGGCTTTTGCCTTCAGTTTAGTTGCTGACTGTGACTGGGTTTTACTAATGCACAGTAATTACCATTAGTCATGTTTTTATATCATTCTGGCATATTTGTAACTGCATTGGTCTTAAGAATTTTATTTTTTTTTTCAAATATTTTTTTTAAAAAATATTTTTCAAATATATTTTTTTAATTTGTTAGGGCCAGTGATTGAATACTCCAAAAAATGTTAATGGAATAGGCTATTTATATTATATCTATATTTTACTGAGTGTAATTAATATATACTAAAGTCTTAATATAGAGCTGTCATCTTTGCCAGCCATATGGAACATGCATAATATTTTCTAATCCATGACCAGCACTTTTTCCATCCCTTGATGAGCTTGTGACATTTCTTTAATATCATGGTAAAGTGGGTAAACACATAATTGTTTGCCCTTTGTATTCATGTTCTCCGATGGTTTGTCAGTTATATTGCTGCTGCGTGAGATCCTTCAGTAATAATCACTCCAAAGCTGTGCGGCAGTAATGAATTGGCTCTGAGATGTAATTGAATCAATTATGGATGATGCTAATTTTGATTAGGTTCAGTTAGAATGCACATGTATAAAGTTGTTTCCAATAATATATCATGTTTGTTTTGTTTACTACATTTTGTTTGTTTCAGAACAATGTTCCGTTACCTACCATATTTTCAAATAGAATATATTCATTATTCTTTTGTCCCAATGGATGTATCCATGACACTGCTTTGTTACTGCGTTCTAACCTTACCTTTAATCCGAGACAGCTTGTTAATTAAACCTAACACTATTACTTTGCACCTGAGGTAGATAACAGCAACCTCGTCCACCGTCTTGATTGGGGGCATGTATTCACATTGTTGTTGGGAAACTTCGTTTATCTCGATTAGAATATGGGTCAGAGGTTTTTAGCAGTGAAGCCTTGATATTATCCTCTTAACAGCTCTCTGCTTCCTTTGGACAGCAAACAGAGCATATTTATCTTCTTGCTTGTGAAAAGGGCCTGAATGACATCTATTATAATGTCTTTGATTTTGTTTGTTTCAGCCACGGGAGTTTGTTTGCGATGCCTGCTCATCTGTTTCAGGCTAGTCAAGTTTGGGAGGTTTGAGATACAAAGGACGTAGTATTTTAGTTAGGGATGCACCGAATCCAGATTTGTGGGGTTCGGCCGAATACCAAATCCACTGGTTAAGATTCTGGCGAATCCGAAACCGAATACCGAATGCTACTCTCATCCTCAGTTCATTAACACAGTAAACACATTAATGAAGTAAACAACGTGGATTTTTCATTTTATTTTATTTTTCATTTTATTTTAACTGTAAAAAGAAAAAAAAGAATAAGCAACATTATGCATTTTAACAGCGGCGATGTTGTGTATTGTTTAGGGTCCTTGCCACCACGAGACAAATCGGCATTGCAAATTGAACATATAGCTTGACTTGAATT
This sequence comes from Meda fulgida, assembly GCA_030578275.1. NCBI lineage: Eukaryota > Metazoa > Chordata > Actinopteri > Cypriniformes > Leuciscidae > Meda > Meda fulgida. The sequence goes on along the minus strand of CM060616.1, from coordinate 35,089,762 downwards.
GCCTTCTTTTGACTGAAAGTACTGCCAAACAACACTTTTTCTACTCATGAGTTACATTTTCACTTTCTCACAGCCTACTGCATTCGAACGGTCCACCTACTGTAACGAGTGGAAATAAGGTGTGGCCCCTTTAAGAGCTGCGCGCTCCCTGTTGAACTGTCTGCAGGCTGTATTGTGTGTGGCGTGCGCCTCGAACACCCCATGTATGCGCGTTATTTCTGTTTGATGCTAATTTTTATCTTAATTTGTTTAAGTTAAGCTGTGGACGGTAGAACGTGTGACAGACAGTTACACGAGTTCTATTGGGGAATAAAGTGCGAGTTGTGAGATGCCAATCGCCTTCGTGAGTCTGTCTGGCCTCTGCAATAACTTTAGCTGTGAGCTATCCCTATTTTTCTTCTTGACACAACTCGTTACACTGCTACAGGCTTGTTCGACTTGAACCGGCGCTGCACAGACCGATCGGTTTATGACATCAAAGTAACGTTACCGAGAGAGCAATTCAAAAGGAGCCGTCTGCTCTCTATTCGCCCTCACGGTACTTTGATGTCATTCACCGATCGATCTGTGCAGCGCCGGTAATCAACGGCGGCGTGACGTCGATGTAGAGCGCGTAGTGCAAGTCTAGGGTTCGGTTCAGAAAATGGTAGAATCGGCAGAAACCGAACCCCGTTAAAAAGCCCAATATTCGGCCGAATCCTGGACTCGGTGCATCCCTAATTTTAGTGCAGAGGATAGAAACGTTGATGTCATCTAACACTGTAAGTGGATCAGTGGTGAAAATAATCTGAATGCTAAATGGCAGTTTTACTTCAGTTGTGTGTTCATAGAAAGATTCTTTGCAAAAGTATATACTTCATCACAGCAACCCAACTGAAAAGATCCAGGGTTTCATCCAAATCAGGGCCTGGTTTCTGCCGCAGGATTGCGCACCATTCTACTTTCTTGCAAGGTTGAAGCTTACAATGTGAGAAATTCACGCACACATTAATTCAGTATAAATCTGGGTTGAATGAGTAAACAAAAATTAACATATCAATTCAATAATTTGAAGTCTTTCTGTCAATCTGCAATTTCACAAACAGCACATGTGAATCAGTGGTACTGCGTCCTGCACTGTTTTCAGTTTCCTTATTTGTTAGTTAAAATTCAATTCAATGATTGCAATCAAACTTCCTCGTGCCATTGTATGTAGGGTAAGCACAAACTAGCATCCAAATTTAATGCTTTTACATTTCAGTAAAAGAAATGGCTTCCTAACAGTATAATTATGATTCAGCACATAACTGAATAAATGTCATGAATAAAAAGGAGCATAAAAGTGTATTCTTCCAAGGGATTCTCTAAATCTACTTAAAATATCTATTTTAGAAACACAAATACTTTGAGTGAGCAAACATTTAGGTGAGATAATTGTAATTGAACCTCCCCCAATAATCTCAGTGAGAATCGCCTAAGGGGGGAATTTTTCTAAATGAATTTCAGGCCCTGCCTAGTCTGGGTTTCCCCATGCTGCCTTCCCGCAGCGCGATTTTATTCACGCTGAAAGGCAGTATGGATACCATGGGCCAGATTTTCGCCTCATTTAGGGAACCAATCACAGAACGGGGAGGGAGCAAGACGATGACGACATCTATGCACACCGAAGCAGTTTGTTTATTTCTATGGATTCAACATGGCAGCAGACGCGAAGCTACCGCATGTTTATCTTGCACAAACGGCAATAGTCGCTGAACGTCATTGTTTACACAAAAATATCTTACCCATCGTCTTCTTCCTTGTCTAATTTCTGTCGCTCTACATACGTCATCTGGTATAATTGAAACGATTGCATATGAGCTACGTACAGGCGCATTTGACAGACATGCTTAGCACCCAATAAACGGCGCCAGGCAATCGTAAACCACGCCTCAAATACGAGATGAAATGTGGTTCCCAGACCCAAGTCTCAACGAGAATTGGGTCTGGCGTTAGCCAGGCTAGGCCCTGCCAATGTTGTTGAATTGCTGCTGCATTGTTCACAATGTTGGACAGGCCAGTGCTAAGGTTAAAGGGGTTCACCCCCAAAAAAAAAAAAAAATTCTGTCATCATTTACTCATCCTCAAGTTGTTCCAATCCTGTATGAGTTTCTTTCTTCTGTTGTACACAAAAAAAGATATTTTAAGGAATGTTGGTAGTGGTACAGTTGGACCAATAGCCATTGACTATTATAGTATGAAAAAATACAATGGAAGTTAGACCATGGCTACCGACAACTGTGTGATAAACCAATATTCTTTAAAATATCATATGTTGTGTTCAACAGAAGAAAGAAATTCATACAGGTTTGGAAGAACTTGAGGGTGAGGAAGTGATGACAAAATGTTCATTTTTGGGTGAACTATCCCTTTTAATGTGCCGTGAGTTGAGGTTTGGAGGGACAGTGCTTTATTAAATTGTGTCCCTATGTTGTTGGGTTCATAATAATATCTTCGTAATATCTTCTTTGAAACAATATGAGGGTGACTAAATAATGATATAAATCAACTATCCCTTTTAATAAAAAAGTGTGATTTCACCAGTTGTTTAAATTATTATTAGAAGTGTTTGTTTGCTTTTCTTTGCATGTGTAAGACCGATAAGATTATAGATTTAGACACCTTGACCTCAGTTGCAGTCCAGTAAGCTGCTTTGGTGCAATATGGCTCATAATGTATAGATTGTATGCTACAAAGTCTGTAAAAGATGTTGAAGAAGGCTCTTTAGTACTGGCTGTGCACAGGATGTTGCACTCTAAAGAATGCATGGACTCTCTGTCAGGGTTTTCTCATTGATTACAGTACAGCAACAAAAGACCAACTCACTTATGACAAACCATAATTACCACCATTTTCACATTTTGATCCATTGCTTCCCAAAAAAAGCCAATGCCTTCATTTATCTTTCTGGCTTTCTAGTAAGTACGGCTCTTTTTCTCCTTTCTATCCTCATTTTTTCCAGGTGGTCATCGCATCAGAAAGGTGATTTATTCTTTGTTCTCTTTTCCCCCTGTATACGGATGGAGGAGCACTGAGGTGTTTAACCGAGACCAAGCCAAGTTTCTTTTGAGAAACCTCCACAAATCCTTGGATGCAGTTATGCTGACCTTTCTGAAATTGGAAGAATTGAGGAATCTGAGTTTAATGCAGGCATACAGGGTTCACTGGGATAGTATATTCAAAGACAGACGGACACAAAGATAAAAGCAGACAGCGGAAATAATGAGATAAAGCAAGCAAGCATATATTTAAACATATAAAAAAAGAAGCACCAAGGGCTCTGTTGTATGATGTGTAGGCCTGTGGCACATTTTGTTGTCCGTTTCTGCCAGTAATGCAGTTATGCAGCTGTAGCTTTGGGCCACAACCTGCCTGATCATCTTTGTCACCATCTCATCTAAACTGGACTCAGGGTCTGGTCAACCTTGGATACCAAGACCAAGTTCACAGATGTACAGTAGGCCAAGTAGAAGCATACCCACCATGAGATAACACCCACCACAAGACAGCAGAACCACTACCAAAGCGTATCATGCCTCCTTGTACAAGCTCATGAAGGTTGGGCTTGTCCCTAAAGGCTCCTCCTGGTGGCTCACCACTGTCCTGTCCCACTTAGCTCAATCCCATCCATCCTAGCCTCGCTTGAGGTTGATGTAAATGCAATGTGACATATCCAGGGTGCTGGTCCACAGTGCTAATCATTGGTAATCTAATCCAGAGGAGATTAGACAAGAGGAGGGAACACAGGATGCTGAGAACGGCTCTCTTTGGCTTAACAGAAGGCGGCCGCTATGTCCACGTTATGCTGTGAGATTGTCGCATCTTGCTAAGGATGCGATAACTACAACTGTGTTTGGAATTTAGGATTGCAGTTGGTAACATCCAGTTGGAGTTCAGTATTGGAACGGAAGACTTTGCCACTTTTTTCCGTGTGCTGATGGTGTGGTTTTGAGTGACGCCGACTTGTTTATGGGATCTAGTTTTGTTCCTGCTTGCATCATCATAAAAGTGTTTGTCCTTCTGCGGGATTAGCATTAACATGTGGCTGTAGCCAGAGACAAACCAATTCTTGCACCTTGTACAACTTTTTGAATTTCTGGGGCTAATATTTCCCGGAGCACTTTCTGCCTCTCCAAGCTTGTCGAGAACAGAACTGTTGGTCCGTTTTTTGAACAAAACCAGAGGAGGTCATTTCATAATTAACCTGCTTTGAAGGTCCCATCACCAAAAGTGGAGATGCTGAACCAGGGGGCTGTGATGATATTCACAGGGGTCTGTGGGGCGTTAGTGGTCATGGCAGTGGCCTACTACGCCTACTGGTGAGTCCAGCTAATAGTTATCCACTTGCTGCTTATGTAAAGGGTTATTGGATTGAGCACAGGGAAAGGTCAAGTAAGATACTCTTTGCCTAAGTCTTTATTTGTGGGTTTGTTGTTACTTGCATGCCTGTCATATTTGTTTGTGTTTAGTGCACTATGATGACCACCTGTTGCTCAGTTGTATCTAGAACAACTGAAATGTTATGTGGAGTTTAATTCTTTGTATCTTTATATTCTTTGTCCATATGAATTTAAAGCTTGCAATTTTTGGCAGTGCTGTGTTAAATGTATCTGAAAATTGGGCCACTCTGGAAGTTTATTTGCCATCTGAAGGCTGAACCAAAAACTTACTTCTTATTGTGTATATTATGAGGCAGTGTTTCTCTGTGTGTTGCGTTCATATTTTTCTTTTGCACCCCATAAGCTTTTAAGCTTTATAACCTTCTTTTTAGAGACACATTTTTGGGCATCTTGGAAAAATATGGCCCCAGGCTGTCTAGTGATGCAGGCCAGACAGCTGTTTCCTCCTAAGCTGGTTGATCCCTCCATCTCTAATCCCTCCACCCTATCTCTTTTTATATTGCTGTGTAGTCCTCTTGCATCAAGTGAATGAGGAGCCAGATATAAATCATGAAGCATCTAGTTTTATTTTAGTTTAATCATCTTAAGTTAAGTGGTATCTTTACTGTAATTACAAAAAATGTAAGAGAAACATTTTACCCAAAAATGTTTCCATTTATGTTCTTTCTTCCATAGAACTCAGAAGGAGATGTTAGGCAGAATATTAATGCTGTTTTTTTTCTACAGTAAAATGATAGTGAATCTATAGTGAATAGGGGCTGTTGAACAATGAAGCACCTTTCGATACACATTTTTGGAGCCTTCTGACACGATTCAATGCCTTTGTATGAAAAACGGATGTATATACATTTACACACATTCAAGCGTAATGCATCAAGTCATTCTGTAACAGGTTTGATACATTTAAAAGCTACAACTGAAAAGAACAAGTTGTATGGACCACGTATGTATGAACCCCTCTTTTTTTGTGTTTCCCATTCACTTTCATTATATTGAAAAGTAAAGCACCAGAGCACATTAACTCTTTTTGTGTTGCATGTAGAAAAATCTCTTTTATTTGGGCTTGGAAAGAGGGTGAGTAAATTATGTCATTTTTTGTTTTCTAAATTATTCACTTGAAGTTATCTTAAACCAATCCAGAACACATGAATCGTGGGTTTAACCTCGTTGCAAAAGACTCTATAATTGAGTAATTCACACTTTGTTTCACCAAATAGTTGTTACTAATTTATGTCTCTCAATAACTTTCTTCATCCCCTTGGTCATGGTTAATTCCCTTGGTTCAGGAGCACACTCAGTCTGACTGTTGTCTGTAGTGTTAATGATCTCAGTTCATGTTGGCTGAGCCAGTGCTCTGCTCCGACAGGTTGATCAGGTGATCCCTCAGATAGCGTGGACACACTCCCCCTCACACACCTAGTGCAACTCATTAACTGGCATGAGGGCTTTTGGCATTCAGAGCACTCTGCCATTCCCTTGTTCTCAATCACACACACACACACACTTTGGTGAGATTCCAAAGTTTGCTTCAAATTCGTGCAGTGGTGGCCAGGAGGACAGAGTTCAACTCTTTCCTTTCCCACCCTCTCTCTTTTACTGTCTTTCAGTCAGTCTCTCTGTCCATACTAAAGTCACAGTTAACTTAGCACACTGCCAGTGGATCGACATCTAAGGTTAGTGCTGTTTGTGTTCTGTTCGTCTTGGCTGATTTGCTGGTAGAGGAACCAAAGCATTTTTATCGGTTTAAACTTTTAATCGCTGGTCTCTACCTGCCCTCATGTTGTAACATGATTGATTTGTGTTTGTTTGAAATTGCAGCACATAGATTTGACAGAAATTAGATCAATAGATTAGATTAATAGAGATATTAGCTGGATTTTATTAGAAATTGTGAGCTACTTGCCTGTACAAAACTTGACACAATACTAAGGTATTTTGGGTGGTTGCCTGGGGCATTGCTACATGGTTGCTAGCTGGTCCATGACACCCAAATCTTGTCTTGATTTTTTTTTTTTTTTTAATAGAATAGTGGTATTTAGTGTCATTACTAAAGCAATACCTTAAAAGTAATAAACAAGTGACCTGGCTGATTAAATGAAACAAGTTCTGTTTATCCATAGATTTAATAATTCAATGTCAGTGTCAATGTAGTTTGCCATCATTCTTATTCTTTTTTTGTAGTTAATGCATTCATTTTCTTCAAAGCATTTGCAATTCATTTGATAGAAATTCATTGTGGAATATATGTGCATAAAGGTTCAGAATGGAGGTAGATTATAAATAACACAACCACTTCCCCCATGTTTTACTTACTAATGTATCAGATGTTTTAGCATCATATGATGCTTGTTTTATTAATATTTCCTACTTATTAATAAGTACCTACTGGCCACAAAATGCTTCAAATGGAGATATTTTTTATCATTGTAAGGCATCATTCAAACTAGATCTTTTGACTCTCCAAATCCTTGCTGCTCGCTCACATCAGGGACTTTATTTTACACACAAAAACACCATCAAACAGACAGCGCTTGTCAGATAATGTTGGACTGAATGTATGGGCCATCGGGCAAAACGTATGTAATTTCTTCACAACAGTATTGCTATTTGTAATGATATTAGTTATTGTAGTAGGATGGTTGACTGAACTGAACTTTGTTATCAGAGCAGACACAGATAACACTTTATTTTAGTGTCCTTGTTACACATAGTTACTGTAGTAATAACTATACATTACATTATATATTACATGCAACTAACCATAAACCAACCCCTACTCTTAACCCTGACCCTATAGTAAGTAGATGTAGTTAATTATCATTACTCAGTACTTAAATGTATAAGTACGTTGTAACACTAACAGAGAAAAGCATAGTATCAATGGTGTCAGACGGGCCACCTGCAGGTTACGAGACGGCCAGTTAAATTAGTTTGGGAACTTCATCCAGAGTACCAGATAAACCTGGAACGAGCAGAGTGACTGGTTTTCTGCATTAAGCTGCAATCCTCTCTTTTCATTTGGTTAAGCAGTGATTTAAAAGATTATTTGGCAAATAAATTTGCTGAAACGCTTGTTTTGTTGGAGTATTTGATATTAATCCAGTGCTTTCTCTTGCAGTTGTTGTCTTGTTATCGGATTAAGCAGTGCTGGAATATAAAGCTTGATAAGCTTTCAAAATCAATTTGAAAGTGGAGACATTTAGATCCAGTTCTGGTGTTTGTGAGTGAGAATTTTGTACGTGACAAATCATGTTGAAATGCTGTCGTGTTATAAAAGAGAGAGATAAAGTTGGGAGGGAAAGGAGCTGTATAAACGAGGCAATGCGAGAGAGAGAAATTGGGAGAGAGAAATTGGAGGAGGTGACTGGAGGTCCTCCAATTGGGTGAGAGGGTGTGTTTGCGTGTGGCATGTGTAGTGCAGTTGTGTATGCGCACTGTGCTGCCTCGTGGAATTTTTGGTGCCTAAGGGTCTGTGGTCATGAACTCTCGCCTACTTTACTCTGGATCTTTGTATATCGGCACAGGATGTGGAAGTAAAAATAAACAGGACTAAATGTGTTATTGGAGACGGTTGTATTCACGACTGGGGCTGTCATGAAATCTCTAAATGCGCTCTGTCTCCTTCTCTCTCAGGTCGGTGGTACTAAGTGAAGGGCCGTGTAAAAGAGGGTTGTAGAGAAGAACCCACTGTGGTGAGTTAAACATCCGTTCACAATATTGACATGGATAACTGAGATGATTAAATGTATTATTAAACATGAACATGAGAGTGATTTTGATATTATTTTAATATTTTGTGCGTTACTGTGTCTGTTGCTTAATGATCTGAGTAAGTTTGATTTGTTCTCTTTCAGCAGTGTGTGTGTGTGTGTGTGTGAGTGATTGAGTGTGTGTGTGGAAGGGGCTCTCAGTCATGGGTGTGGTGGCGTGGCTGAAGAGCCTGTTCGTACTGCAGCTCTTGATAGGCTTTGTGTTCGTTGTGAGCGGCCTCATTATCAACTTTACGCAGCTCTGCACCTGTGTGCTGTGGCCCTTCGACAAACAGCTGTACCGCAAGATCAACACCAGACTCTCCTACTCGCTATGGAGCCGTGAGTTGGTTTTGTCGCTGCATACATTTTCCATTTGTTTTTACAGACATGTGTTAATGAGAAGTTCTTCTTGCTTTTAAAGGGTGTTTATTCCAAATCTTATGTACCTGTGGCTGTTACTGTATTATATAAAGAATTTGCAGATGGATAGCACTTAATGTTTTCTTTTTTCTTCTTCTTAAACATTTGTCATATCACTTAAGTGTTATGCTAAGAAATGTAATGTTGCATTCATTTATTTATTTGCCTTCATGAGTTGTGGAGTGCAGGTTACTGGAGAAAGAGCTAACGACATCATTCTTAAAATGCAAAATTATGTGGCATTATGGTGTTTGTACTACACTTCAAATGCACAGACTAGCAGGACTGGTTTTGTATGATCTGATGATTTGTATGTTTTTTTTATGATCAGTGTTTCGGTAATACATTAAGCACACTTTCCATGAAGGCGATACTTTGTTTTAAATTTAAAATATAATTAGTATAATTTAATTTAAAAGACACAAACACCATGCTTTTTGGTGTTTGAATATCTAACATAGTAACTAATATCTACCTACTATATCTAGTACCTAGGATGAAAAGTAGGTCTTTTTAAAATGACTTTTTTCTAATTGGTGATTTAAATTCCTGTCCATTTATTTTTGTTTAATAGGTAAAAATGTTAACTTTTATTACTCGAAAATAAAACCACACCACATTTTAAACATTTAGATGTCCAAAGTTTCCCAGCTCTCAATTCAAATGTATTTGCATTTACATTTACGTTTATTCATTTAGCAGACGCTTTTATCCGGAGCAGCTTACAAATGAGAATTATATAACCCGAAGCAATTGATCCAAAGGAGGGAACAATTTGCACGTGGCTTGTCACGATAAAGATCATTCTAATTCATCTAGCATCATAACACCTATTACATGTGTCGAATAATAACACTGTTGTCTTCTGTAAAGCTGCTTATAGCTGAATTGAACTGAATCAACTGAACTGACATTTTTAGAGCTGAATTTGGCTCCTGTTTGATGAAGCTTGCATAATTTATTCTGTTATTTTCCTGATTATCTCTGTAAAGCTATTTTGAAACAATCTGTATTGTACAAAGGTGACGTGACTTTATTCTACTTTCGTAACAGAGTTGGTGATGTTGTTGGAGTGGTGGTCTGGCACAGATTGCACTCTGTACACCGATCAGGCCACAGTGGATAAGTTCGGTAAAGAGCACGTCATCATCATCCTCAACCACAACTATGAGATTGATTTCTTGTGTGGCTGGACCATTTGTGAGAGATACGGCGTACTGGGGGTGAGTCCTGACGAGCAGTGGAAACTACAAAGTGAAGTGAGATGTTGTGAAGGGTGGTGTTCCTCATAATGTGTGAGGAAATTGTGCTCATGATGCACAAAGTTTTCCACACACGACACTTTAATTTGGATTTTATAATGTGGCTGAGATACTCCTATTAGTAAATAAAGCTTTAAATAAAAATTAACTCAAGAATGTTCACAGTTCATTGAAACTAGTAATGGGTCTCACAATGCATCGCAATATATTTTGTAATGAAATTTTGGCTGAAAATGTGTTCATGAAAGAGTATAATTATGCTAAATACAGTATAAGACTGGGGTTTGGCCTGTGATGGCCATTAAACGATAACTGACTATATTAACATGCAATATCATCGATGAAAAAGACTGAAATGCAGTTAAAAAATAAAAACTTTACCAAAAACTTTATTTTTGTTTAAAATGAAAGAGGAGACAAAATATTACAGACTACGGTACAAGCCTCTACACAAGCTTTCTTGCTTGCGGTTGCCAAATATCACAAAATTAGATCCCCAACTCCAAACTTTTCCTTTAAAAAGGATACATTTTCAACCATGTGTACGCGCTCTCTCTACACTGCTCAAGTGCCGCTGATGATCCAAAAATAAAAGCTGGAGTTTAGCGATCTCCATTGAGATATTCTACTTGAATGAAAGTGTGACGAAATTTGCGATCAAACCTCAGTGATGAACTGTAATAAATCCAAACATGAATCTGGTTGCTGAATAAATGCTCTTATGCAACTTCTGTTTGACGATAGAAAGTCTTTTATGCTGTTGTGTGATTATAATTTTAAGCGAAATAATCATGAATAATCAATTTAACCAATATGCAGCATGATGAAAATGTGACTTTATTTCAATTAATTCAATGTTTTTAAATAGTTCTATATTTAGTAATATTAGATTAAATCCCAAGATATTAATTTGTTAGATGTTGGATTTAATTGTTTTGATTGAGTGGGTGATTTGAATTCTTCTCTATTCTCTTCCTACCTCTCTGAATCCTTTTTTTTTTTTTTTGCATTTTCTATCTGCCCTTTATTTTCATATTTCGTATCCAGAGTTCTAAGGTTTTGGCTAAACACGAACTGCTGAAAGTGCCTCTGGTTGGCTGGACGTGGTACTTCCTGGAAATAGTTTTCTGTAAGCGGAAGTGGGAGGAGGACAGGGAAACTGTCTTCAGTGGGCTGAACCGTCTCCGAGATTACCCAGAATACATGTGGGTGAGTACACTGACCGATCAGGATGCTCCAATGACCTGATAATTAAGCAGAGCTTTGACAAGTCACTAAAGTGATGTGTTTAGAGTATTTGCTAATTTGTTTATCACATTTGAAGCTAACCAAATCTCTCACTCACTCACTCACTCACTCCAATTTTTTTAATGGTTCAGAACAATTTTAATACCCTCAGGCATTAATAGGCATGTTTTAGTTAACCTGCACTTTAGACTTATATTTTTTGTTTGTTTTTTGGGGTGGTTGAATTTTTGGTTATCCTTTTTACAGTTTCGTTTAAACCATGCAATGTTGCAGTTTCTAATAAAATTACTTGACAAACCCAATTCACATTTGGAGCTTAGTGTTACTTTTGCTCAGTAAAGGTGCATTGACACATTTAACCAAGCTCAGAGATTGCAAATAAATACATAACAGAAATCGCAAAGAAGTGTGAATGTAAAGGAAAACTTTTCCCCTTATTCAGTTCATAATAAAAAGTTTTTCTCTTTTAAAGGTTATAAAAAAAAAACACTATTATAATTATAAAACCTAATTAGAGGCACATGGCCATGTCTTAATTCTTCATTTATGTTTCCTGGTATTCTTGTTTTGATTATGTAGTTTGGTGGGTTTATGTATTTATTCATTCATTCTATTATATACCAATAATTTTACAGGAAACAGGAAACACTACCAGGTAAATGCCCACCTACTCCCATGTGACCAATTACCCGGAAATGCATACTCAAAATAAAAATAAAAGGCAAACATTTTCTGTACTTACAAATATCATATACACACATATACAAAAAAGTTGCTGTTTGGATTTAAATAGGCAAATGCTTAAAAGTCTATGATTGGATCATTATTGCAGAGATTATGTTTCTAGCATGTTTTATGTTTGGCAACAGTTCTTCTAACCCTAATCAATGGAGTGTGTATCTTTTCATTTCTTAAACAACCATGCAGGAAGACATATCATATCCATATTCCAGGATGACAATGTCAAGATCCACTTAAATTGTGAAAGATTGTTTGATAGGGAGCATGAAGAATCATTTTCACACATGAATTGGCACCTCTGAGTCCAGACCTTAAATTCATTCAAGTCTCTGGGATGTGCTGGAGCAGACTTTACAGAGTGCTGGACTCTTGCATTGTCAATACAAGATCTTGACCAAAAATGTATGCACCTCTTGATGGAAATAACATCACAAGTTCACAACATTTATTTTCATCAAGAGGTGCATCAATTTTTGGTCAAGAACTGTTGCCAAATATATATCATGCCAGAAACATAATAATCACTGCAATAATGATCCAATCATAGACTCTTAAGGGGGTCGCACACCGAACGAGAAGCGCTGCGCCGCGTCGCGCAACGCCATGTCTTTAAAATTCGAACACATTATTCTCTATGAGTGTACACACACCGGCGGCGCCATTCGGCGTCTGTCCGCGGCGCCCAACTACGGCTCAGGACCTTGTTCAAAACCCTGCCGCGCCACAGAGCGCCATTTATACGGTTTTATATTAAATGTAAATTTATTTGTCTCAAATCGTCGTTAATGTATATTGACTTCACCCTGTGCCGCAATATACATTTAGTTGTACATTCATTTAAAGAAATCAGCTGCTTGAAAGAAAATTGTTGATGTTATCATATTTTTATGTGATATTCTCAATTCATTCAGTTAACGGACGCTCTGAGGTAAAGTGTTCAGACTGCAAACTCAGCAACGATTGTATTTAATTATACAGTACAATCATAACATAGTACATACAGTATCTTAATTCAATAATGTCCTTAAAACAATATTGCTGGCCATAAACAGAGAAAGTGCGCGTCAGGTGTGCGATACCTCGAGTTGTCTAGACGCGACGCGGAGTGGCGCTCCGCTTCTCGTCCGGTGTGCGACCCCCTTTAAAGTCCCCCTGTAATCAATCATTTTATCCCTAAAATACATCTTAGTTCAAATAAAACCATAGTTACATATTTAAAAGTTTTTTTTCCTTGAAAAAAAACTTTTCATGCCTTAAAGTAGCTTGCATGTAACTCTTTACATTTAGTTTACGTGGTTTTATGAATATGCAAATTAGCCCCGCCTCCACTCACTCACACCAGCTCAAAGATCCACTCGTTGACGATCATACGTTGATGTGATTGGTTACAAGGTAGTTTGTGACGTCAGAAACACCAGCGATTTCAAACCATGTTTTTAAGACTGTGCCGTTTTAAGGAGAAAATACTCAGCAATGATGTTGACTTATGAATTTCCACATGGTTTGTCTTAAAGCAAATAAAAAACACCACATAGACATAAACAACACTAAAAGCTGGATTTACACCACAGGGGGACTTTAAGCATTTACCTAATTAAATCCAATCAGCGACTTTTTTTATGACTGGGCAGTGTTTGTTTTTATATATATATATATATATATGTCAGTGTTACTCAGTGTATCTTCAGCGGTGAGGTCACTTATGACGTGGTTGGATTGGAAGTTTCCGTTGGCAGAGATTACGAAGTGATAGGATTACTCTGTTTAACACTGACCAAGAGTAACAATCCACTGGTGTGTGTGTGTGTGTGTGTGTGTGTGTGTGTGTGTGTGTGTGTGTGTGTGTGTGTGTGTGTGTGTGTGTGTGTGTGTGTGTGTGTGTGTGTGTGTGTGTGTGTGTGTGTGTGTGTGTGTGTGTGTGTGTGTGTGTTTGGTGTGTTTGGCAGTTCCTGCTGTACTGTGAAGGAACGAGATTTACAGAAAAGAAGCATCAGATAAGCATGCAGGTGGCTGAGAGTAAGGGTCTTCCAAAACTGAAGTACCACCTGCTGCCTCGCACCAAAGGATTCACCACTACACTGCAATGCCTGAAGGGAACAGGTCAGACGAACACTTCCACACACTCTATCACTGTTATAGAGATACTGTTTACACAAAGCTACTATGTGTTACCCTTTTAAAAGAGTTCATTGCTTCCTGGATGAGTGATGGGCACCAGTACATGAAAATCCAAATGACCCTAAAGTGTCCCATCTGAGAATGCTCTAAACCACAAATGTGCTCAACAAATGTGTGTTCTGGATTTTCATCACCCTGGTGTCTAATACTAATGTTCAAGTATTCCTAGAATTTACATGTTCCCAGAAAGCTCTTTGACACGTTGCCATAAGAGAATTCCACCTCGGTGATCGAGAGACTCTTATGTCTGTCACGTGTTCTAAATATAGGCTGTGAGTGTAGACTATATTTTTAGCTATACACTGCCGTTCAAAGGTTGCTCACTAAGGCTGCATTTATTCAATTAAAAATTCAGTGAAAATGTAATAGGATTTTTCTGCATCATTACTCCAGTCTTCAGTGTCACATGATCCTTCAGAAATTATTCTAATATGCTGATTTGCTGCTGAGAAACATTTATTATTAGTATTAGTATCAATGTTGAAAACAGCTGTTTAATATTTTTGTGGAAACCTTGATACACTTTTAATCAATTTTATACATCCTTGCTGAATAGAAATCTTAATTCCTTTTTTTTATAAACTTACTAACCCCAAACTTTTGAACGTTGTGTAAATGAGCATAAACCATCCAGTATTATTTTGATGCGATAGTGTCTCCTCTTTTTAGGTATGGAAAAAAATGTCATGTCATCACTACACGTCATAATATGATGCTTATTACAATTGTTTACGTTTGATGCATGTGAAATATAGGGATTTTGTTCCATGATGCATTCTAATTCTTCAGTAATTACTTTTATTTGACGTTACTTGCAAATTTCTTGTTTCAATATTGCTCTTCCTCTGAGTTGACTGAAATTGATCTGTGAACTTGTTTTGAATGCAGATGGGGCATCATGAATATGTGAAGTCACGCTGAACTGGTTTTCACAACAATTATACTCAAATTATACTCTCTTGAGCTTCTTCCCCTCTTATCCTGCCGTGAATGCTGTGCAGTGCTCTCAATTTTTAATTACATTAGAAGCGTTATTTACTTTAAAGGAGTTGCAAAAAATTGCCATTCATTTCTCACCTTTATTTCCAAACCTATATAACATTTTTCCTCTGTGGAACACAAAAGAAGATCTTTTTGAAGAATGCTGGTAACCAAACAGTTTTGGTGACCATCGACTTCCATTGTATGAACAAAAACACATTCTTCTTTTTGAAGAATGCTGGTAACCAAACAGTTTTGGTGACCATCGACTTCCATTGTATGAACAAAAACACATGAGAATGAGTGAATAATGACAGAATGTTCATTTTTGTTCAAATATTCCATTACATCACTGTTTATATCCTGTTTCAACAGTAAAAGCTGTGTACGATGTCACGCTGAACTTCAAAGACAAGCAGAACCCAACCCTGCTGGGAATTGTTAGCGGGAAGAAATACAAAGCAGACCTGAGCGTCAGGTGGGTTCACTTCATTCGTTCATTTTAATTGGGTATAATAGATTAGCTTCTTTACTCTGAGATTTTTAACTGAGGGTGGATTAATCAGGATCATTGTCTGTGAGTCCAAGATTTTCATTCACAAAGTTTGGAATGTTTTTTATCTTACTGCTGGCCTGAGATCTCCTTAAATATTTGGATAAAGGTTGTAACTAAGAGGATCTGCGCCATGTTATTAAAGGAGTAGTTCACTTCAAAATGAAAATTCTGTCATCATTTACTCACCCTCAAGTTGTTTCAAACCTGTATGAATTTCTGCCTTCTGCTAAACACAAAAGAAGATATTTTGAAGAATATCGTTAACCAGACAGTTGATGGACCACATTGACTTCCATCGTGTTGTTTTTCCTACTGTGGAAGTCAATCCATCAACTGTCTGGTTACCGACATTCTTCAAAATACATTATTTTGTGTTCCGCAGAAGAAAGAAATTCATACAGGTTTGAAACAACTTGAGGGTGAGTAAATGATGACAG
This sequence comes from Meda fulgida, assembly GCA_030578275.1. Taxonomy (NCBI): domain Eukaryota; kingdom Metazoa; phylum Chordata; class Actinopteri; order Cypriniformes; family Leuciscidae; genus Meda; species Meda fulgida. The sequence continues at coordinate 35,073,769 of CM060616.1, read as the reverse complement.
AATTTTCATTTTGAAGTGAACTATTCCTTTAACAGAGCTGTTCTGCATGTGGTTACAGCGCCCTCTATTGGTATGTTTAATGTGCTGCTCTGACCCCTCACTGTTCTATTCGCAGGCGCTTCCCTGTGGAAGAGATTCCTGATGATGAAAAGGAGTGTGCTGATTGGTTACACAAGCTCTATCAAGAGAAGGTATGAAGCTAAATCTTTAAAAACCTAGTTCAAATATATAGTTTTATATGAACATGTTAGAAACATAACCCTCTCCTTCAAGGATGCGTTACAAGAGCACTATGAGAAGGAGGGCAGGTACCCCGGCCCCACCATCATACCCAAACGTCGGATTTGGACTCTGCTGAACTTCCTGTTCTGGGCTACTCTCCTGCTTTCTCCACTTATTAACTTTGCCTGGGATGTCTTTGTCAGCGGCTCCCCCCTCCTCATCATTGGCTTCATGATCTTCCTCATTGTCGGTCAGTTGTTGTTTTCTTAATGTGATATTGGAGTTGTTTTAAAACATTTTATTACAGGATAGCTTTTACTTGATTACTGGTTTAATTCTGTTTTTTATTTTTTTTCCACCTTGTCTTTGTTGTAAAGCGCTTTGAAAAAGCTACTTTTATGGGCACTATTTAAAACAAAAATATTATTATTGTTGTAGCTTATTTATAAAATCCCCATGAATTAAAATGATAGTTTACAACATGGGCTCTTAATCCATATCTGATAGCTTAGAGATCTGTGTGCTGGTGTGCACTTGGATGACAAAATTAGCTTTAAGTGCAAATACATATCTAAACTAAACTATCTGCTGATTTTGTTTAAAGTAGTGATGCACCAAAATATTTTTTTTTACCAAAACAGTGAAATTATTCATTTTGCTGAACATTAAAACCGAAAATAAAGTTTGGGTAATTATTAATTATAATTTCTTTATTAATGGGTTAACTCATTATGCTGTTCAGGTTGTATTGTTCTCAGTTGATACATTTAAATTAGTCGTAGTGTATATATTACGATACACTGACATGTTTTATATTTTTGAAAAATGTCTTTTATGTACATCAAGGCTGCATTTATTTGAAGAAAAATACAGCAAAAACCTTAATATTGTGAAATATTATTACAATTAAAAATAATTGTTTTCTATTTTTATATGTATTAAAATATAATATATTCCTGTGATTCAAAGCTGAATTTTCAGCATCATTACTCCAGTCTTCAGTGTCACATGATCCTTCAGAAATCATTCTAACATGCTGATTACCTGTTGTAGTGTTTTATTTAGTTTAAAAAAAATTGCTTTTCAGCCAAAATATTTTCATTTGCCGTAATCACTTTTTCAAAGTGATGTAAAAATGTTTTCCAATAAAATGTTATACAGAATGATAATGTCCCTTTCCTCTAAATTATAAATATATGCTTTTGCCTAGCAATAATCAAGATTAATCTTTGTTAATTAATATTTACTTTATTACCTCTCCTACTCATTTATTGATTGGGTGGTTTTGCCATGTTTGAGAATGGTGTGAATTAAAAGCTATTGACTATTTGGTAACGCTTTAGTTTACGGTCCAATTCTCACTATGAACTAGTTGCTTATTAGCATGCATATTACTAGGATATTGGCTGTTTATTAGTACTTATAAAGCCTTATTCTGCATGACCATATTCAACATCCCTTAATCCTGCCCAAAACTACCTTACTAACTATTAATAAGCATCAATTAGGAGTTTGAGGCAAAAGTCGTAGTTAAAGGGTTAGTTCACGCAAAAATGAAAATTAAGTCATTAATTACTCACCCCCATGCTGTACCAACCCCGTAAGACCTTCATTCATCTTCGGAACACAAATGAAGATATTTTTGATTAAATCTGAGAGCTGGATCACTGCTACATAGGCTGCCTAAGGGAATGAAACTTGACGGCCTAGAAAGTCATTGGAGAAAATATTCTGTGACTTCAGTGGGTCAACTATAAGTTTATCGAGCGACGAGAATACTTTTTGTGCGGGGGAAAAAAAACAAAAATAACGACTTTATTCGACTATTCCTTTTCTTCCTTGTGGGCCTGAGACGAGAGTTCAAGAGATTTCCACGACGCATGCGCGAGAACTAAGAGAACGTTCTTCTTCTAATACTTCTTGTTCAGTTCACTTCTTGTTTACTGTTTCTTTACTTTGTTTTCTTTTTCTGTTTCTCTCTTCGCAGCTTCTGTAGCAGTTCGCCGGCTCATTGGAGTAACCGAAGTAAACAAGACCGGATCCAGCTATGGCAACGTAGAGGCCAAGAAGGAGAACTAAACATTTTCATCGTGTCCACACCATGTGGCCACTGTAACGCTCACCCTACGGTCCAGCCTCAGGCACAGAGCTGCCCTGTGTGCAGTTATCCTTCTTTTTACAAAAAAAAAGCGAATAAAAAAAACACAAAAAATGAATGAAATATTAAACATCTCTTCAATGCAGCATTGGGAGGTATATAGGGATATAACTATAGATATAACTTAAACACGCTAGTCTAAAAACATGATAATTTTTATGATCCAACTAAATGGGGAAATAGAGGAGAAGAAATGCTCAACAGCTGCGGATCGATGCCAATATGCTTGTCTCCTCTGGCGGAGAAAGATGAGATGACCTAGAGAGACCAACCGCTGATTCTAGGCACCCTATCAGTGATTTTTACCTCCTGTTTAGCCCCGCCCACTTTCCCAAACAAGCCCCACTTGCTGTCCTAATTCTCTATTAATATTTATCATCTCCAGAAGTGCTTTGCAACACTTCCTTCTCTGCATTTACACGATCAGCACCTCCATATCAGTAGCCGTTTCTTCATAACGTTTCTCTTTGGATCTTCACATGAAGAATCACTCAAACTGATTTTCTATGCTCAGAATTTCACGTTACGGGCCGGCAGAGCATCCTGCAGTTGAAGAAGACAAACAGCTCTGCCAATCAGAGATGAGATGGTCATGTCACAGTCCCTAACTAACAAATGAACCGCTGTAGATCTTTGTCGGGTCTATTGCAGCTGGAGTGACATTGGTGGAAACTGTTATATGACCAACTTGACGTTAATAGAAATGGATTGAGCAGGGTTTCTAATGAAAAGGATGTCTTCTGTAACTTTACCTTTTCACAATGGTGTCTTATCCCAGTCCATCACCATTGCATTACTGGGTATACTGAAAAAGCAATACATGTTTTCTACCAATGTACTCCTATACACTTAGGGCAGGGGTGTCCAGACTCAGTCCAGGAGGTTTGCTGTCCTGCAGACTTTAGCTCCATCTAGCTGAACCCTGCGGGACAGGGGCCCTCCAGGAGCAGGGTTGGACAGTCCTGACCTAGGGCACCTCTTTAGTCAATTTTGTCCAAATAATTAAAGGCCCATGGACTGAGATTAATTTGCCCACCATCTCTAGTCATGTGTAACTAATGAAATATAGGGGTTAAAGAGTGAGATACTGAGAGTAGCTGAATGACCAAGAAGAAAAGGATAAGTTCTGTCAATAAACAAAGATTGTGAAACCTGTTTAGTGTGGTCTAATGACACTAATGGTTTGTAAATAAACTTTAGAAGATTCTTCTTTACCCAAACACATCTCATTTAGAGATGTGTTTCTTTAAATGAAACACATAATTTATGTGATGATAAATAATGCCCCCCCCCCCCCCCCAACTTGTGCAACTGTGCAACTTTCATGGCGAAACAGGAAACGACCCATGCAAGCCTTAACGGAACAGAACAGTGCAGCTTCTGTGTAGTTGTGATTCTCACATATTGTGCAGGTTTGCTGGTCCTCAAATCATCCTTCACTGTGAGATACTCAACATTCATCTAGGGATTTGAAGATGTGGAATTCAAAAGATCTGCGTGACACAATTCTAGCAGATGTGGTTTATAAATTCGGTCAAAGACCAAAGTTCATGAAACTAAAATATGGATGTACCAGGTTTAGTTTCTACCTGGTTGGGGGAATAGCAAGTTGACGTATTTTTATTTTCACCAGTTATTGCTGAGAGACTGAATTTATTATTTTGACAGAAAGCAGTGATTGCCACAGCTAAGTTTAGAACGTTTTTTTTAGGAGATGATGCTTTTCATGTATCTGATTGATTTGCGTAAAAAAAAAAAATGAATAAATGGTTGACTTTTCAGAGTAAGCTTGCTGATCTGGGATCAGTGATTGCAGTTAAGACCACTACGGACAGGGTAGGACTCTGAGCCAAGATCAGTTCCTATGCTCTAATGCTGTTAATGAATGTGTTACCTGATCTGAGGCCAGAATTACCTCTGCAGTATATAGTAGCAACATTTATTACAAGCAGTGTCGGACTGACGAGATTGAATTTGCAAAGTACAGACTAATTGGCCGACTGCTAAACAATAGAGAGATTGTTTCTGACTTGCATTTAAGTTAAATCCCTTCTCGAAAAAGGCGGTATGTGAACGGAGGCTGAGTAGAACTAGAATTTTAGTCTGTTAAAATCACCAACTTTTTTGTATTTTCTTCCAGATTAATTAAAGCATTCAGTGTATGATTGGAACTGGATTTGTTTCATTGCATACTATGAATAACCAGGTAGTCTATAGGAATTTAATACAATGAAAGATGCATTAACTGATTACACCTTGTAAAGAATAGAACTGCAAAAAAAAAAAAGTCTTGGTTCGCTTTTTGATTACTGGAATATGTCTCTGCAGAAGTATAAATAAATCAACAATCAAAATCTTTTGACACGCTTGACTGCATGTTATGAAATCTTTTGATCCAAAAGCTAATGCTTCAATGCCTAAAATAGGTTTTGTAGACAATTTAATTAGTGTGTTATTTCAAATTTGTGATGACTTAAAAAGTGTATAGTAGTAATAAAGTGGGTGTCCACATTTTTGACCCTTTAGTGCCTGAAAAAAATTCTGATTTGGGACTTTCATTTCAGATGAAGTCTTGGATTTGAGGCTTTGTTGCGAAATGCAAGCTCTCCCTGTCTGTTAAGACATTCTCAGCTGGGATATCTTCCCTGGAATCACATGACTTTGATTTCATCAAGTCATGCAAGTCTGCTTTTCTTCTCTTTTTTCATTATTCTGTTATTTTGTTTTTGCAAAATACAAAATAACAGTAGAGCCAGAACCAACAGCCATTATTAATGTATTCAACAAATATGCTGTTGCAAAAAAGTAGGGTATATTATAATTTAGAGGGATAGTTCACCAACAAATTAAAATTCTGTCATCATTTACCCATCCTCAAGTTGTTCCAAATCTGAATGAATTTCTCTCTTTTGCTGAACACAAAAGGAGATATTTTGAAGAATGTTGGTAACCAAACAGTTGATGGACCCCATTGACTTCCATAGTAACCAAAAAAAAAATGCTTGGAACAATTATCCTTTCACGGGTTTAAGATGCTAACTATGTTTCTTTCTTTTGTGTGTTTATTGGAAACAAACGGTGGTATCGCCCGTGTAAGTGTGTGAAACAACCTCCCCACCCCCAGTTAACCGCTTTCTGAGCAACAAATAAAGGAGTCAAGACTGTCAGGTCACATTTGCATATGTAAGCAAGTTCTTATCCACTGCAGACACAAACAATGGGGAAGTCGTTGAAGAAACCGTCTTATCCAGCGAAAGAAAAAGAAAAAGAAACCACTTAAAACCGGTCATTTGTCACGTTGTTCCGACCAGAACCTCGTATCTCTCGCATCATTTGTGTGACTGCTCAATGCTGCCGATCTGTCGGTGACCAGGTGACAGACATGGGGCTCTGCTCTTTAACACATCAGATCGACGCCTTAAACATCCTTCATGAACTGCGAGCTCACGCCACATCCAGTAATGCAGATGGCGAAGGCCAGTGTTCAGGTGCTTTAGCGGCCGGTAAAGTTGCGGTTCGCCCGGGCGATGTGATGAAGGATCCCCGCAGGATGAAGACTATCGCGGAGAGAGCTCGAGAGAGCTGCCTCACACGACTGCTCGAGATACTGACACAGCTCATATCTGTCGAGGAAGACTTTATAAAAGAGGTTTCCTACGAGAAGAGTTTGCTCAAGCGTAAGGTAAGATGTTTTTGTGTTTCTTCTGTAGTCTTTATAGTGCACATTTTGTGTTATAACGACATAGTTGTTGTCAAATGATTACGTCTACCAGGCTATGTTGGATTAGTCATTTAATTTGGTCTAATAAAGCCATTAAACTATTAAATAACGCAGTGGACGTATTTGAATCAAATGCATTCGAAGCAAATGAAAAATATTTTATTTGAAAAAAAAGAGGCTTTTTAAACAGTAGGTGTTTCCACACGTGCTGACAGTATTTTGGTTGAATTGTGATTAAATATAGGCCTGCACTCTTAATAATGGTTCAATATTGACATCATGAATGAAGAATCTTTATCATCCATAGAACCGTTCCATTCCACAAAAGCTTCTATCTATATATATATATATATATATATATATATATATATATATATATATAGGCTATTATATATATATATATATATATAGGCTATTATATGAGGATGCTAAACTCATCTGGCTTTACTTGAATGTGATTATATATAAAGGCTCTTTTTCAAATTAATCATATTTTTTGTCCTTTCTTTCAGGACAGCGTTGAGCTGAAGAACATATGCTTGAGAATGGCTATTGCAGAAGGTAGTTCTTGCTCTAATAGAGATTTGAGGGAACTTCGGGACTGTCTTCGACATATTGTCGGTAACCTGCTTGCATGTGTGCGAGATGAAAACAATCTCTCGTCCACTGTGATCACTCGCAGACTGAGGGAGCTATCTAAATCCTTCCCTGATATCTGAAGATCGAGAGATTTGTGAATTCTAAGGAACTACCTCTAGCTCGTAAATAAGAACACACTACCTTTTCTTAGAAAAGAAACAAGCCAAGAACTATCCGTGAATCATCAATAAATGTGAAATCAGATTCTGACTGAAGGTGTTGATCTTCACAAGAAGTGTTTTGCGATGAAAGCTGTCTATATCTTCAGCTTTTTGAGAGTTGTCTTCATATTTATTGTTTTGCGTCAGTCAGTACTCAAGCCTAAGGGTGACAGACTAACATTTTCTCAACGCATGCCAGTATCATGAGTCTGTACGCTGACTGTACAGGTAAATCAAGTCTAATAGCTGCTAGTGCTGAATCCACTCTCAGCTCAACGGATGGGATGGCTGTCACACCTCGGGATGGTCTGGTGTGGCTGTCTTTGTCATCTGCTAAAAAAAGAGTTAAGGAGTGTATTGGGTGGGGGAGGGGAGTGTTTAAAATGCATGTTGTGTTTGTGTATTTGTTGAATTGAAGGATTATGACATTACAGTGTAATTATGTTCCAAATAAAATAATTTACAATGTTACAACTCACCTTGTTAGTCTTAAATATTTGATTATGAATTCTAGGTTTATTAATTACTTTTTTTTTTTTTCATTCCAAATATCAATACACTAATTAGCCAAAACATTATTTTACCACCCAATATGCCGTTGGTCCACTGCGTGCTGTCAAAACAGCGCCAACCCACTGAGACATGGACTCCACAAAACCTCTAAAGGTGTTCTGTGGGATCTGGCACCAAGACGCTAGTAGGAGATCATACCAGTCCTGTAGGCTGTGAAGGGAAGCCGGTGAACTTGTTGGTGCAGCACACCCCACAGATGCTCAATTGTAGAGATCTGTGGAATTTGGAGTCCAGGGCAACACCTTGAACTCTTCCCATGTTCCTCAAAGCATTCCTGAACAATATGTGCAGTGTGGACGGGTGCGTTATCCTGCTGAAACAGGCCACTTCCACCAGGGAACACCATTGTCATGAAGGTGTGTACCTGATCTGCAACAATGTTTAGGTAGGTGGCCCGTGTCAAAATCACATCTACATGAATGACCGAACCCAGAGTTTCCCAGCAGAACATTGCCCAGAGAATCACACTCCCTCCACCGGCTTGTCGTCGTCCCACCGTGCATCCTGGTGCCATCACTTCCCCAGGTCAACAGCACACACATTTCCTCCAAAAACCATCATTGAAATTTTGTGTGACTTGCCACAGTTGACCTTCTGTTGGCTCGAACCAGATAGGATAGCCTTTGTTGCCCTTGTGCATCGATGAGTTTTGGCTCCCAATTCCCTGTTGCCGGATTGTGGTTTGTCCATCCTCAGACCACTGTTGGTAAAAACTCACCACTGCTGACCTGAAACAACCCACAGGCCTTGCCGTTTCAGAGATACTCTGACCCAGTCGCCTTGCCATAACAATTTGTCCCTTATCAAAGTCCCTCAGATCTTTATTCCAGCCGATTTCTCCTGCATTCAAACATGTTGATTATGAGAACTGATTTACCATCTAATCTTCCCAGACCTATTTGGCTTCGGTAGGAGATGATCAACTGTATTTGCTTCACCTGTGATATACCAGAGTAAATACTTAAGGTTTTTGCTCATCTGTATATAATTTTGCTGTGTGAATCAATTAGAGGAATTTAAGCATGTGTTGAATCCTCTCTTGTCACTAGATGGTGCACAAAACCAGCTTTATACGAATTTAAGCTGTCTTGAGCCAGATAAGATTTTTCAAGTTTTTTTTTACTAGTACTGTCATTTTTACTAGTGCTGATCAATTATGTTACACATATGTAGGCCTATGTACGAATTCAAATAATAAAATATAAAATCAGGAGGGAATTAATTCAAAGAAATATAGCAAATGATGTAATATACTATTTAGACCCTCTGGGATTCTTCGTTAACCAGTCACACATAGGACCTTCACGGTCATAAGTGACCGGAGACCTAAAATAAAAAATGAAAAATTTCAATAAAATCAATGAAATGTATTTTTATTCAATAATATTTTTTCTTTTTTTCTTTGGTGTTTTGAGAGAATTATTTGATAACAATTAATATTTATGCAATAATTATGATACATTTTTTCCCATTGAATATAATAGAACATTTATTTATATATATATATAATTTTTATTATTTTTGAATTAATGCTGTATTTCAGGTTAAAGTAGAGACTAGGCCTGTAGAGAACATTTTTTTGAAAGCAGATTGGAGCTGGTGGAAGTAGTGAGCATATTTATCATGCAATATCATATTGTAACCACTAGATGGATTTACAGCTCTCTGTAGAAAGGCTTGTGAATTCTAGTTGTTTTAAGACATATTTGCCTATTTTTTTCAGGTTGTGGATTTTAAGCTATAATAAGAGATTCTCAAAGACTATTTTGTTAAGTTTTTTGTTTGGTTGGTTGGTTTAAAAGGTAATTAAATGGTAATTAGTTGGTTTAAATTATTACTTTATAATACAGTCAAACCTGAACATTGCATTAGAAAGAGAACAAATGGAAAGCATTTTGTTACCCATTGTTTTACTTCTAACTTAACAAAAATGCAATTCTTTCAGCCATAAATTTTTTATTAACCCTTTATAATAAACATTTTCAGTTTCATTTTCTTTTTTTTGTAAAAAAAATATTTCTTTTATTCAATGAACAGTAACTTATTCAAAAGGCAACAGCAACTATGAACAAAAAACTAAAATAACAGCAAAAGTAGTTATCAAATAGTAAATAGAAAATGGAGAAATAAAAAAAGTGTCTCCCCTTTTTTTGATTCATTGATTTGATTTCACATATTCTCACATTTCTCTGTTACAGTTTCACCAGTCTCATATTTGTGTGTGTGTGTGTGTGTGTGTGTGTGTGTGTGTGTGTGTGTGTGTGTGTGTGTGTGTGTGTGTGTGTGTGTGTGTTTTTGTGTGTTTGTGTGTTCATATACCAAGTACCATAAAAGTCACCAAGTTTCGTACCATTGCGATAAAGCTACGATTTTTAAAAAAAGATTCCGGTCATAAATGACCGAAGAACTCCAGAGGGTTAAGAAAACATCTATTTGATGTAGTATAGGCCTACATTTAAAAAGGACAAGCTAGTGAATGTAAAAGTCAAGAACAGTGTTTCTCGACTAGGGGTCCTCAGAAAACTGCACGGAAGCCTCAGGATGACTTAAAAGTATATTTATTAATAAATTATTGTTATATTAAAATAAACTAGCGTAGATTAAACTAAAACTGAAATTAATGTGAATTGAAATGTATGTATAATTCAGTCAAAAAGGTTGAGAACCACCTAGTCTAGGATGAATATTTTGTGAGATTGTCAGCATCACGTCTGATCAATAGAGGGCGCCATTCACATATTTTATGTGTTTTGTGGTTTCACAGAATACGACTCAAATTCAAAATCGCTCAGATTTTGAAATTCATTATTAGAGGGAATCATGTGTCATCTGTTCCACATCTGAAATTGTGCGTTTAGCTGTAAATACTGTCCTACTTGTGAGTGATGACAGCATTCTAGATTTATTTCAGATTTACCATTCAACAGAGGAAGTGTTGATGACCACTTAAAACTGAATTAAAAACAGCTGAGTCAGTTAAAACGGGCAAACTTCTCATTTTACCTTGTAATATCCTTCAGATTTGGAAACCCATTGAAGACCGTTTTCTACTAAAGATCTTCTCATCTGATTCAAGTAGGCCTACCACTCTTAGACAAAAAAGTTTAAATGGGGTTCTATCGCTTATACTGAACCCTATGGAGTTCTTAACTCGATTTTAAAGAACCCTTTATACCAAAAAGGTATAGGAGAAATGTCTTAAATTATTGCATAGTATTTTTTTCTAGAGCAAGTAATTTTTTATAGAGATAAAGTGTGTTTACAAGCTACTTAATTATTATTTTTTTTTTAAAAAATGTAAAACTATAATATGACCCCATGATGTGAACCCCTAAAAGGTTCTATATAAAGCGCCTGCTACAGTATCACCATTTAAGGGTCTATAAAGAAAAAAAATTCTAAGAGTGCGCTAACCATTTTAACCATAAGTGTTTCTAAATAAACAGTCTGTTCCAAGTCAAAAGTTAAATTCCCCCCCCCCCCCCCTTAAACATAATTAGACCCATCACAAACTTTCTGAGGAGAACACTTTTCTTTTGTGCTCTGTCTGAGGCTGTCTCTCATGACGTTGTTGTTTGCTGTTATTTAGCATCCACATCCACAAGACCGACTGAACTCTGCAACCCCAGGCTCATGGAGGTCTGGGTTGAACCACTGTGGGCTCCTGACAGGCCAATCAGAAGCCAGCGCTGTGTAGACAGTTGGATAGCTGGGCTATTATGTCACTTCCTGGGCAGAGCAGACCCAGACAGATGAGTAAAAGGATGAGTGTTGTGTGAGAGGAAGATCAGAGGAGAAGGCCAGGTGCTGTTGGGGGTCTGTAACTGCCTGATGTCTTTATCTCTCTTTCGCCCACACTGTCTATTTAGACATTTTCGACACTTAATTCTAATGTCTTTCTTGTGTTACTTGTGTTTGAGTGTCTCAAGCTTCCTCTCTTGCATCAACATTTTTTCCCTCATCCTTTTGCCTCTTTCTTTTTTTATCTCCACCTGATCGGAGTTCAACTTCATACTATTCTTTTTTTAATATATATATATATATATATATATATATATATATATATATATATATATATATATATATATATATATATATATATATATATATATATTATGTATAGATGAGGCTGGGGCTAGTTGACACACTTTTTAATCTATTTTACTCTATTTCTGTTTATACATTAATGGCTAGATCTTTAAAATACTGAACATTTTTATTGCCCACAAAATAAGATTTTTCCCAATGTAAACCCAATGTAAAGCTTATAGGTTTCCCAATGTTTTCCCAATGTAAATCTTATAGGTTTTTCAGAATTTTTTAAAAACATGTATGAAACATCAGCAAAAAAGTAATGATGCAAAATATTGGAGTCCGTATTTGACAGTAAATAATTTTATACTAAAAAATCTATATTGAATAAAGGCTGTTCTTTTGACCTTTATATTCATCAAAGAATCCTGAAAATATGAATCACTGTGTCAATAAAATTATGAAGCAGCACAACTGTTTTTAACATTGAGAATAATAATAAGTGTTTCTTGAGCAGCAAATCAGCATATTATGATTTCTGAAGGATCATGAGACACTGAAGACTGGAGTAATGATGCTGAAAATTCAGCTTTACCATCACAGGAATAAATTATATTATAAAATATATTAAAATAGAAAACAGTTATTTTAAATTGTAATAATATATGTAAGCTATATATTTTTATTGTATTTTTGGTCAGATAAGTGACAGATAAGAAGCATAAGAGACTTCTTTCAAAAACATTAAAAAATCTTTCAGACAGTAGCATTCATTTTAAAATCTTGGCTAAACATATAAATAAAAAATATATTGAACATTTCCACCTTTATTGGGCAGAAAATAAAGAAATGTAACTGGGCAAGTTGTCCCAATGGAAAGCTGCCATGAAATAGCATATTACAGGTTTTTCAAAATAATGTGAATAATTTAGGAAACATCAACAATGTAAAGAGTATCATTACAGAAATGAATTAATTTATAATTAAATTAAATTAAATTTGGCTTTTGTTTAAAATATACTTTATTATGTTCACAAGCACCTATATGACAAAATATGATGTTAGAATTTTAGTTTAGACAGAGTTATATAATAATATATAAATTATCCAAATTTACAGTTTATAACAGTTTAATAACAGTTTTTAATAACCAGTGTTTGATGGTTTCATGGTGTTTGAAACCAGCATACAAAACCACTGCAATGTATGATTTTATCTGTGATTTAAATCGGCTTTATGCTACAGTTAGTAAGATGCAGTCATTGTGACAACTCCCATCTTGGGCAACATCAACATGCCTTCGGCCTCCCGTAGCATCTTATGCTCTTGATCTACACTTTATTTTTTGCTTTCCACTCTCATCTTCCTCTGTTTTTGCATGGACATGATGTGTATATTACTGTGGGGTCACGCTGTTCCCTCAACTTTTTCTTTCTATTCATCTCTCCCCTCTTTCTTTTCACCGATGAGGTGATGAGGCCAGATGAGGTGTGTGTGTGTGTGTGTGTTTGAGAGAGAAATCTCACCCTGCGAGTGGGTGGTGGGTGATGACCCCATACTCTCCAGCTCTGTGTTTGTGTGTGGTGGTTTCGGCCCCTAGACGACTATCTCCGGGGCTCAATCTCACGCTGAATAGAACCTCCACTGTGTTTCACTGCGGTGCTTTCCCGCACGCTTCAGTCTCAATGTATGATTCATTATCCAATCAGAGGGAGGGTGACGCATCCGTGAGTGATCTTATCGAACCCTGGTGCCCACGCTCAGCCTTCCAGATGCTCCCTCTACTAAAGAAACCGAATTAATGGAGTTATTTTTAGTTCTGAGAACCTTAAAAATAGACTCAGAAGGGTGTGGTGGGACCTCTCACGATCATGGCCTATAGCTGAAATGGGTTTGAAGAAAGTCACGAGAATCTTCGTGACTTGTGTGTTTGGTGGTTTGACATTTGTAATTGTAAAAGAAAAAGTGATCTCTCTTAGTGTTTAAGTACATACCATAACGTTCAATCTTAATGTTTTAGATATTTACTGTACTTAACTCCTTCCAGATCTTTTTTTTTTAAGTTGCCAGCCAGCACCAGCATTTTTGATCATTTTCATAAAACTTTCATGGCCCCCAGAATATTTCATTTTAGCTTCATGCATGCATTCTTTTTTATTAACACTTGATTGTGGGTAAGTTTCATTAAAAAAGCAACACATTTTTCAAACATGGATTAGATTCAGAATTATGATCAAAACATGGAGTAGATTGAGTCACCTCACAGCTTGTACATTCCTGTACCTCTTCATGAGTTTGGTATTTTATTCGGTAACATTAGGCAGTTTTAATTTATATGCTGTTTAATGTTGATGATCGCGATAGCTTACATGTGCGTAAGCAATGCTTCACTTATAAATAACGTCAATGGCGATGAAGCATGGCGTCATAAATGGCAGAAAATTCCATAATGGCATGGAAAGAGTTAATTACACCTCAGGTCTGCATTAGAATGGCAATTCATGCTAATCACTTTCATTTTAGATGTTCAGATTCTCAGTATAATTAATACTTTATCATCAGTCAACAACTGTACAATGATATTTTATCTAAACTTGATGTTTTCATAATATTCTGAATATTATACCCTTAGAGTTTAGGAGAGCCAAATATTCAGTTTTTGGGATTTTGTGTTCCTAAGCAACAAAACGGCACAGCACAGGTACAGTTGATGCCTTTTTATCATCCATAACTATTTTGTTAGCTGTGTGTCACTTAAACAACGTTTATTAAAGAAGCACCATTAGTTTGATCCCCTTAAGCAACAGTATTAACATAATTACAATCAGTCTCTTGGGCACTGTGAAGAATAAACACTTTTCAATTTTCTTTGAAAGAACCCTCTTTCTATGAAGAACCATATTTTTTATATTCTTCATATTTTTTTTAAATTGTGAGATCTATAAGAGAGATTGTTTTGAATTATTAACTATTTGTGTATTGTAATATTTTGATTGTTTGTGTGTAACCCTGCACAAAAAAATACAAAATTACATTAAGTTGTGACTCCCAATAATTCATGTCATCATTTGGACACAAGTGCCAATCTTGTCCCAGTTTTTACACAAATTAACTATTTAATCATGTTAACCAAGTTACACTTTTAAAAATAAAGGTTCCAAAAGGTTTTTTTTCCACAGTGAAGATTATCAGTGACCCTCAAATCAAATTTGGAATTAAACTATAACTAGCCCTTGATTTAAACTCATTATGGCTTGAGTTGGCTGGATCTTGAAGTTGTTAAATTACATTATAGGCTCTTCAGATCTATATATTTGTTTCTAGCTTCTTTAAAGCACTTTGTGTAAGTTTCTCCTTTGACGCAAGACCCTTTCTTGTTGTTGTTGTTTTAGACTAGCTATCAATACTTGCATTGTGGATTCAAGTGTTTCCTTCAATCCAATGCACATGTATTCTTCTGTGAAAGTTATGAGATAGTAATGTGTCCTATATTCTATAGACTCATTTCCCATCAGAATGGCCTCTGACTCTTTTGTGAGTAAGTCGGTCATTATGAGAAAACAGGAAGCTGATGGCCAGTATTGTCCTTGGACTCAAGGAGGGTCATCAAAACACTTCTATAAATGTTTTAAAAGGGAATTTGTGGCTATAGTGATTTCTTTGTTTGTTTTTTAAGAACTATTAACAATGACTAAAGTCTGAGTTTTCAACTGCTAGTCCAAGTGGAATATATGTAGGCTTATAAAATACTAACTAAATTAAATATAACTTTAATTCTCATGTCATTTCTAACTATTGACTAATCTTTAACGTTCTAAATAATGCTTGTATAATGTATTATGGGTCCCTGTATCATCTGTCTGGTTACGAGCCACTTTTTGAAATTCAAACAAATTTTTATTTTTGGGCTTAATAGCTTTTTGAATGGATATTATTTTTTCCAATTGGGATTAGGAGAAACCGGGTCTAAACTGCAGCCGTAAACTTTGACTTGACTCCGTCTGTGAGGGTTGCACATTAACAACAGTTTGTCTTGTCTGTGTGTGATTGGTTTCATATTTGCATTATAAAAGCGGAGCACTAAAACGAACAACTCACAGTCATAGTCGCACAATTGAGATCCATTATCAGCGTGAGTCAAGCGTAGGGAAGAACCCTTCTTTGCTCGAGAATATGATGTAATCCAATTCTGAGGTCATTCCGTGGTTGCCATGACATCACCTTGGGAACGTGAATTTGGGGTATCAAATCAAACTTTCAATCAGTTTCAATCAGCCTATTAACCTTCTCAGAATCTCTTTATTACTTATTGTTCATGTGTCTAACATTAAATTAAGCCTTCACAACATCAAGAAACCTCATTCTGGTTACAAGATGTATCATTGTCTGACTAATCTGACCACAATCCTGAGGTTGTGACTGAAAACTGTTTTCAACCACAGACTAAAATTGAGCTCAGCACCTGTGAAGGGCTTGAAAAGTTTCCAGGCATCTAATTCAAGAAAACAAATGCAGAATCCCCAAATGACGACTGGACCTATAACATCTTCTACTTCTTGTCATCAGTGCTTTGTCTAAGTCAGAGTCTGATAAATACTCCGTTGCATTACGTTTCTGCAATACGAGGCCTGTAGGAACACCCGTCCTACAAATGTAAAGTTTATCATATGCTGTTCAAAGCTCTGCTTTTACAACCGTGACTTATTTTCCCACCTCTCCCGACCATTGCCGTGTAAAGAAAGCAAATCAGGTTACAGCAATCCTCTTTTTGGATTATTTTCTTAGGGTTTGGGTGTTATAACTCAAATCACTCCCAGCCTCTCTCTCTCTCTCTCTCTCTCTCTCTCTCACACACACACACACACACACACACACACACACCCTCAGGCTCAACAAACATTAGAGGATAATTTATCTCACAGTTTATATTGCGTACACACCAGCATTCAGGTGTCTGCTCTGAAATAAAGCCTTGGTGTCAGAAATTATTTCGGATGGGATTTTAACACACACATGTATTCAGTGCTGTGTTCACTTAACCTCATGCAAGAGCATTTAACTGAAAGCTTATGAACACTCAACATTGCCCCTTGCCCCTCTTTCTGACACAATTGGACCGGCCGAAGGTGTCTCCTGGGAGACATTAGTCAGTGAAAAAGCAAATACTCCATTTTGAAACCATGTTTTCAATTTGGAGGCACATGGTTTGAATTAGGGTCATGCTTACTGAGGTGGGTGAGTGGGAGGGTTAGCCTCGGGACAGAGGTGAGCGAGAGCTTCCTATACACCCACAGAAAACACACCCACTTCTACATTTTAACTATCAGCTTTGTTTCAGTTTTTAGGGACTTTTGGATTCAAGGCGGTTATGGTTATTGATTTAATTTAATAGTGCAGCAAACAAATTAAAGGAATAGTACACACAAACATCTAAATTCTGTCATCATTTACTCGGCCTCATTTCATTCCAAACCTGTATGACTTATTTTCTTCTTCAGAAAACACAAAAGAAGTTACTTTAAAAAAAAAATTGTCAGTGAGAAACCCCACTGAAATGTAGAACGACACAAGGGCAAGTAAATGGAGACTGAATGTTCATTTTGCGTTTAACAATCCCTTTAAGCTCTTGTGTAAAAATCTGAAGTAAAAATATATTTTTTTATAATTTTGAGCTATTTTATATTTAAAAAGTTTGCACTGCAATATGATAGGCTATATAGATTTTATTTGTTTAGCATGGATTTGAAAAGTAGATGATTTGAAGACAGAAAAAAACTTCTGTATATTTTGATGAAAAAAATTACATTATGAAATTACATTCTTAAGAGCATAAGAAACAAATGGATTTTTTTTCTTTTTGGAAAATGATATTTCATTCATATTATGTCCACTGTAGTGTAGCAATTTTTCTTCATTCACCAATCAATTTTTAGGTTTCTGGATTTTTTTAAATATCTTTCTTTATGAAAGATATAATGGAATGAATTGATATACCATTTTACTTACCAGCATTATGCAATATGTGGGTAAAATGGCCATAAATGCCATTCTCATGCAATACAATGTATAAACTGTAGATAATTTGCATATAATGTTTCTTGGGGTGACATGTAATGAAAAAATAACTGTAATAATGGGAGTTATAATTGACAATATTGTCATAATAATAGCTCATATTTCATAGGAATATTGATATATAATTTCTTTCCCTATTCACTTGTCTCACCAAAAATGCCTGATAAACATGCTTTAAGTCCTGTCCACTACAGCGAACATGATGATCAATGTCTTGTAACAGAAAGTCATATTTTGATTAGAAACCATATAACATTTTCCTGATATGTTTGATTTGTGACAAACAATTTGAAAATATGTCAGATTTAAATCATAATAATAAAATATGATCATATTTCCATAAGAGTGCTAAACTTGACCAGCTACATTAATGTCATTCATTAAGGAGAAGTTGTTTTTGGTGAAACCTCCAAACATTTGGTATCTCTGAAAAGCCCTAAACGTGCTCTTTACAGGACACTAAAATATAAAATATAATGTCCACTACAGTGATCAAAAGTCTATTCCTGGGTCCCAGGAGGATATGAAGCATTATTGTCCATGTAGCTGCTCTAATTTGACTTGGTAAGTTGCTCCAAAAATCAAATATGCAATGCTGTAGGCTATTCAATAAAAAATTTAATTGAATATCCAATAGGGGTGTAAAATGGGGTGCCATTTGAAGAGAACAGTTGTAATAACAGACCAATATGAATCTAGTGGAATGAACTATAAAATGCCTACATTTTATACCATTCCAAAGTTCAAATACAATTTATATTCAAACATTTAATAGAATACAAATTATAAACAATAATTTCCTGTGCATAATGCTTTATCATTAAAAAGTTGCTGCAATGGTTGCTAAGCCACCCCATGTTGTGGCCTAGTTTGTAAATCCAAACCTATTCTTTGGTTTCCATGAAGATTTTCATTGCCTTTTCTAATTGGTAAAGCAAACGCTTTTGGCATCTAGATTAAATTTAATTGAGGGATTACTTCTTCTTTTTTTACCCTAGTGCTACTCGTTTGGAAAAGTTTTCTTATTCTGAAAATAGGCATGATGGGTAGGCAAGTCTGGAATTCTTGGATTACATCATCCTTTATGATGTCATCATCATTGGGTGACTTTGGCACGTTACCGAACGGGTGAAGTCAGGCAGAATTTTTGCTCTCGCTGCCCAGTGCAAATCATTTAAAAACGGAGCCTCAGGGCGTATTAGCACGGGCAACTGTTAACCCCCATCCACTCTCCTTTCCTTTCATTACCTGTCTCTTCAAGGGGACGGTCGAGAGAGGGTGACGTCTTCGTTTTTGAAAAATCAAATGGCAAAAAAAAAGAAAAAAAAAAAAAAGAAGTCATTGTAAGCCGGCATTTTTCTCTTGGGGGACATCATAATGATTTGATTTATTGGCGGTCATTTGATCAACAGCGCGCGCTCCAATCCCTCAAAACAAACACACACACACACTCCTCCTAGAGAAACTCGCAGAAGGTGCAGGCTGCCGGACATCTCGGGGCTGGAATCACATTTATTCTCATTACACCGCGATAGTGTCAGCTGGAGGCAGGAAGGCACGAGCCAGGGCCATAAAAACTACCTCACTACCTTTTCCCGCCATTACCTCATACAGATCACATCACACCCAGTCAGTCCTTCTCCAGTCTCCGCCGAGCCTGCGCGCTGCGTATGTTTGTAATGATCCCGTCGCTTTTTCTTGCCGGTCTGGTGTTCTGACGATTTGTGCTGCCTTGTCGAAAAATGCTACCGTAGCGCGAGAAGAATGTAGATTAATATTATATGAAATACAGTTACAATTATAATACAATTCTAAGTTATGAGTAGCTACTGTATAGCCTACTGTAGACTAGGCTACTGTTTTTATTTTTAAAACGGTGTGAAAAGAATTCATCTTTGACTTGTCAAAGCACACCTTTCCTTGAAACTGAAACTTTGTTATTCTTGTTCAGCTGGCTGACCGTACAAATATTCATATGGTAGTTAGCATTTTTTAAAGGGAAATTACATGATAACACATGTAAATTTACCTTTTGTTAAAAAAAACTGTGAGTCTGCACATGCGCATAACCAGTAAGTAGCAAATCTCGATGGGTAGCATGAATCGTCAGAACACCTGCTACTTGACAAATTACTCTAGTAAACTGGGAAGGAAATGGTCCGTCTTCAAACTTAAAACATTTTATTTTTCACGGGTTTTGGGGTTGGGTGAGAGTAATTTGCATATAGTACATGTCAAGTTCATATGCAAGTCTTAACGTGTCTTAAGCAACCAAAAGTAGGCTACATCTTCTGCATTTGTGTATCCTTCCATTAATAGACAAATTTCCCTCTCCATCTGTCTTTTTAACCCAGGGAAAAATTCTGGTTAACACCATCCATGTTTTTTAAGAAAAACAACAGATTTTATATTTGACAATTTAGCAGTTTTTATTATTATTTTAAGCATCTTGCGCAACAAGAGCATTCAGTTAGAGTGTAAGCTTTGAAGAAATGTATTTAAGATCAAGAGAATATTTTAATATTTAATTCTTTTAAGCTGCATTTTCAACACACTCATGGCAATTTGTATGTTTTGGTGAATTGGCACCATATTGGTGGATAATTCATATGAATCTGTATGATCTAATTCATACATTTTATTGTGATCGGCTTACTTCACATGAATCACAAATTCATACAAAATCGCCACCTTGTAAAATAGTTACGCTGAAATCGGGTTGGCATATTTAAAGACGACATGAATGGTATGGGAAAAGGCATTCACATTCTACAGAGCATTTGATTGGAAGAAGATCAGTGCAGTGCATATGTGTTTTTGTACACTAGCATGGCCTAAAAACATACATGGACTAAAAGATACCTTTTGGAAAAAATATTTCCACAGGGTCTATAGCTAAATGAAACTTGAAATAAATATGCCATAAAAGAGAACCTCTGGTTACCACACATAGGGCCGTGAACTCAAGGTTCAGAATCTCTGCTCTAACAGTCATCAGATCTTCTTTTTTGCCACCGAACCTCTTATCTCCCTATTATAAATCAATCTCAATCCACAGACGTCTAGAAAGCTTCTATTTTAGTTTTGTCATGGCCAGTTAGTGGCAGTTAACTGTGCAGTCTTTCCTTTGGCCAGCCAAACCCCCCCCGCTCCATTTGGTCATTTGTCATTCACAGTAAATATTTTGTCAGGATGCTTTTTACAGATGGCTGTTTGTTTTACAGCGACAGCAGAGGTCAATAGAGATGGCTCCACGAGATGAACTGGCTCTCTCCCTCGAGACGTGCGTTCTCAGTGAGGCCCTGTGATAGATGAAGTGTGCAAGGGATCGGTTCGGGCCCGTGTTCAATCAAACTTCGTGGCTTACATTGGGTGAGGCACGGGCGCTTTATGGGACCTGTTTTATGTTCTATAGGTCGTGGAGCGTGGCATTGTTTGTATTGGTGAGTGCTTGCTGGATATTAAAATCAAGATGATTGGTCATTTTGCATGTAAATTCAGTGTCAGTTTAAACTGAAATGATGGACATATCTGTTGATTTTCAGGGAGAACACCCCATATCACATTGTCTACATTTGTGCATAGATTGAAAGCTGGCGTAAGTGTTTTAGCTTTAACAGAATTGAATTCCATACAATAAAAATTAATATAGACCTCAGTTTAGTTTGACCCCATTTAGTGTAGAAAAGAGCAGCTTCACTGAAAAAAGGTCTAGAAACAATTTTCATGAAAAAATTGCTAGTAAATTGCGCAATTATTGACAAAGAAAACGCATTGAATTAAATGGGAAATTTGCTGAAATCTTGTTTTCTTGTAAAACATACTCCAATAATCTTTATTTAAAACTTTGAAAAAATGTTTTTTTACAGTTGGACATTGTATACAGTGGACATTTAAATTACACTTTCCTCTTGTTCAAGCTGCTTTACATCAGAATTGAATTTTGTTTGCATCAGTGAATCATTATTTTCCTGTATATCACTGTGAAGCTGCTTTAAATCAATCTGTGTTGTATAAAGTGCTATAGAAATAACGGTGACTTGACTTGACATTGTGCCTAACCTCTCCTTTTGTGTTCCATGGAAGAAAGTAAGTCATGCAGATTCGGAACAACATGAGGGTGAGTAAATGATAACGCAATTTTAATTTTTGGGTCAACTTTCCATCTAATCTTTCTTTCATAAAAGTTTTCAAGGATATCAGCAGTAGTGAAAAGACAACAGCAAACACTCTGAGGATAAATGGCATAAATCAAATGAAGTAGTGAAGGTAATACATTTTCATCAGAACAGTGTTTTGCTTACTGATTTGATTTATCATCCAGTTATCATTTTTTCTCTCTATCGTACACACACAAGCTATCATGAAAGCCAAACACACAAGAACATTGAGGTGTTTTTTGGGATCAAGCCACAAGAAGTGATGTCACTGTGCTTATTCTGAGTCTTTGCTCTAATGTATGCTGACTTAAGCAAACAAGAACCCCCCCCCCCCCCCCCCCCCCCCCCCACACACACACACACACAACTATATCTTTTACTACATAACTTAGAGCTATACGGCATGCAGTTTAGTGGAAAGGCGGCCTTCTGAAATTGTTTTGAGAAGATTTGTGAAAATAAGTATGTTCAAGCTATATGTCTTTGTACTAGACAGTTGATTATTTTGCAAGGTGGTCAGAGACAGCAGGAATAATTACACTTTTTTTTAAAACTCTTTAGCCTTAAGCTAACATCTTTCCTCAAACATCAAACATTTGAGTAGTCATTACCTGTGTCAAATAAATTGTATTAATTAAACTAGAAGTGGACACAGGCTACTTAATGGCTTCTTCATTTTAACAGTAACTGAGCTCTATAATGTAAAAATATATATTTAATTTTTACTGGTCTTAAGGAGACTAACAATCATACAGGTTCATTCTGTTTTTTTCTAGCAAATTCCTAGCAAATCAGACCCAATTAATTCAAAATCAAATCATTAAAAAAACAAAAACTTTCTGCAGTTCTGCAAGGAAGAATTATGCATGCATATACCAATATGGTTACAGTGAGTGAATTAAATTATTGCTCAACATTTATTGAGCATTACAGTTATCCTGCTCTTCCCCACAGTTTTGATGTGCAGTAGTCTCACTCAAGGGCAATACCATGGATTGTCCTTCTTGAGGATTTGAACCTACAATCTTTGAGTTACCTGCCCAGATCCATTACACAAACCCCACACAGTATTTCTTTCTACAGCCTTGCATATTTAATGCACATTTATGCTGTCTTACTAAATCATGTGGCATTTGTTTCAATGGTGCATTTATTGTGCTTGCTTCCCAGACACTGAAGTTAAGTCCTGGTTTAGACTAACCAAAGCGTTTAAAGCACATTAGTGGTTGAGTATTTTAGACCAGACAATCACGTAGTTACCAAAAAAGAAAATTATTCCTGGGAGGTTTTCTCCGTTTACCATTTCTTAACTTAGACAAAACAGACACCATTTCAATTAAAGGGATAAGTTACCCAAAATTTACAATTCTGTCATCATTTACTCATCGTTATGTTGTTTTTTATGTATTTCACTTTTTTTTTTACTTGTGTGGAACACAAAAAGAGATTTTTATCAGAATGTATATAAGCTGCACTTTTTTACTCAATGAAAGTGAACCCTATCCACTTAAAGGAACTGTCATCATTTAGTTGTTTCAAACCTGTATACAATTCTTCATACAGAAGATAGAAATCATTCGAAAGAAGATATTTTGAAGAATGTCGGTAGTCAAACAGTTGATGTACCCCATTGACTTCCATAGTATTTTTTTTCCTACTATGAAAGTCAATGGGGTCCATCAACGGTTTGATTACCGACTTTCTTCAAAATATCTTCCTTTGTGTTCAGCAGAAGAAAGAAACTTATACTCACTTGAGGGTGAGTAAATGATAACAGAATTTTCATTTTTAAGTGAACTATTCCTTTAAATGTACACTATTTTGTTTTGTTCAAAATTAACCACATTAAAATGAGTCAATACATCATCAACCTTCTTCCAAAACGTGTTTATACCATGATTCAATATGGTATCATAAGTGTTTATATTTTGACCTAGAGGGATGTTTTTGCGGAACATCGCGTATATACTGTACGTCACTCGCCCGTGCGTGTCTCGTCATATCTGGAAAATAGAGAAAATCTTGCTCTGGATACTTTGTGTGGTGTGGGAGTAGCATAGGTTAGCTGATGTCACAACTAAGAAAGGTTGACATGGAGCAGATAAATCTCGAACCTCCGGGAATCACTCGCTTAAAAAAACGCAGAACAGAGGAGAGTTAGCTGGCAAAAAGAGAATGTGATAATAAAGCTCGTAATAAAACCAGAATCAACTTTGGCTTGGCTTTTTGGAGATGGCGAGAACTAGTGGATTTGAATTGTTGTAAAAGCGACACAGAGATGCCGTTTTTATTACTCGATGGGTGAGTAAGGTATTTTATTGAACAGATAAATATGTAACTCTCTAATAGAGTTCATTGTAAACTATTATATTTGTGAAGGGTCAGTTCATTATGGTCGTTTTAGCACTGTGCTGGAATTTATTTTCGGAGTACCGTGTCTACTTTTGGGCACAGCTACAGTAACGTCTTCAGCTAGTCAGCTTGAGATAAACCTAAACTAAACTGGTTATATCTCTCAATCCTAGTAAATGTTTTATTAGCAGAGCCTAATCACAACCAAAACAATGTTCTTTCGCAAAATGCATGCAGTTTTGTTTTTTAACCGCTAGAGGGCCAAAAGTAGTGTACATTTAAATAAATTTAAAAAATAATGTATAATTTCGTAAAAGCAGTGGAAATGTCTATTGTATATCTTCTCTATTATATTACGTTAATAATTGAAGCTGGTAAACATGCTTCATTTAAAATGTTGTTGTAAAGTATTTCTGTAAAATATCAGTTGGATATGCTAATATTTCAAATTCTCTCATTCTTTTTTTATTTCCATGCAGAAACAATTGAAAAAAAATCCATGTTACTGCAACTTTCTGTTAATCTGAACAGAGGAATTATGCATGCACATACTGGATATGGTTACACAGTGAGTGCGTTGTGCTTTAAATTATTATTCAACATCTGTTGAGCTTTACAATTTCCCCCTACGTTTATGTTTTTATATTTTACGTCCACAATTAAAGTTGGTAAATGTGCTTCAGTTGAAATGTTGTTGTAAAGTATTTCTTTAAAATATCAGTTGAAAATTGTAATATTTCAAATCCTCTCTGTCGTTCTCATTCTTTTTTGTTTTCCCAGCAACACTTGAAAAAAAATGTTACTGCACTTGAGAGTCCACATAACTACTCCAGTGGGAGTTGGACACGCTGAATGTTTAGTCTACTGTACGACCAAAAACGAGACAACAAGCATGCAAACACTCTCATATTTTATGCACAAATAGAAATTGGATAAGTACGTTTCATTTACCAAGACATTCACATTGTGCAGGGTAGTATTTGTGCATGTGTGATCAGTGCGTCTGGCTGTGTTGCATGTCTTTGTATTCAGAGGTGTGTAATGATGACATCATCCTCCCCTGGCCGGCATTGTGGGGGTGATTTTGACAGTCTCCTGTGCTATTGTTGTCGCAACTGCCCACAGATTAGGGCATGTCTTCTATGGGCATGACCGTTGGGCACAAACTACCTCACGTAAGAGGTTTTACTTTTTTGGTTGCTGTTATGTATCTATATATCATCTAATACAGTACAGACACACATAATACACTCAGTGGTGCTGTGAGTCTGATTAAATCAGTTTTTAGTTTTCTCAAACCGAGTCGGGGTCCTTTCCTCTGTTGTGAGGTCATGTTTGGCAGGGGTGGGCAGAGGTTCCCTGTCTAACACTTGTATGCTGTAGGGTGGTTGCAGATGTGTCAGTCCCACGTATGAATCATAGTGATTTAGACATGTCTTTTCAATCCCCCTGAGTGGCTCATTCAGTGAATTAAGAGCAAGGCGTTGAGACAATCAATTTTATCACAATGGTGCCCGTTCCAGGGTGACGTCATCGCCTACTCACAGGAGTGATTCGGAAGTGGGGAACAGAAAAAAGAGATTAGTTTCAGCTAAAATTCTATAGTTTTTAGATCTCAACTTTTTTTACTTCAAGGCCCCTCCATTGTTCATGACACACACTCACAATTCTACCCCATAAAACATTGTAGAGCTTGGCATAACTAGAAAGATATATATTCATTATAAAAATAACGAAATAATGAGAAATATTTAGATTTTTGTAGTTGTTTTGCTTTCATGCTTGTTTTGTGTATTTTAAGTCATCTTGAGGCACCCTGTGTTGAGGCCCCCGGCCCCCAGGTTGAAAACCACTGCTCTAAAGCAAGCATCTCCAGCACTTGCCCATACTTGGGTTAAGGGATTTGAACCAAACCCTTAATCGTAAGTATTAAATATGGGGTGTAACTTATCCCACACCGTTTGTGTTACAGACATCTTTGATACCTCAAATTAATCCGCTTGTTATGGAGAAGTATACTATTGATTTGCATGATCAGACTTACTATTTTTGCCTTCCAGGAAAAAAAAAATCATAGAAACATGGAGACATTATCATAGAGACATGAATAGCATGGAGATTTTTAGATGGGCTTTGTTGACTGGGGTACATACACAATTTCCACAAAACAATTAAGCAGCACAACTGTTTTCAGCATTGATCATAATAAATGATCGAAATAATAATAGGCTACATTTAAAACTGTTATTTTAAAGTGTGATAATATTTGACAATATTACTGTTTTTACTGTATTTTTGATCAATGCAGCTTTGGTGAGCATAAGATATTTCTTCAAAAACATTTAAAAATTCATACTGACCCCAAACCTTTGATTTGTATATATAAATGTGGGTATGAATATGTCTACATTTTGTCTGAGAGAGGAATTGGAAATGGGAAAATCTACAGCCCTTATTGGTGACTATTCCTTTCGAGTCCAGTCATTGTCTCATTCATACTGCTTAATTTAACACGGGTCTGGAAAGCATAATGTCAGGGAAACATACCTCGTGCAAGTTCTCAGAGTGTGTTATGACATCACTCCACCCCTGCAAAGGTGAGATGGGAACCTTTGTGTAGGACTAACGGGAAGAATGTCTTGAGCGTTAGTCTGGAAATACTTGGGATAGTTTCGCTGGCGCTGTTTCACAAGAGGATGGTGCCCGACCGGTTGCATTGTTTGGGATGACCTCAGTGGAATGTTATTAAGGAAATTATGTTTTTTTTTAATGTTGTTTAGGACATGAGAGATACCGGAGTTTGAAAGGTGTGTGTGTGTGGTTCCTGTTTGGAGTATTTAGACGATTAGTCATAAACGCCGGCTGAGACCTCACAGAGAGAGACCTAACAGTAGTATATTGAGTCGTTTCATGTCTGCATATTTGAGTGATAAACTACTTTCATCACATTTCCATTCAACGTAGCTGTGAATCAGAGACTGGGAACTGTAAGGTAACGGGACGCTGCTAGACATCCAGTATTCTGGCAGACAAGGGCAGAGTCCTGTTCCTCAGCCCACGGAGAAAGCTCTTAGTCAGGCTTGGAAATGCAAGGGGGACTCCCCACTTTTGAAACCACAACTGCAATTCCATTATCCCTGACTGCTGGTTTCTGAACTCTTTTAAGACCACAGCAAGCAGCAGGTCAGCGTAAGGCCCAGATGTGGCCTTTCTTATACGGCAGAGATTGTGTTGATTCAGATGTGTTCAGTTATGTTGTGTGATCTTTCTTAAGTTGCAAACTGGATTAAAAGTGGCGGTAGAGGTTAAAAAACACTAATACATATGTATAAATAGTCAAGTCAAATTGTTAGATATTTTTCTATTTTAAATCTACTTTTTTATTTTTTTATTATTGTGTTCTTTTAATGTCTAACATTTTATAATAATATAGCACTGGTCAATAGTTTGGAATATTTAATTAATGAATTTTTTTTAATGAAAAAAAGTCTCTTGTGCTCACCTGTAACATTTATGCTCTGTTTCAGTTTATTTCTATTGTATTTTGGTTCTGTTCCTGTTCCTGTTTGCCTGTGTTCCATGTCATTGTTAGTTGACCTAGTTTCCTAGTGTGTGCCAGTGTGTTTCCTTAGTTACTGATTACATTCACCTGTTGTTCATATAATTCATTACTCCCTGTGTAATTAAGCCCTTAGTTTCCACAGTTCATTGTTCCGTGTTGTTAATGTTTAGTGTGGTTGTGCTATTTTGACTCCCTGTTATTCTCCATTTTTTTCCTTAGTTGATTTATTATTAGTAAAAGATTGTTCTGTTCTAATCCTCTTGATTGTGCGCTTCATTACGGCCACCTTATGTGACAAAACACAGAACCCTAAAAGTGAAAAAAGATGGACTTAAGGCTTTCCAGTTGCTCTGTTTCTTTCTAGACCTAGCGTGCCTTACCACCTTCTCCGACCACTCCCTATGTCTGTTTTGACAAGTGAGTCAAGGGGCAATCAGTCTTAGTTTCTATTATCAAATTAAACCAATCTATGTTTTTATATAACTGACTTGAAACAGTTATGAACAGTCTTAAAGAAAAAATTGTGATGACTAAGTTGTAATACTTAACCGTTTATGCAACCTGCCCCTGTGGTCTCCTCTGTCTCCGCTGGTTCCGCACAGCTCCAAGTGTCCTGTGTTTCCTAGAATCCTGCCCAGCCTCCCTCTCCCACCTCCTCTTCCAATAACAGCCGGTTCCTCTTCCTCGCCTCCGCTGTTTCCCTTCAGTCCCTCGGCTCCTCCTCTGACTCCACTGTGCTCCGTGGATCCGCCTCAGGCCTTCCAGTCTCCAGCTCTGCCTCAGCAGAAGGATCCCTTGGCTCCACCTCCAGCCACCGGGCCGCTACCAGTTGGCTCCAACTTGGCTCCCCTCTCCCACGGCTCCACCTGGGACAACCACCCTTATGGGTCCACTGGGGTCCCTCCGGCTCCGCCTTGGTCAGAAGTCACTCTGCCTATGCCACGGACTTCTGGGTCTCCGGCTACGGCTCGACCCTCCACTCCTTCGGCTCTGTCTTGCTCCGCCTTCCCTCTGGCTCCACCTTGGTCCTCAGTACCACTGGCTTTACCTCAGACGCTTGTCATTGCGGCTCTAGCTTTGTCTCCTGAACCATCGGTGTCCTGTGGTCCCATCAACTCCCCGGCTTCGCCTGGGTCTCGATTTCCATCGGCTCAGTTTATCGTACCCCTGGTGTCAACAGGCACGCCTCCACCATGGCTCCTCCCTCCCTCGACTCCGCCATGGGTCATCGTCCCGGCTGCGCTTTGGGTCCCTGCCTGGCTACTCCTGCTCTTGGCTCCTCCCACCATCATTGCTGCTCTGGTCTCTCCCTGTTATTTCCCCTGGTTTCCTGCCCTTCTCGTGCTCTGCATCCTCCTCCAGACATAGCCCTCCCTCCCTCCTCTGTTAGACTTTTTACCACGCGAGGACGTGCCTTCCCAGGTTTTTTTTTTGGTTAGAGTTAAACTTAGCCATGTAACAGACAAGAACTTCTGGGGGTGGACTTTTTATTTTATTTTATTTTTTACTTTGGCCGTTAAACAACCACAAGGGCAAAATACAAAGCAGTGTTTTGCATGGGCAAGCACAACTCACATTGTATAGTGCTTTACAGGTCATTCATGTACATGAATATAAATGTCCTGAAACTCCAATTCATATATTACATTTTTTAGATAACTACTGATAATTTTATAAATGTTTTTATGAAACTATGTAACCTTAATCACCTTATACTTTGCTCAGATCTTTCAGTGTGCATTGCTTCAGTATTGTCATAAAGCCAAGAAAATATATATGCTTTTGCAGGTTAATCCTTCACTTTCCCCCACAGAAACTCATTGTTATGATAAGAAACAACAATTTATGCACACTCAGCTGGTCTTTAAGATGTAAAAGACTGTTAACGGCATTTTCAGAGTTGGATAAAAGAAACAAACAACACTTTTGAAATGATGTTGCATTGATAGCATGTTTAATGACAGCATCAGAGTCTCTCTGCTCTCTAATTTTTGCAGTGCGTGGTCCTCTTTGCGTCTCCCGTGGGGCATTTGGGTCTGTTTGCTAGCACTCATAATTGCAGTGGTGAAAGAGAAAAAAACTTGCATCGACAGTAGACACGAGAGATGTAGAAAAACAGTAATTAGAGTTCGAGATGGCAGAGAGCCAGTTAAGACTTCAAGTCATTGTGGACAACATCTTTATGTCATATAGACGTACGTCTACAGTACATTGGTCAGTCAGTCAGTCTCAAGCCTCAAACATTTTAATGAAGAGGGAAAAAATACCAAAAATAAATAAAAATCTAGTAACTAAAAAAGTCAGCTACTAGGTTATTAAAAAGCATAAATAAATCTTTACATGAGGCTTCTAATAGGAAGGCCATACAGCTTTCCATAAAGTTACAGACATTGGAATACTGTACATATCTTTACACTCTAAGAGAGAGAGAAAGGTTGACATTAAACACGCTAAATCTCGAAACTCTGGGGTATAATGCCAAAGAGGACAGTCTGCTGGCAAAAAGAGAACGTGACAGAGTAATAAAATGAAAATCAACACTGGCTAGATGATTGGAAATGTCGTATAGAAGTGATGTGGAGATGCAGTTTTTAATACTCAACGGTTGAGTAAGGTATTTTATTTAACAGATATAGGCTAAATTGCCATATAGCTACAGAGTTCATAAGAGACTTAACAGAGTTCATTGATCATAATCAGTTGTGAAGGGTCATTTCATTATGTTTTTTGTAGCGCTGTGCTGGAATTTATTTTCAAGGAAGTACCGTGTCTATTAATGGGTACAGTAATCTAGCTAGTCAGCTTGAGATCCTTTCCATGGTTCTCTTAAGCCTACACTGTAAAAAATTATATGATCAAAATGTTATGACAACATATTTTTGTACATTTCTTTAACTCATAATAAATCATAAGTTAAGCAATTTTCTGCATTTTTCTTATAAATTATTCAGCTTATTTTTTTCCAGTGTAATAGGCTAGTAATTGTTTTATGAGCAGTTGGATTATCTCTCTCTCTCTCTGCATTTAGCCAGAATATCAGTTATTTAAAAAAAATTCAAGATTGACCATATCAGCCTGCCAATCATCTTGATAATAACTTTTGTAATGTTGTTAATTTAAAAAATTACTCGCGCAGAGCCAAAGCACAACCATAACTATGTTTTGTTTGTAACCCTAAAGGGACAAATGTTAAATAGTGTATATTTAATGAACTCTAAATCCATAAATGATCACATAATGGGAACCCTTCAGAGGTTCTAAATATGACAGAATCCTTTAAGGTTATATATAAAGCCTTTTTGACTAGAGAGAGAAGAATTAAGTTTGATCATGTAAAAAATCCATGTTCCAAAATATTCACTCTCGGCATCACTGGTCATTCCCTCATATTAAAGCTATATTTTTGGATGAATGATACTGGTCTAGACTTGATTAACTTGATTGTAGTATTGTCTATGATTAACTTTGAATTCAGTAGATGAGGTGCAAATTGGATGGAATAATTTTGTAGGCTTAGATCATTGTTTGAACATTATTGTTCTTTGTTTCGTTTAGATGGAAATTGCTAACTGCAATGGTCCAGATATGCAATATATGTCTCAAACAGTAACATTTGCCAAGTCCAATTCAAATGTCAACATATTGATATACTACAGCTCATTAGTTTGGTATCAGTAAGATTTTTTTGTTGTTGAAGAAATTCTTACTTTTATTCAGCAAGAATGCATTAAATTGATACAAAGTGACAGTACAAACTGTAATAATGTTACAAAATGTTTCTATTTCAAATAAATGCTGTTCTTTTGAACTTTCTATTCATCAAAGAATCCTGAAAAATAATTGATCACGGTTTCCAGAAAAATGTTAAGCAGCACATCTGTTTTCAACATTGATAATAATAATAAGAAATGTTAAGAAATGATTAGCAAATCAGCATAACAGAATGAATTCTGAAGGATCATGTGACACTGAAGATTGGAGTAATGATGCTGAAAATTCAGTTTTACCATCACTGGATAAAATTTCATTTGAAAATAGAAAATATTTATTTATTTCACAATACTTCTTTCAAAAATAGTTTAAAAAAATGTTTCCACAAACTTGTAATACATTAGCTAAATATATGCAACTCAATTTTATAGATCTCTGACAAGCCTGATATGTTGTGTGAGTCTCAGAGCTGATGATACATAGCATTTCATATATAGTTTCATTGGGAATCACACAATAAATAACTGATGTGTCAGCCGATGAAGAAAGAAATCAGAAATAACTTTAAGTTCTTCTGTAAAACTTCTTTGCTTCTTTGATTTCACCTTAACATCATCACCATTCAGTCCAGCTTGTCTGATCTTAATCCCTGTTAGAGAAACAAAAAGACTGACTCCAGATCAGCCATTCTTACTACTGCCACAGCTTGGTGTGTTTGCGATGAGTATTTCAGATTTTTAAAAAGACCAAATGTTTTAGCTAATGGTGTGGGCAGGCTGGTATTTTGTGAAGGTGTTGTGGTGTAGTTAAAGATCTGGGCTGTTTGTAGGTTTGAACTGTGCGAGGGGCAATTCGTGAGCTGTCATCATTGTGTAAACCCCAGGTTTCTCCTTTAATAAGTACGCCACTTTAGATAAAAGTGTCTGCTAAATTACTTCTGATTTGACTACTGCACTGTTTAATATGTCCTTATATATACATTTTGTATTCAAGCAAAGGCTTTACACTGTAAGTAACCACTCAAAATGAACATTAGTTTATTGCTGTGACACTTGAAAAGCGACTAAGCCTTACTGGAAATGCGAGGCGACTGTAAGAGTAGCCGTAATAGAGATCAACCATGTGGTTCAGATTGGCTTAAATACCTCACAGATGATTAGTCTAAAATACTAGACATTCTTTGTCAAATTGATGATGATTTCCTGGCTGCACAGTGTGAAGGGCGCCACAAACACGAGGCCACAGTGTTACAAATGTATAAGCACACCCCCTCGCCAAGGGCCCCAATCAGCATTCCTTCCTAAAAACACTCCATTCTTCCTGCCCATGTTTGGGAGAGAGGGGTAGGGAATCCCTCGTGATGACTCATCGACTGTAAGGGGAATTCACTGGATGGAACGAACGGAACATGACTTGTTCATTTGTGAATTGAAGCAAACTCCCTGCCCATAAAGAAGTCATAAAGAAGGAGCATTTTTGTGTGCATTTTTAAATGGTGACTGCTTGCTACAGCAAAACTTGTCTCTGTTGCTTTGTTGGCAGAATACAGGAGGGTCTAGTAAATGTCAAGTATATCTAGTAAGAATCTAGTATGTAAATGTAAGATTTATCTTTATAGTATAACTGAAAAAGCACCATAAATGTATATTATATAATACTCAGTCACACGTAATTAAAAATCATATCTATATACTATAGTATATACAAACTATAACTGTAAATAATACTATTAGTTTATAAGTTTAAAAAACATTTTAGTGTGTATCCTATATAATCATGTTTTATATAGAATTATAAACTATAGACTATAAATTCAACTGTATTGAATTAGTATAGAAATAAAAATTATACATACTCTATGGCGTTCAAAAGTTGCATTACACTAAGGCTGCATTTATTTGATCAATAATACAGTCAAAACCGTAATATTGTGAAATATTATTACAATTTAAAATAACTATTTTCTACTTTAATATATTTTAAAATGAATGCAAATTTTCAGCATTATTACTCCAGTCTTCAGTGTCACGTGATCCTTCAGAAATCATTCTAAAATCATTATTTGGTGCTCAAGAAACTTATTATCATCATCATCACTTTTTTTTTTTTAAATCTTACTGACCCCAAAACTTAATTTAAAACTTTAAGTGCCCCACCCCATACATAATAGAAATAAATGATGCAGGGAAACCATTGCCAGTTTGACTTTTAGTTTACAGTTGTCTGCATCAGTGCACAGTGTTCACTTCAGGAGCAAATATCTGGCTTTTATTTATGAACATGATATCAATAACAGAGTCATATATTCTATCCTTTCCAGCCCTAAAAAATAAATTCTACGACAGCGACAGAAGGTAAGTACAATCCTCCTGAATACTCTTTTTTTCTCTCTCTCTATTTCATTCTGTCTCTCTCGTTCTGCTTCTCTCTCTTATTTTCCACACTTCACTTCTTCCACTGTCAACCATAGTGGATTCAAACACAAACAAACAAGCAATGCTAACGATTGCAATCACCACTAATTTGGAGGCCCAGCTCTCCACCCCATCTCTTCTCCAGGACGCGTTTCATCCCAGAAGCCCTTGGGGCTCCAGATGGGTGTAGTGGCTGTCGTGAAGGGGAGAAAAGGACAGAGGAGGTGGTTTGTGTTTCTGGAGAGAGTGCAGATCCTTTCTCTCTTTTCTTTGAAGCGAATTTTCATAGTACAGATCTGCTCTTTAGATTTTATGACAAAGGGTTTTAAATTAGAGATCACATTTAAGATCAGCCTTAGGATTGGATCAATATTAAACCACAACAAAGCTCACTTTGAGTTTGCATTGTGTCATACTGCATGCACAAATCCTGACCGGAGACCAGTGTAAAATTTCCCCTGCCAAAAGCATAAACAGAGGACGGAGGAGGCAACGGAGGGAGTGGCAGAAGTTGTCGTAATTGGTGTAAGTTTGGAGGGGTTGCAGCCACGCCGCTGGGTTTTGAAAGAGTGTGCAAACGGAGCCCTGTCATTTACCAGACGCCCGTTGGGCTGGGCTGTGTGAACGCAACTCACAACTGTTCTCTAATTAACTCCTGCTCAGAGAGAGAGAGAGAGAGAGAGAGAGAGAGATGAAGCACTGCTCTGCCAAAGCTGACTAAATGCAGGAGAAAAGAAAAACACTCACTTTGGCAGCAGTTCGTTTGATTCAGCAAAGTTCACGGTGAAAGTCAGTGCACGCATTGTCTGGTTCAGATTGTTTTTAGTGGTTCCCAGTTTAAAATGTAATTCTGATTCGGTTCTCACATAAGTGCAGCTGTGTTTGAACTTTAAACAAACAAAGAATCACGGCATATTCTTGCATTTCCGGCTCCAAAGAGCTGAGAGAGTGGCCGCTAACACATTATTTTAGTGCACATGTATGTAACATTTACTTACTATAGTAATAACAGTAAATTATTATACGGAACTAACCGTAAGTAAGTAAATGTTGTTCATTAATATATGTAATTACACTGTAACATGGACACCTTAAAATAAAGTGTAACCTATAACAGGGTGGAAACTATCACTTGGTTACAAAACCTTTTATCAAATGAATTAGTGAATCATTGTGTTAAACTGGTTCATCTGTTGGAACAAATAGATTCACTAAAATGAATCAGCCTTCTCAAAGTTTCATATGAGGATCATGACTTTTTTTTGTGCCAAACTCATGTAAGTCACAGTTCGGATTGCCTACACAATGCTAAAACAAATACAAACCCCTAACCCTGATCTATACCCTAACCTTAAAGGGACAGTTCACCAAAACAGTTTTGGTTCCCATTGACAGTTATTTATTTTTTTTACCATACAATGGAAGTCTATTGGAAGCAAAACCGTTTGGTTATCATCATTCTTAAAAATATGTTATTTTATGTTCCACAGAGGAAAAAAGTCACACAGGTTTAGAAGGTTCCTTTGTATTTTTTTTTCTTAAAAACAACTGATGTCAATGGGAACCCAAACTATTTGGTTACCAACATTCTTCAAAATGTGTTCCACAGAATAAATAAAGTAATACAGTTTTGAAACAACACGAGGCCAAGTATATAATGACAGAATTTTTATTTTTAGGTCAACTGTTCCTTTAGCTAAAGGCCCATCTAACCGAGAGTGACGCTGAATCCTTTTTAGTCTGTTTTTCACAGATCTGGTAGGAATCAGTTTAAGTCTTATCTTTCACACATGCACACTCTTCAGAGTAATGTCATTCCTGCTTAGCTTTTCAGAAACTCCCCTGGCCCATGTTAGGCTCGGGATCAAGCTGGCCAGTGTCAAGCTTTCGTCAAACGTACACGATATGCATTAACTACATCAATGAGGCTAATAGCTGTTGAAGTCAAGCTCTGTTCAGCAGACAAATGAATCAATCCAGTTCATCTGACAGACACGGGCCTCTCTTTAAGAACTATTGTGGGACAGAGTGACAAGAAAACGCTTTGTGTTTGATTGACACAAGGCTCGCTGGCCTCACAATGAATGGAGAGGTCAGAGGTCAAACTCAGGCCTCCATCTATAGCCACTTGCAAACGAGATGAGCTCTGTTGGGGAACACTGTCACCACGATTTTAGCATAGCAAAGAATGACCGCCTTTGTTCTGACACCGAGAGAAAACGCTGCATCTTTTTGGGCATAAGAGGTCCTTAGTGTTCCTGTTCGAGCGCTATCCCTTCTTCCATCTTTCTCACTTTCTTTCTTATCAATCCTCCTTGTTAACAAGAGCAAACATTTTCATATCAGAGTTTCAGTATGGATTAGCATTAGCATCAGCATTGTTGCTCAGAAACAGTCTAAACGAGAGAGATATTTGATACTTATCATATTTGTGATAAGTGTCTGTGTAAAGGATACATTGTTTTTTGACGGGACTGTTTATTCTGTGTGTGTGTGTGTGTGTGTGTGCGCGCGCGTTTATGTATGTTTTCAACCTAGTCATTAGTTGAAATCTGATAAAAACTGAAAAGTGTGGAAAATTATTTGTATTTTTTTGTTTGTTGTAAGTTTTTTTTATTCTAAAAATTGTCTTTCTTTTACGTATTAGGGTTTGGGTTGGAACTAATAATAAATAGCTTTATTTTTTAAACAATATACACTTCCATTGAAAAGTCTGGGGTCTGTAAGATTAAAAAAAAGTTGTAAAATGTGTTTGAAAGAAATCTCTTATGCTCACCAATGCTTTATTTATTTGATCAAAAATACTGTAAAAACAGTAATACTGTGAAATATTACTATAATTTGAAACAACTGCTTTCCATGTCAGCCATTACTCCAGTCTTCAGTGTCACATGATGCTTCAGAAATCATTGTAATATACTGATTTGCTGCTCAAGAAACCTTTTTTTATTAATAATGCTGGAAAAATACATTGACACAATTGTTTGATGAATGGAAAATTCAAAAGAACAGCATTTTTTAAATATAATTTTTATTGTAACAATATAAATGTGTTCATTGCCAATTTTAGAACAATTTAAGGCAAACATAAAAGTATGAATTTCTTTTAAAAAATAAAACCCCAAACTAACCCCAAACTTCTGAACAGGAAGTCTACGCATGTGATTGTTTTGGTGTTTGTATGAACTTAGCAATATGTGAACTACAATCACAAAACTAAGAATGAAGAAGGGGATTTTCCAAATAAATTATAATTAAAAAAATCTATAGTCCATCCTTTATTATATTTCCACAGATGTCTCATTTTGGCATTTCCATCCACAGACTGACCAAAGCATTCCAGAAGAAATTCCCTAAACTCTTCAAAGCCTTGACTGTAACTCTGTGGTCAGAGTCATTTATACCTTGAAGAGTTTAAATGTTTTTGGAGCACTGCATATTAATGATAAATGCTTTAGTTTACTAGCTGCTTGTGTTACTGACTTCAAAGCAGTCTGGATTACGTTCTCCTCCTCACTCCGTTCTCCTTCCCTCCCCTCGACTTCCCTCTCTCTTCTCCTCCCGGCTGGAATTCGGTGTAATTAGCATGCCGTTAATGGTCCGTGCGATTAGAGCCTTTTAGATAGTGAGGTTTTACACATTGGCCCAATCTAATCACTAACAGGCGTGTGGATTCGTTCATTTGAACCATGTGCAGAAGTTGTGGAGACTGAGAGAGAAGGTCAGATACTGTTTAGTAAAGTGTAGACATGCTTGTCCTTTCAGACAACATGGTATTTTTCATTTTTCACAAAAAAAAATGTGGGTCTTTTCTATGGAAATTCCTGGACTCTTTCTAAATATATATTATATATATATATATATTCCTGATGAACAATATAATTTTGAGCATGTCATAATGTTGTGTGTTTTTAGAAAGAGTCCAGGAATTTCCATAGAAAAGACCCAAATATATATATATTAAGAGAGAGAGAGAGAGAGAGAGAGAGAGAGAGAGAGAGAGAGAGAGAGAGAGAGAGAGAGAGAGAGAGAGTGCGGGTGACATATTTGGCCATTGGCTTTTGGATTATTGCAGAGAACAAGGTCTGTGACTCAACAAAACTTCATGATGCTTACATGTTTTGATTCTTACAATCCCTCTAGTCCCATTTAGACACTTGTTAGCAACCGCCTTTTACAAGACAAGAAACAACTTTTCAGAAATCACAAGAGGGTATTACTGATGTACAGTAGTCAATATTTAAAGAAGTGGATCAAAAAAGTTAATCAAAGTCCTAAAACAAGAACGGGTGTTGCTCAAAATTCATGTATAATTCTGATGAAAGGTTTTGATCCACTTCAAATGTTGACTACTGTATTTTATATCATAGAATAACCATGAAAATGTCTTGAGCTTGTGTTCACCACAAACCTTATTTCAATCATTTAACCAAAAACCCATTAAAAAAAACATTGATTTCAGGAAGTGCTAAAATGCTAAATTCATTTTTTTGTTAAAGCCAACAAAAATACGTCATCGCTTCAGCACTCTCTCATCTCTCTCTCTCTCTCCCTATCTATCTATCATCTATATATCTATTATCTCTCTCTCTCTCTCTCTCTCTCTCTCTCTCTCTCTATATATATATATATATATATATATATGTCTGTAATAGGCCTATATATGTGTTAAAATATTTTATTATGCCAACATTTTCTCAAAGCAGTATGGACATTTTCAGAGCAGCTTTGCTTTCATTTACATGCATTTTTGATAGCAGATTTAATATTGGTTCCTTTGACTCAGGGTGACAGATGCTGTAGAATCAGGAGTCCTGGCAGCGATACATCTCCCTTTCGTCCGCTCACTGTATCGCTCTCTTTGTCTCCCTCTCTTTTTCCCTTTTCCCCCGTCAGTCCAAAACCTCCTGCTCCCCTGCTTGGCCCAATCTGGAGAGAGTTAGTGCCATCCCAATGGACCGGGTCAAGCAGCTCTTTTGTGCTGGTCTAGGATCAGCTGTGTTTATCCCAATCCTCACCAAGACTGATCACAAAACGGTTTCAAGCAAATCTCCGTCATGGATCAGCCGTTGTTCGCAGTGTCTCAGTGTCACACTGAGGAGGACAAAACGGACTCGGGTTTTTGCTTTATACTCAGTGTACTGCTTGATTTAGTAACTTAAGGGAATAGTTCACCTAATTTGACAAATCTGTTCTCATTTACTCTCATTATCGACTTTTGTGAGAGTGAGTTTTGGTTTCATGGAACACAAAAGGAGCTATTAAGCAAAATGTTCACACTGCTCTTAAATTAAATTCTTAAATTACAGTACAGATGATAATTATCTTTATATTTTTTGTGTCATTGCATTTTTCAGAATGTTTCATTGACAGTATAATAGGAAATGTAACTGGCAGCAGATACTTCAATGTCCACAGGTTTTAGCTTTTAGCTGTCTTGTTTTTTGTTTGTTTATGCTGTCTGTTTGTACAAAACTGAGGAAATGGTTAGCAAGAGACAGTACCACCTCTCCCTCTGCCTTGCTATGTATGTGTGTGTGTGTGTGTGCTTATGAGTTTGCATGTGTGTGTGTGTTGACTGTTAGTCCGTATGGCAGAAGAGTGGCACTGAGAAATGTAATTAAACCAACCCACCCCCTCCCCATCACTATCTCTATATCTATATATCCTTCTTGCTCTCTCTTTCTCCTAATGTCCAGTGTCTCTCAGAGTCTTACCACTTTCCTGTCATCTTTGGCATACTGGCCTCAGTATCTTATCATTAGTTGTTTCTGATCAAACTTGGGGTTAGGGGACTTTTAAAATCCTTAAAGGGATAGATGTTGTTATGTTATATAAAGATATTTTGAAAAATGTTTTGTTTTTGTGTCCATACATTTAAAGTCAATGGAGTTCACTGTTGTTTTGGACCCCATTGACTTTGATAATATAGACCATCTCTGTTAAAACGTTCTTTGAAATATATATCTTTTGTGTGTGTTTTACTCACCCTGATGTTTTTGCAAAGATATTTTAATTTAAAAAAAAATTCATATCAATTCCATACATTGAAATTCAGTGCAATCCTATGTTTTTTTTTAGAACCCATTAACTTTCATTATGGTCAAAACCCATTGAAACTCTCTTCAAAATATATTATTTTGTGTTTTACTCACCCTCATGTTGTTCCAAAGATATTTTGAAGAATGTTTTCCTTTTTTTAATGTTCATACAGTGAAAGTAAATGGAGTCCATTGTTGTTTTGGACCCCATTGACTTTCATTATGTAGACAGAAAACAGTTTAACCAGTCTTCAAAATATCTTCTTTTCTGTTTCACATGAGAAATATAGTCACAGACTTACAATGAAGGATGGACAAGATCCATCTAAGAACTAGACAATGGACTCTTTTGACTTGGCCCGTAAACTACCATCCAGAACACCGTAGCAACACACTAGAAAACAGTCAGAACACCTTTGTAACAACATAGCAATGCCCTGGCAACCATCCACAACACCTGAGCGCTGTGACAGTGACTTCTACACAGGCAAGGACTAGTTCGCTTCCATTGTTGTCTTCTTTGTCCATTTCTTCCACCCCTCTTTCTCTGTTCCTCACTCTCTTTATCTATCACTCTTGCGCGGATGAGTGAAGCATCACCTTCTCTGTTAGGGTGTGTGGAGAGAGAAAGAGAGGGATGCAGGGAAGGAGGGAGCAGGAGGAGGAGAGGGGGGCAGTGATGACACTGCATGGTGAAGTCATACTTCATGACATCATCCTCTGGAGCAGAGCCAGGAGAGCCAGCAGTCTCTCTCTCTCTCTCTCTCTCTCCCTCTCCCTCTCTCTCTCTCTCTTTACACGCTCTTCCAGAAGGAGCTGGAGTAAAACTCTAGGAGTCTTTTGTTCCCCCAATCCCCACAAACAGCAGCCCCCTCCGTCTCTGTCTCCCGGTCTGTCTGTCTGTCCGTCCGCTTCTTGTAGAGCCTCAGGGCTTGTGCTTGTAGATGAGTTCTGGCTGCAGCACGATCGATACAAACACGGCAAGTTGTGTGTCCCTGGTTTCCCTCTGTCTACATACACAGACACTCAGCTCATTTACTACTCGCTTTTATGCAACATGTGGTTTAGACTATCGTTGTATATAAAACAATAGATCTGTTAGATACCTCTGACTCTGTACTTGTGCACACAAAGACATATAGATCAACACTGCATACAGTCAATAATTTTTCATTTTTCATATCATGTAATTCAGTGGGTTTTGAGTGTGTCTTGTTTATTGATTTGGTTGTTTCTTCTGTGGTCATTTGTCCACATTTTTTGCCCTTTTGTCTGCTTGATTACCAGTAGATGTAAATGAAGAGCTCATGAAATCATTGAAAGTGGTAGGGTTACTTGTCATTTACTCTCTTAGAAAAGCGCCACGTTTTATTTTGTGTCACCATACTTGGTCGTGTAACTACTCGTGTAACTGTATTTAAATAGGGAAAACGTGGAGGTGTTTGGTCGCTTCTAACTTCATCTCTGTTTGGATCCTAATGAATGAACTGGGCTAAGCTAAGTGCTATCAAAGTGTCGCCGCGCGCCAGAGCGATTGAGTGCACGCACTGAGACGAGAGAGGTATCAACTCGTCTTAGTTAAGGGAATAACATAGTTTAATATGAAAAAACAGTGGAGTGTTCCTTTAAAATAACCTCTTTTTCTTACTGTAAAGAACATGTTATAATCTAAAGCACCCTTTTCCACTATAAAGTAGTAAGTAAGTAAATTTTATCTATAAAGCACATTTAACCATAGCAAAGCTATCCAAAGTGCTGAATAAAGTAATGTAAAATAAATAAATAAAAACACAGAAGCATAAAACCAAACAAAAACAAAACATTGAAACAGGATATCAAGTATCAAACGCCAGGCAATAGAGCTGTTTTCAATTTTGATTTAAAAGTACAAATGGAAGGTGCAAGACGGATGTCCAGAGGCAATTGATTCCATAGACGGGGGGGCCGCAACTGAAAAAACTCTGTCTCCCTTAGTTTTTAAACGGGAGCGGGGAATTGATAATAGAGCCTTGTCTGCAGATCTTAATCTGGATGGTGGCAGAGGAGTAAGAAGATCAGTAATATAAAATGGAGCATGATTATTAAGAGCTTTAAAAACAAACAACAAGATTTTAAACTGAATTGTAAAACGGATCGGGAGCCAGTGAAGGGACACCAAAATTGGGGTGACATGATCAAATTTCTTTGTCCCGGTCAGCAGCCTTGCAGCTGCATTTTGTACCAACTGGAGTCGAGCAAGTGATGACTGAGGAAGACCCAGATACAAAGAATTACAATAATCTAAGCGTGAGGTAATAAAAGCATGAATAACCTTCTCCAAGTCTTGTGTTGACAGAAACTATTTAATATTTGAGATAATCCGCAATTGATAAAACTATTCCTAACAACAGAATTTATTTGTTTAGTTAAACACAATTCTGAGTCCATGATGACACCAAGGTTCCTAACCTGGGAGGACACAGAAGGAAAATAATTGCTTAGCTCCATAATAGCACTGCTCCTCAATTTTGGGGAACCAAAAACAATTGTTTCCGTTTTGTCCTCATTAATTTGGAGAAAGTTAAGCGCTAACCATTTCTTAATGTCCCCAATACATTCCAACAAAAGTTGAATTGAATCACCAGCTTTCAACGGCAGGTACAGCTGTGAATCGAACCTTATGTGCATCAAAAAGTTCCCATGGATGTTAAAGGTTCTTCATGAAACCATAGATCCAAAAAAAGAACATTTATAATTAAGAGAAAGTAAAAGAGAAAAATGAAGCTTCTAGTGCACAGACAGAATGACAGCGAGAAGAAATAAAGCAAATAAAATAAGTGATTAAAAATATTTAAAAAGTACACAATATACAAAAAAAACAATTGCAATAAGAAAGTGTAATTTCAGACCAACCAGCCCTGTTTAGGGTTCAAGAAAATCATAAAGGCACTGATCAACAAATATTCTATGCAAGGATGTAAGTGTTGTAGTTTCTTATGTAGCGGGCTAAAAAAAAGTAAACACATTTGTCAGTGCTCCTTGTATAATGCTTTGTTTACGTTAACATGAAGATTAACATTTTGTAGGTCTCGCATACCATTGGGCCTTTTGCTTAGAAAGTGAACCTTGTTAGACTGTGCTACGGGACAAACTCTCACAAACCTGTAATTTCATTTCGAAATGTTCGGCTGCTTTCTGCACATATAATGATAGAGAGAAAGAGAGAATGTGCTCAATGTGTCGTGTTTAAAAAGTAGAGCCAAAATCTGAATTAGATCACATGGGGGGAAACAGGCTCAAACACAGAGCTCATCAAAAAAGCTCTTGTTAACTGCTCTGAAGCATCAAATAAGTCAAATTCTGCACACAGAACCGCAGTAATGACGAAACCGCACGACGAAAACCCAGATGTGCTTATGCACACAAAACAGAGAGCATTTACAAAGTAATGCAGACATGGAGATTTTATTTGTGTATATAATAATAAATATAAAATGTGTTTTGATATTGCATATAAAACCTTTAAAATATTAGTAAAACATTTAAGTTAGTTATATATAATAATTCAATGAAGTATAATGTATATTGTAATACACTAAAATGTAATTATGTATAATAATAATAAAATAATCTTTATAGTAATAATGGTAATAATAGTTATCACTATTATTATTATTATTATGCATTAGTCGTTTAGTGTATTATTAGTTCACATTTGAACTTGGTGTGATTCATTCCTGGTGGTGAGTCAGAAAAGATATGTGTGGTACACACAAGAGCAAAAAAGTCACGGCTAAAAAAAAATCTAGAATTTTCACATAAATTTGGATGAATCAATAATGTAGCATAATAGCACCTAATTTATTTCCTCTAATGTTTTGTCAAATGGAAGTTCATGGAAAAGCTTGCATTTGAACATTCTTAGAAACAGAAAAGAATAGGGAACAAATTGTGTGTGTGTGTGTGTGTGTGTGTGTGTGTGTGCGTGTGTGTGTGTGTGTGTGTGCGCGCGCACGTGTGTGTGTGTGTGTGTGACTCATTATTGATTGTGACTCATGGGTGCAGTACTTTTGGATGAAGAGCTTTCAAAAATACACGTACACAGTGCACAATCCATTTCACAGTTAATGCTACATTTCCGCATGTCGATGCATTTCTAACTTTTATCACTCAAACATAATTTACAGTCAGGTTGCAAGAGTCATTAATCTACATCTTGCATTTTGACTAGTTATACCATCATTACTTTTGCTTCTGTAATTGTTCACTCATAAACTTGTGACTGATTCATTTTTACAACAACAATCACAGCTTATCTCTCCGTTTGTGTCATATCAGCATTTCACGTGAATAAGCATATCCGCAGGTTCACACACTGTCTGGTCTCTCCTCATGTTTTGAAGTGTTGGATGTGTTTGGGAGGAAAGGCAACAGGGTGCGCATGTGACCAGCAGAAGAGTGTGTATCTGAAGTGCTGCTGGGTGAGTACAAAGGGACATTTACGCCTGTGTCCACTGAACACAAAGCAGAGCCTTCAGTCTGCAGGCTGGAGAGAACTCACCCCCTCCTACTCTCAGAC
Organism: Meda fulgida; assembly: GCA_030578275.1. Taxonomy (NCBI): domain Eukaryota; kingdom Metazoa; phylum Chordata; class Actinopteri; order Cypriniformes; family Leuciscidae; genus Meda; species Meda fulgida. The sequence continues at coordinate 35,029,390 of CM060616.1, read as the reverse complement.
TCAGCACATCATCCACACCTCTCTCTTTCTCTCTGTTTCTTACGCTTTAATCCCTAATGTTGGTTCTGGTCCATCCGCGCATTCGCCACATACACACTCACCCTCACTCCCCCATCCCTCTGACTGACAACACAAAGCAGTTGTGGACATTGTACACAGTGAGCGGCAGTCACACAACGAGACAATGAAGTGAAACTAGAAAAGTTCATCAGGATAATGTTGTCTTGACAAAACATACAATATATTCTGGTTTAAAGTCACCATGAAATCAAAATTGACTATTCTTTTTCTAATGGAATATTGCAGTATTTAGTATAAATGATTTATCCGTGCACGTCTTCTTTTTTTTTTTAAATGCATGGTCCTCATAATCACCTCTTCTCTTCTTTGATGATGTTTTCACTGGCGAGGGCGGGGCAACCTGTCACTCACATGACATCACAGGAATAGCAAACCACAACCATCCAATCAATTCCCCATGGACAAAATCAAGTCCCGCCCTACATTTTTTCTTGTTCGAGCCGTTTCTCTCGTTACAATATAGAATTAAAAAAAGACTATCGCAACTTCAGTCGACTTTTTCTGTAACATGGTAACCGGTTTTACAACTTTGTTGACATGACAATGCTACACCAAAATTATTAAAAAAAACTTTACAGCTCAAATAATTTTCAACAAAAGAATAAATTGAAGTGCTTTTATAAAATTGTAAGCTTCACATGTATGCTTTTAAATGATCCAACATTTGGCCCCATTCACTTTTAAAAAGAACAAGAAAAAGAATAATTTTTAGTGGATAAAAGGGTTATACAGACAGACAGAGGAGAACTAAGCCAGTACTATATTTATCAAGGGAATCTGATCGGGAATCTTGCTAGTCATTTATGCACGTGTGAAAGATACAACCAAACCCTGAGTCAGCTTGGTGTTTGTCAGAGGTGGTCTCACTGATTTTACCCACTGTCCTCCACATGGCTGTGCTGTGGGCTGCTGTTAACATCAGTATTGTGGTTCTGGAGCCACACATGCTGACCCTGGATTAGCCTGGACCCGCATGTGACTATCCTTCCTGGTCAGGAGATATGAATCAACGCTGGTCACTGAGTGAGTATGAAAAACACACTTCATTGACAGAGAAAACTCACTACTGACCACAGCTGTTCTCCAGACATTTAGCAATAACAGGACTTGCACTCCAATTCTGATAGAATGGCACATTTGGAAATTTGTAATCGAGATTAAAAGTGAGGTGTATTTAAGGCCTATAACACTTCCTTACAGAGTGAAATGGATAGTTCACCCTAAATGCAAATTATCTCATCATTTTGACCTTTATGATTTACTTTCTTCTAAGAAGGATGGTAGATAGATAGATAGATAGATAGATAGATAGTGTTATTTATATGCATTCTAAATATTGTGCATATATTTTCTATATATTTTATTATTTCTATAGCCTATATTGTATATGTTTGATGTTTTGTTCACTTCATATTCATATTCATCAACAATATTATTGATCTGACTGTGACGCTGTTGTATGAGAACTGAACTGAGCTGGACGATGACATTTTTTTTACAGAACTGCTATATTGATGAAACTAACTAATTTAATAATTGATGATCTTTAAAACGGAACTGAATCAACACTGAACCGACTTCAGCTGAACAACAGCTGAATGCATCATTTTCCTGTTATCACTGTAAAGCTGTGAAACAATCTGTATAAGCGCTACATAAATAAAGGTGATTTTTGTTTTAAATTGTGTATAATTTATTAAATATTAATAAAGCAATATTGCACTGTATCGTGCTGTGACAATAAAGTGGTTTTATTTGATGAGTTTTAAAGCAATTCTTAGTGCAATACAGTGTAACCTCTCTGTACAGTTACAGTGGCCATAACTAGCCCACAGAGGCCCTTCAAGTACCATTCTAAAAAGACAGGTTATAGAATATATGACCTTTGACCTTATTCCTAAACAGTGGTTGTTTTGTTTTAATGGCAACCAGGCAAACTCAAAAGTCTGCCACTATAATTATCTCTCTCTTTTGTTGTGTGCTAGAGTGGGTTGCAGGCTGATGGAGGGTGATTCAGTCTGAACTAAATGACTGCTCTAACAGAACGGCACCAGTGACCTTATGGAAGCATCATCATCTCACCCTGTGGCCATCTGGTAGTGTGATCCTCTCTCTCTCACACATACACACACACACACACCTCTCTTGAAAGCATGCATGCTCACACACACACCCATACACAAACACACAGAGTGCTATAAACGTGTGAGCTCATATACATGAGCAAGAAGAAAAACACATGCTTGCTTACTATATTTTCTCTCCCCCTTGAAGGCAAGCACACACACACACTTAGATACATGCGCAAGAACAAAAACAAATGGTTATACACTAGCATAAAATCATTCAAATACACACTTATTTACAAGTATGTAATTAAATATTGAATACAAATCGTAAAAGAATAGTACATTCAACAATGAAAATTTTGTTATTATTTACTCACCTTCATGTTGTTCCAACCTTTATGCTATTTTTTTCCCATCTCGTAAAGAAATGCGTGATAGCCTATCAAGCCTCAGGTAATATTTGATTAAGATAATATTAATCAGACACATTTCAGTCTGTTCCGTACACACAGCTATAAACTACTATGACTTGAAATCGGGCTCTGGAATTAACGGGGGCTTAGAGCAAAAATGCCACCATCAAAAATGTCCATAAAGTAAAAAAAATAAATAAAAAAGAAGCCCTGTACAATTAAACTAAAACGATTACAATTGTCACCATTATAGCGAGATTTGAAATTAATCAAAAGCGTTGATTGCAACGATTTCTATTGACTTGATGTTTTGCAGGATTGTACATTATAACCAATCACACACGTATCTGTTGAACACGTGACTGAAATTGCCAATCAGAGACGTTTACATTACCTAACGGTGACGAAGAAGGAAACCACTAAAAACTTCTGTATTTTTTTTCAGCGTGCGCTCCGACTAAGTTCTGCAGTTTCGAAAATTCTCTCTTCATAAACAGTGCAGATACGATTTAAATAAGAGATTCATTTGGCAGTGTAGACACAGCTACAAATTATAGCGGGAGTTCTTAAGCGAGATCCTGGTTCAGATGACTTGTTGAATGTTGAATGGACTACTTTTATGGTACGGTATGATGATATTTTGTTCTTTTTGTCAATCCGTGGTCAAGTTGGACGGTCGAAAATACCACTGAGAATTTTCTTTAGATTCCAACTTTTGTTTTCTATAGATAGAAATTAAAGCATATGGGTTTGGAGAAACATGAGGGTGAGTAAATAATGACAGAACTGGATTTTTCTCTTAACAATTCTATAGGGGTTCTAACGTTACTTCTAATGTTAAAGAGATAGTTCACCCAAAAATTTCAATTCTGTCATCATTTACTCACCCTCATGTCTTTCCAAACCTGTAAGGAACACAAATTAGAATCTTTTTGATGAAATCGGAGAGATTTCTGGCCCTCTTTTGACAGCTACGCAACTACCACTTTGACGCTTCAAAAAGTTTATAAAGAGATTGTAAAACTAATCCATATGAGTCAAGCGGTTTAGTCTGAAGAGACTCAATCGCTTTACATGATGAACAGATTGAATTTACTAGGCTTTTATTCACATATAAACATTCATCAACACACATCAGTTGTGGTAAACGGAAGATCAATCATGTTCGCTTGATGTGTGAGAACCAATGAGGTTCATTCTTGTGTTGTGCAGTACGTTTGAGCTTAAGCAAGAACCAATGAGATTCATTCTCGCATTTTATGCAGCACATTTGAGCTTCAGCAAGAACCAATGAGGTTCATTCTCGTGTTTTACCAGCATGAGCTTTAGCAAGAACCAATGAGATTCATTTTTGTGTTTTACGCAGCACATATGAGCTTCCGCAAGAACCAATGAGATTCATACTCGTGTTTTAGGCAGCACTTATGAGCTTCAGCAAGAACCAATGAGATTCATTCTTGTGTTTTGTGTGTGTGTGTGTGTGTGTGTGTGTGTGTGTGTGTGTGTGTGTGTGTGTGTGTGTGTGTGTGTGTGTGTGTGTGTGTATGTGTGTGTGTGTGTGTGTGTGTGTGTGTGTGTGTACTAAATACTATGGCCAAAAATATATTCTGACCCCATTGGCTGAATACTCTTCACTTTTACTTTTAAATATACATGCATAAACAAAAAAGAAAAAAAGTGAAAAATGTAAATGCTAACACACTGCACAGCACGTTTGAACCAATGAGGTTCTTGCGCATCAAGCAGGTTTGGTTGAGCTTCTTTTAATGTTCACTGATCAATGTTTATATGTAAATAAAGGCCTAAATTCAATCGGTTCATCGTATAAAGTGACCGAGTCTCTTCAGAAAGTTTGGACTAAACCGCTTGATTCATATGGATTAGTTTTATGATCTCTTTATGAACTTTTTGAAGTGTGAAAGTGTCAGTTGCATAGCTGTTAATGGAGGGACAGAAATCTCTCAGATTCCATCAAAAAAATCTTAATTTGTGTTCCAAACATGAACAAAAGTCTAATGGGTTTGGAACGACATGAGGGTGAGTAATTAATGATGGAATTTTGGCTGAACTAACCTGTTAACATGCAAATGGGACAATCATTCATTGAGTATCAAGAAGAGATAAAAAAAGGCGTATTAGAGATCAAGTTCTAATTATAGCATCTTTTACATCTACTAGGTATTAATTTCTGTTTCATAATTCATATATTCATATATTAGATGTACACATGTACTATTCCAAGCAGAAGCTTAGTTAGAGCTGGCATGTACAAAGAGTCTCTGAATTCATTCATAATTTATCTTTCATTTGTTACCGCCACCTATGCGCTTCTGTCCAGTTCAATGGCTCCGCCAGAGTGTCTGCAGCTAGTAAAGTGTCATCATGTCTGCCTGGGTTGAAAACATATTTGCAGGGTGAAGCGTTGTGTGGTTGGCAAGCCTCACCATCAAGTGCAAATGATTCGGATGCCAGGAAAGCATGCCCTGATCTGCACCAGACACGCAAACACAAACTACGCACACTACAAACAAACATACCTGCGCATAAACTCTGATACATACACATGCACAAACATGCGTTCACACAGCAGGTGTGCAGGAAACTGGGTCCCATGGGCCAGTGGATCAGAGGAGAGAGAGGCAATATGTGAGGAGTGTAAGTCTCTGGTATTCACTCTCATTCGCTTGGAAGCTTTGTCATGCAGTCAGACAGCAGCTGGGCAGGGAGGTTACAGACAGCATGTGTGTGTGTATGATTTAAACAGGACTACGGTGAGTTCAGTTTTAATTTGGCCAGTTCAGTAGATACAATTCTCAGTTCAGAATTCACAATATAGCTAGGGCATTGGACACAAGAAGGACTTGTTCCTCGATTGACCTACTTCTACTAAAAAGAGAAAAGGAGGATAGTTCACCCAAAAATGAAAATTCTGTCATGATTTACTCACCCTCAAGTTCCTCAAAACCTGTATGAGTTTCTTTCTTCTGCTGAACACAAAAGAAGATATTTATAAGAATGTTGGTAATCAAACAGTTGATGGGGAAAAAATACATGATGACACAATTTATTTTTGGGTGAACTATCCCTTTAAGCCTAACCCTAAAATCCTAAAAGTTGATAAAAAAATTATTTCAGAACCTGCAATTCATCCAGAATTTTCTTCTATAGAAGAGTAGCTGAAGTGGCTCTATAGCTGAAGAGTAAGTTGATGTCTTTGATTGTCGCAATTTTTTTGAACCAGAAACTCTTAGACTTTTTTTCTGTAGATTTTATTTTATTTTTTACAGTTATAAATTTTGTTTGCAGTAGTCCTAGGTCATAAGATGTCTGAGTGTTTATGGCTTTCTCCATAAACTCATGTTGATACAGCAGTACCTGAAGCTTGGTCTGTAAACGCCTGCTCTTACTTCAGATGTCAAGCAGATTTCAATTTAGGACAGTCTCTATTTCAACAAATTATTTTTGTTCTCCTCTTCCCCTATTTTTATTTCTTTCCTTTTTGTCAGAGGTTATGCACTGCCCTGTAAAAAACACACACAAAATTGTTCCACTGTTTCATGCCGTTTGCTATTTCTACCTTATCTGACCATTAAAAATGATTCAGATATTTTATATTTTTAAACTGTTTATATTTATTTATTTACTTGAATACACTCTGTTCATTGAAAAGTTATCAGTGACCATTTACTAGTTTAACATTATTAAATATAATTATTAATATCTATTTCAGGCCCATAAAACAGGAGGCAGATTTGGAATTATGGGGTAATTGCCTACTTGAATTATATCGAAAATTGACACAATGGCAAATTCACAAACTCAAGATGAATACTTTCATGGGCCTTCAAACACAAGACTTGCTGACACCTTAAGGCCTCTCCTGGCCCGTCTGCTCTGAGAAGACAGGCATATTCAAGTTTAAAGGATTAAATCCAATTAAAGGCATTGTCATTGAATGCAGGATTGGTCAGTACATTTGCAGTGTGTTAGCATTTACATTTTTCACTTTTTTTCTTTTTTGTTTATGCATGTATATTTAAAAGTAAAAGTGAAGAGTATTCAGCCAATGGGGTCAGAATATATTTTTGGCCATAGTATTTATTACACACACACACACACACACACACACACACACACACACACACACACACACACACACACACACATCCTTCTGAATTCCCCTCTGTGGCCATTTTCACAGGGCAGTGGAGAGAGCCTGGATACAGTGAGGATCTGTAAGAAGAGGCAGAGGGATATGTAATCGAAGAGGGCTGCAACTCTTTATAAATAGGCTTGGGTCACTATCATTGTAAAGTGAGGAGGAATCTGATCCTAGATCAGTTTGCCCATGACTTTCATGAACATGGGCACACCCAGGATGAACCCAGAGAGGTGCAGACAACCGTTTTGCTTGATGGTAAGAGAGAGGCAGGGAGCATGAGGGATGTATATGAGGTTATAGATCCGACAGTCTGTGGGTGAGGGACAGCCTCACTTCTTTTAAATGTTCTTCTATGACAGGTGTGAGACACTGAAAAGAGAGGGTGGTGCAAAACTTTCTGGATTAGATCATTACATTGAAAAGGTACGTCAAGCCTGTACTTTAATAAGTATAGTTTGAACTTAAATGATGAATAAAGGACCTAAAAGCAGATAGTTTTAGACCAGTACAGAAATGAATTACAGTTTCATCAATCTGACTATAAAGCGGGAATCACTGTGGATAAATGACCTTAAGATGCATATTGCGCAACGGTTTTTTAATATTTCGCATGACACTGCAAATATGAAATTGTGGACACAAAACAGTAAATGTTTTAAGCTTTTTGTAATTTCAGGGTCTTCCATTTAAACAAGCGGTAAAAATTATATTTTGTTTCAGCACTGCTTTTTATTTAAAGCCACATCTGCATAAGTTTAGGTTTAACTGTCCAGGCCATAAATCAATTTAGGACATATAATTAGCCTTCATATAATTACACTGATCCATATACTATGTCAGAAATTATTTAATTGTTATTTTTTGTTTGGCTCAAAATGTAAATGCTTCTCGGTGCCACTGCCTCAAGCATGTTTCGTGCTCATAACGAATATAACAACATAAAATAGCGTAAAATATCACACAGATTTCACATCACACGAAGAAACGCATTGTCTATGTGTATATCTACACTTTTCCCCCTTTGTATTAATTGCAGTCACTGCTAAATCGCCGGAGACGAAAAAGTAGGATATAAACAAGCTTAATATCTTTCGATTGCTCGTATATCACATCCAAATCTTTACGACACTTCTAAAATACCTGTCTTAAATACCCTCAAACGTAGCTAATAGTGTCTTCATGATTCAGCGTCAAATAATGCAATAGCACAGGGACACACAGACACAACATATTCGTGGCATTCTCATTAATACAATTCCCTGCCAAATTAAAACTCATATTTATTTATTTTAGCGGGCGAAACTCAATCACCTAAGTTCAATTATAGCCTAAAACCAAGTTAAACCTATTAATTTTTAAATGAGTTCCAAAAAGCCATTCATTTTGTTAAAAAACTTTATCTTAAAAAACATGTGATTGTTTTAATCCACTGAAAAGTCCGTGAGTAACAGTTATTGTTGCAACATGGAGTTCGTGTAGCAGAGAAATGTTTGTTTCATAGAAATACAAAGCATTTTGACGTCACAGTGTCCTTCCGCAAAACGAATTCACTTTAGTTCGTTCAATTATGACAAGAAAAAATATCTTATTTGCCTGAAATTACTGTTGGTATTTTTTTACAAGCAGATTCATCACATATATCTGTCCGATTCATTAACAAAATTGTATATAATCCGCTTTGATATCTTCCAAAACAAATGCTGAACTCTTTATATCGATGTGTGTAATTTCTAAGATTTCATATTTTACATTGATGCGCAGTTTTATGATCCGATGTGTCTCGGTTGTCAGTTTACGGGCAAACACGTTTTCAACATTTTTATTTATTCCAAAACATAGGGGGAAATGATCACATAATAGTTATGTTAAACTCATGTTAAACTTTAGAGATTACAGTTTTCGTAAAAAGCTGGAAGAACATACAATCTAAATTATCCTCTTAACACTGGATGATCGCAAATAATATTTCATTGTCAATTTATTTAACCTGTTGCATTAGAATGTAAACGACCAGCTATTATTGAATATCACATAAACATTCTTCTGCTGGGATCCTCGATCCTGTTGTGGGGCAAATGCAAATACAGTCAGTTTTATGTCAGCTTCTTCGGTTCTCCTCAATAAGTTTTCTAGCAGTCGCATCAATTTGTTGTCTTTAGGTCTTTACCACCAAAAATATTGTCAAAAGTATAAACTGCATAAAGGAAGACTTTTGGTCCTTGGTTGGGCATTTGCGTCCATATCGAGACAGCTCTCTAAAAAGTTGGCCAACACATCCGTAATTTATCAGAGAACAATCTTTATTAAATGAAAAACATTTAATTGTTGCATTCATGAAAACTTTCACACTTCATTTCAAAGTGCGTTTGTTATTGTTTTCAAATAAGTAGCCTACATGTAGTATATGATCCCCATTAAAAGCTGTGAAATTACCTTGCGGCGTAAATTACACCTGAATATTGTAGGCTAATATATGTATAGGCCTACAGAAATAAAATGTTGTTAAACATGGACATTGTAATAGGTTATACCCGAAATTTAGCTTTCCAACATGATGGACACCTTAAAAGTTGATCTCTGGGTTTAAAAAAAAGTTCAGTCGCTGTTCAGTTGCAGATTTATGTTTATGAGCTTACTTCTTGAGTTGTAACATTTCTTAAAAAGACCCAGTGGCGCATAAGTTTTGGGCCATGCAAGGTCAAATCAGCTAAACTCAACAGGCCCTGGTACACTGTCACGGCGGATGGCCCCTCCTTACATATGTTTTTTTAATCACTCTTAAAAATAATAATAAAGGCTGACAAAATATAAGCTATTTGCAAAATAATTTGATTCATCAGCAAAATGCTTTGTTTAACTCAACAACTCACAATGAAACTGTCACGAGGACACGTCTTTGTGCAATAGCATGAGCTAACACTCATAGGGTTTCAAATAGCTAATCTGAATAAAATCATGAGGATGGCTTTGTTGGGTTTAATTACATAGGCGTACAACAATTTTGTTATCTAATTGAGTAGCCTATCTACCGGACTCTTTATTTGGTCGCGGAGCGAAACAGAAAAGCGACAAGCAAACTCTGTGATGCAACTCTGTTGTAACTGGAGCAATGGTCCGCTTGATTCAGTTAGACACACATGCATCACTACATTAAGTAATTAAATTTACAGCAAACTATACTGTTTACGTCCATGTATATATTGAAACTATCTTTGAATAGCCTATCTTTGTGAATACACCATGAGAAGATTAAGGCGTTCCACCAGAACTTTGTCACCTACAACTGGATGGTCACCGTGCACTGACAGTAGTCAGTAGCCTACTAATTAGCCTAAATATATATATATATAGCCTATATATAAACTGCAAAGGCATGGTAAAAAAATATTTACGTTACCAAAACATGAATACATTGTAAAAAGATGTATATGCACAAATACACACATAACAAAGATATCCGTTTTCTCTGTCACTGCTACTCGAGCTTTGTCATCACATCACAGCGCTTTGATCAAGACTTGCCTGGCACTTCGCGCTTCCGAGCCCAGCGCGCGCATATCTTGCCCCGTATGAGTTGAGCTGTACAGTGAGTGGGGACACGTGATCCCGATTTTGTTATAGGGTGGAGGGTCTGGGTTTTGTGTACATATGGTCGTGTGCTGCTCGCTTCTCTCTCTCTCTCTCTCTCTCTCTCTCTCTCTCTCTCTCTCTCTCTCTCTCTCTCTCTCTCTCTCTCTCTCTCTTACTCCAAGTGCCACCGCTCCGCCTCCTCTTTTCGCAACATTGACGCAATGTATAAATGCTGGAACAAAAGGACAACTTCCTTGAAGCTTGGCGTAATTGCAATAATAGAGATAGAGAAGGGCTTCATGACACACAGTGATGGGAGTCCGGCGTTCTACCGGAATATCTTTACCGCGGCTTCTTTGACTCGACGAACACGTTAAAATGGAATTGCACTTTCCAGGTTATTCCAAGCCTGAAGTAAGTATCACAAACAAGTCTTTTCTTTTCCATATCCAATATCTCCAGCTCCGCTCGCGCTGCCCTGCTTCATAAGAGGAAATACGACGGACCGAAGCTTTGTTGTTGAGTTGCCATTCACAGTGTGTTTTCTCTCGTGTTGGCTGTGCGATTTAAATGTTTAAGGACGAAAGTTGACGTGTTGTTTACGATTCATTATCGGGCTTATCTAAAATTAATGTATGTATAAGTGGAGGTAGTAAGCAACCAAAGCGCGGGACGCATAGTTATTATTAGGTCTGAAAAGAAAGGCGCTAGTTTTTTGAATGAATGTTTATGTTTTGCGAAGGGTTCCAACAAAAGGCGTTGGATGCGCTTTCGTTGGGGGTGAGGGGGGGGGGGGGGGGTTGTTGAAGTAACTCGCGAATGTCAATGACACTTTCCACGATTAATTTCTCGGAATCGCAATGGTTGAATAGCATATCAAAAGAGCGATTGGAGCGCGTAGCCAATGCATACATCATCGAACACAAAGTGAAGTGCCGGGTTATTATATGCAACTACACTGAAGCTGCATTCCTCTTCCATTCCGCCGCTACAAAATTATATGAGGATGTGTTGTGTGTCTCAAAACCAATATATTCGCACATGTTGCTCATTCGTACAGCTGAGTATGAACAGGCGCGCTTTATTTCAGCGGCAAAACGATGCCTGTGCTATTGGTGTAATGCCGATCCGATACTTTGCGAACAAAGGACCGGGGGAGAATTTCGTGAGGTGGAGGACGACAGTAGAAGAACGGGTAGACTGTTTACAATAATAACAGGATAGCCGTGACGTCGAGTGATAGACAGCGCTCTCAGCCAGAGAAAAAACTTCTGAGGCATCAACAACATTCTAAATTTGGACAGGGGTTACATCATCGAAGTTAAAGCTGCTGGGGGGCGGGACTTCCGGTTGGATTTGAGTTCGTACCGCTGAAGTGGCTGCTGTTTCTGTTGCGTTCTTTGTATCTATCGGTGTCTGCACAATCGCCTCCCTTTCACTGCCACAAGCAGAGTAATGGTTCAAATGTAGTCCAGTTGCTCTGCTGACGAGTGTATACAAAATGTTTCGAGATGCTTGTTAATGGGTTATAATAATGTCGTGTTTGTAGCCGATTGTGTGGACCAAACTCACCACATTCAAATGATCAAATCGTTACCGCAGCCTTTAAGCTAACTTAAAAGAACTAATAAACTCATATATATTTTTTGCATTGATCTGTGCATTATCTCTGTCAAAACATTTAGTTTTTTGCCGGTACTCTTCATAAAACCCCATAATGATAGTGGCATGCATCAGGGTTGATGAAATACCATGTAATGACTTGCCACAAAGTGAAGACAGTTCACTAACATAAAACTATAAAATCACTGAATGAAAATCAATCTTGTGTCTTACGACATTAAATAGACATGTTAAACAAAATGTTAAATTTACTGAAATTGTGTTGCCAGCACACAACTACATGGTCTATATAAAAAGCATACATTTATATTTTATGACTGATACGAAATTTTCCAAATAGAAAATACAAAAATTAAGATGAAGTGTGTATGTGCAGAATGAATTGTTTGCTCTGTTAATAGGCTGTGAGGAATATACCTGACATATTTGGTGTGCATGCTTTCTATATTGTATAAAGCCTTTAATTACAGAGTTTAATTTTGTATTGTATAGTAAAGCCATGTGATCAGAGACCATTCAATTTGGCAAGAACTCTTACAGTTTGGGTTACTAATAAATGAAGTTAAACCAAACAAACCAGCATGAGTCAGTGCCTGTGTCTTGTTAGGCCGGCCCACTTAACAGGGGTCGAAGGTTGCTGTTGTATTCTCAGACTTGACTTGCAGGCATCTATTGACTTTTGATGGATGTTGTTACTTAAGTGTGTAGTCTCTGGCCTCTGTAAAAGGGGGGCTGTCCCCTCACATGCTCCCACCCCCTCCCTCATACTAAAGAGATCACAGGGGTGCAGCTGCTTCAGACAGCTTTGGGGTGGGGTGGGGGTCTGAGACCCTTCAATGAGAGAACAAAACCCTTTCATAAACACACACACTCAAGTTCACTCCTTACAAATGCCCCTATTTTCACACCCCTAAAAAAAAATGTTTGACAAGTGGAGGGTGCAGGTGTGCACTGGGTGCACAGCAGACGTACTTATACACTGCTAATTACCGAAAGGTTAGGATCATGAATAAACCGAAAGGCAAGTTTTCTTCGTATTTTACTGCAACAGCTTTATTTGGGATTAATTTCTTAACAGTCAGAGATTATCCGAATAGTACACATGAATGAATAACCCACCAGGTCAATGATTTAATGTAGAGACTGTATATAAATCAGATATTGCATAAAAAATAAAATAAACAACTCCACAAAATTTCTACTTTCAGTGATACAACAATTGTCGTTGGCCCTAGCCTACTATGCTGACTCAGCAAATTTTCAACAAGGTTATTTCTTCTTTTACACTGATATCCCCTTCGACTTGAAACATTAATTGCCATCAAACTGAAAAATAAATCTATTCTAATTTGAATCTGCAATATATAAATAAATATTCCTGTTAAAGGCAATACAGATATATGCTCCTCACATAAAAAAGGTAACTCACAGAATGAGTTAATCAAATAAAAATTCTGCACCTTTTCATGAAGGTATAGAATGTAATTTGCAGCCCTGTATTTCAAGAGTTGTTAGGGGTGAAATGTGAAGGCAGAGGGTTTAATTTGTTTCAGATTTTCAAACAATGATTAGAGGGTGTTTTAAACTTCAGTAGCAATCTCTTTTTGTCAAAATGTACTAGAGAAAATTCATAATATGATACCAGACCCATGACAGGAGAAATTAATCAATAGTGAACTATATTAAATGTGCGGTGAGACAGGGCCTTAAACTTCCAAAAGCATTTGCTTTATTTGGCTGTAATATTTATATACAATCTATGTAACATTAACAAAGTTGAGGTCCATGATAAACTTGTTTTTTGACACCTATTATTTAAAAAGTCCATTATTAATATATGTTCAAGCTATAAAACAAGCCTTTGTGAAACTTTGAGGGGAAAATTATCAGTAGTAGGGGAGAACCGGGGCGAAAGTAACGCGGGACGAAAGTAACAAAGCGATTTTCTCAGAGCCCTGACTATATTAGCATTTCAAACTATGACAGCACGTTCAGTACGCAACCCTTGACGGAGCTGCCAAATATCACGTCATTTCGTGATTGTTTCCCACGGTTAGGTCCTGAAAGCAGTTTTCGAGTATGATAAGTAAATTACTTAAGTGGTATTTTTTTTAATTACAAGTTGTGATTTTCGTTTCATGTGTCACACAGTAATGATCAATCTACAGGTTATTTAGTGCTGTAACACATCCTGAAGTTTGCCTTGTCAGAGTTTTTCAGTATAAAAATCGGGTTTAAATGTCAGGAGTTCCTGTCGGGACGAAAGTAACACTTGTTACTTTTGTCCCGCTACAGTGAAAACATAGTTACATTATGTTAAGAAGTTATGTTATGCTTATTTAATTTTCATATTTTTTTTATTTTTTTTTATTTAATTTTCATAAAACATTGTATAAAATGGATTGACATAAAAAAATATTGAAACAGTTACTTTTGAAACATTTGATTAAACTGAAATTTAAAATGAAAATGTAAATTACCTATTTTACTATTTTATCTTTTGCAAAGATAAAGGCCAAAATATGCTTGCAGTTATATAACAAGGCCATACTCAGGTATATTTAGGCTAAAAAACGATTAAAAAAAAAACAAGATCTAGCAAAAAATCTAGCTTGTATATTGTTGTTACTTTTGACCCACATGTGTCCCAACTGATGGGGTCGAAAGTAACATGAGCAGTCTTATGTTCAAAGTGAAATTATAATTAAGTTGTTCATTTTTACAAAATACCACCTGGTATTGATAGACCACAGCAAAAATGTATCTCTGTCTAAACCATCATCTTTTAAAATTATGTTTTTCTGAAAAATGTTACTTTCTCCCATGCTCTCCCCTACACCTTTTTTGGGCTGCACAATGCCATGGGGGTAGCGTTGATTCAGTCGGCTTATTTGAGACTTGAATGTTAGTTATAAATCACACAAGCTACAAGAAATGGGTTAACTTTTGTGTTGGTCTCTCCAACTACAGAGTATCTGAGTGTGGATATAAGTGGGCAGCATTAAGATTTGGGCGTTCAAGTGTGTCACAAAGCAGTTGCTGAGGAAAAACCAGGTCATATCTCCCTCTCTTTCTGAGTAGAATGGATATTTTACAACACCACTGAGACTGAACTATCAGTTTGCATAGGGCGTATACAGAAGAACACCTTACATAAGTTTCTCTATAGGGAGCTGGCAGGGAAGTACTGGATGAAATAGCTTAAATGACATGCATTAGATAGCCAAGGGCTACTTTTTTATTTTTCGAGGCTTCTGATGTTCTTATCTGTCCAGATTTAGGTGCTTCGCCTCAATTGGCAGAGGCACACGGGGTTTCTATCCTCTAAATGCATTCACGTCTTTTACAGTGCAGTTACAGAGAATAGCTATTAGATTGTTGTCGTTGACGGGGGATGAAAAAATGTTTCTTCCAGTAAAATCTCTCTATCTCCCACCTTCAAAACCGCTCTCCAAGTCGATGTTCCCGGCATGCACATGCGAGCTGGGGGCGGCTCTTACCGATTTGAATGAGGAGAGTCACTTTCGGCGCCATTTTCGAGTGAGCGGCGATAACATCAACACTGAGCGCGCGCATAGAGAGGCAGCAAGCGACGAATCGTCTTAAAATTAAGAATTGTTATCTGAATGTAGGAAACAGCACGATCGGACCACGTTTAGAGAGTAAAAATGCCCTCGATCGGATGCCGAGGATCACAGAAGTGACCAATACGAACCGATTGTGAAGGAGCCGAAGGAGAAAAAGGGGGGCTATCTTTCAGCTGCGTATATGGAAAACCTGCGAATTAAAAAACAAAAAAAAACATAAAAATAACGCTGGATGCGGTGAAAAATATAGAAAAATTCTGGAACATACCAAAGGGTCTTAGGATTGGGTTTCAGCGCGGTGGTGATGAAGATTGTGTCATTTTGGTGTTTTTTCATGACGCTTTTTGAGCAGGAGTAACGGACGAGCTGCTGCTTGCGCAGATACACACTGTTCAGTCCGAGTCTGATGATGATGATGATGATGCATCAGACACTCAACTCAGATAGAGAAGAGACATCAGCCATCTGATCCGGTAAGATGTTTGAAACCGTTTATTCATCGAGCTTGCCATAAAAATACTTTGTATAATTTTTTGGAATTGTTGTGAAACTATCTCGATGCATGTTGTTTTAGGGGGGGATACTTTGCGCCATTTTATACGTCAAGACACGAAAGCCCGTGTTGATTAAAAAAAAAAGTTACTCTTAGTGAGTTTTTTTTATCGTGACCAGACGCTGTCATAATGTAACGCTCGATTGAGACGTCGCAATGGAATTAATGTTACATCTTGACTTAATAGACAACTATGGTATGTGACTTTTATTAAAAAATTACATGACGTATGATGTAGATTCTCGTTCTGACTTGCCTTACTACGTGGATATTACAAAACGTCAAGTGTGGTTGTGCTAATAGGGTGTTTTGTGTGCATCTGGTTCAGGAGCTCGAAGAGCAAATGACGCGATTTGTCTGCAAGAGAAAGAGATTCTTGCTTTTCAGCTTTTTTTCCTCCCTTTTTTTTATGAAATGTGAATTAGAGTTCAGCAGTGTGGTTGCAAGCACGGCAATTTCACCTTATGTAAGTTGGTAGAATTACGCACGGCTTTAGCTTATAATTATTATTACCCACGTTTATTCTTTCCTGACCTACAACAGAAATATGCATTGCTATGTTTATTGTCAGTTTTCATTAGCACCACTTTTATTAAAAAACTTTGTTTATTAAATTAAACTTCTCTAATGAGTGTCAGGGTATTTGTTTCCATTTCTGAAACAATAAGTAACTTTTTGTGCAGTTTTTTACTGAACTGGATGGAAAAGGAAGCATTGAACTACTGTGGGGGTGGAATTGAAAATGCAGGCCTGTTGAGAAAAAGCCTATGTCAGTTGCAGAATTGCTGAGGTGTGTGTTCCTCTCCTCACATTCATTCTGTGTGTGTGTGTATTGGGTGTCTCTTGGAGGGTGTGACGCACCTGGAGATTCAAATGAGCCAAAATTATCTGACTTTTTTCACGCATGGTTTATAATATTGGTAATTTTTGATTCAGTCATGCCATATGGGCAAACAAGCCATTAAACTGTACTTAATACAAGAGATAATTGTTTTGAATATATTTTTCAATATTCAAAAGTCAAACAGACCAAAAAACTAAAAAAGCTTTCCATTATTTTTCCAGCAGGTATCGACTTTTCAGAAGTGTTATTATGAGCAAGACTTTTTTGTTTTGTCTGACTTTAATACAGTGTAAGTTGTCCATGTCCACCCACTGTAACAATATTTTTGAGGCCAAGTATGACTTTATTCAGAGACAGAATTGATACTTTGTTTTACATTGACTTGAATAACTTTTGAGTGGATTTTTCTTCACTCACTGCATTGTATTGCTGTTCATATGAATTATTGAAATACATTTATATTCCTGATAGTTTTAAGGAGGAACATTGATCATTTAAGCAATTATATATATATATATATATATATATTTATATGTGTGTGTGTGTGTGTGTGTTGAGCTTGAGCAGTAGCGTTAGCAGAAGTGTTTTTATTGCAACAAAAAATAATCCATGGTTTAATATAGGCATGTTGCAGTGTTGCATGTTGTTTTTTTGCCAAAAAAAGACAAATTCTTTATATCTGTCAATATCTACTTAATTATATAACTATATGATTACTGTACAATACTTCAGAATTATAGTATGTTTCTGTTGTGGATTTATTGTAAAATTGGTAATAGTTCTTTATTAAAGTCAGCTAACAGGCTACCTTTTCAACACACACTGTACACACATTCACTTGAAAATTAAATTCATTAAAACATGAATGCAAAATAAGACAATTAAGTATATATTTTTATAACAAGTGACAGTAAAATCTTTATGTTGTAATATGGCTTCCAGTGAAGCAGATAAAGAAAATGAGGAATGTATAAAACAGATATTGTCATGGCAGCATGTCTCAGTTACTGCTTGTCCAGCCAAAACAACAACAACTATTCTTTCACGACTGAATACTGCTCCTGTATGAACCCTCCCAGTCTCTTCATTCACGCCCTATACAAACAAATAAATACAACCAATTATTGATAAATGCAAACAAACAAAACAATAACTTACATCTGAATACATTTTCCACAGATATTTGAATGTCACACTAGTAACTTGTTAGTGTGAGGATTGAAAATGAAATCCTTCCCCCCCCTCTTTGTGTGTGTTTATAATTTCATGTCAGTGTGCTATTGTGGTCATGAGGTGATCCCTCAGTGGTCTATTGTGAACGGGCAGAGGCTGGACATTATGACGATGACCCACTTAGACCACTTTACATTGAGTTTGTCTTCAGTTTAGGACTAAAGGTTACAGCATTATACAAGGTTGATGTGTGTTAAACTACCTTGGATAATGACATTAAAATGACGTTATAGGTTAAGTTATAGGTGTTTGACATTAGATAATAAAGTATACAGTAATTAGAGGGAACTTTAAAAAACAATAATCTCTTAAGCACCTTTAAATCCTGTTTTTGATTAGAATTTTGCATTTGCTAGTAGAAAAATTCCTCAAGGCCAAAGATTGTATTTGATATTATTAGTCAAGCCTGTAAGTCATTTTTATTAAGGGCAGGCAATGTGTTATTAACAGTGTTTTATTTAGTAAAACGCTTATCTGTCCCTTCAAGGTCCATTTGCAGTATTTTCACTGTTGCAACAAATTTGTCACAAAGTAGAAATTCTCCAAATTTTGCTGTGATAAACTTTGATCTTAGTGGGCGTTAGCTTTTTCCCTCTTGTGTCTCTGTGCCCGTGACATATTATTCACAACCATGATAGTTCATTATGACTTGTACTAGTTCATTATGATGTGTGTTTCTCACAATTCTAACAGGATTGCAGACTTATAACCTCTTGGCCCAAGTCCAAATAGAATTCCTCATGTGTATTTGGTGGTAGCAGTGTGTCACATACAGCTAGACCAGTGATCCTGTTGGTCCCTGTGATTTGCCTAAAGTGTTTAATGCCTTTTTGCCTTATATTTATGGTTATGTAAAATTGCATTTGAGTCAGACCCATCCCACACCATATTGAAAACTAGTAGGTGCAGGGCATGTGAGTTTTCTTCATGCTTTTTCTCTAATTTTTATTTGTTTCTTTTAATTTTGAAGCCTTGAAAATGGAACAGCTTTGTCCAATGGCCTCAACTAAAATGGAGGCAAATATTTCCCCCAGTTAGCCATATTACAATAAGTTATGCCCATAGCATTTAGTATAATGTATGATTTTTTTTTGTGCAATTTAAATTAATTTTAGGCATCATGACTGGTTATATTACTCATGTTGATTAAAATAGTTTTCACATTGTGTAATCCTTTGGTTTTAAGATGTATTTATTTCAAAGCAAGATCATGTTTTCATTTTTTTAGTAGCAGCAGTCGATAATTATCCTGTCGATAATATAACCTATTTTTTTATATCGATGTGCCTTTGCTCTGAATATGCCTGTAAACATTGTATAGTGACTCTTTGAAGTACTGTAAATGCAATAGCAGAACTGGTCCCAAAATTAGTTTGAGGTTTCAGTTGTGTCCCCCCCCCCCCCACACACACATTTTGTGTTGTTAGCTCATTTCAATGTGCCCACAAAGTTATCGAAGGGCCTCTAAGATTCAAAGAAGTTGGTTGATAGTTACAGTACTTTCAAGTAGTAGCTTGAAGGGAAAACAAGACGAGTCACTTGGCTGTTTTATTATCAAGAAACCTGAATGTTGGGGCGTTTGCTTTTGATTTCATAGCTTCACTTGCTGGTAAACCGATGGGTATGAAAAAAGATTTTCGAGCCTAACTCAGGCCTCAGTTTGTGTGTTTGTTTGCTCAGCGAGATCAGAGGCAGAGGACTCTCCGTTCTTGGTGGGTGTGTATCTGTGTGTGTCCTTTTGTAAACGATCATTTAGATGCGAAACACAGAAATGAAAATCTTGATCTGAGTGTCAATTACAAAGCTATCTGCTAAGAGGAACACAGCGCCAGCTGAGCTTTCTGATGCCAAACAGCCAGAGCTCTTCATTGTAAGCTCTTCTTAGTACTACATGTACTGCCAGGCCTACTCCTATCTGACGTTACCAGTGCAAATGCACTTGTTATGAGGACTGGCACTGTATACCACCATTTAAAGTGCTTGATGTATTTTTGATAAATTCATATACTATTGCTTTTGTGCTGTAATGTTTCATGTACAAATGCAATATAATAATCTAAAGCTGTACTGCATGTCTGAGCACACTTGGTAAAGAAGAAAATTAAACATTTGTTTTAAAAAATGCCATCTTTAGTGGCAATTAAGAGTCAGACATTCAGCGCCTTAAACGACTGAACAAAAAAATAATAAAATAGTAACATCGTATGAATTGTACACTTAAGTATAAATTCTAAAAATATGTAGTTTAGTTAATATTGTATATTGGTTGTATATTCAAGTGTCCTGTTCTTTATTTTGAAATATAGTGACAAGTACAATTATTTACACTATTTTGAATAAATTTTCTTGAAATATTGTATTTTGTAGTATATTGAGTATTGATGCTTTCAGAAGTACACACACTAAATGTCAGATTGTTTTCCTCTATCCCATTGGGCAGATCTTGTGTGTAGAAGTGTGCTTACACACACACTTTGCCCCCTTTGCCTGTTACTCTTGTAAAAGCAAATTAAATTATGGGAGCAGCTTCCCCTTTCTGTGGTAGGAAGTGAATGTTTCTCTGCTAACTTCTGGCATACGAAGTTACAGGGAACAACGCATCTAGCTGCAGCCTCATAAAAATACACGAATCAGACTAACCCCTTCACGTCACCAGGGTATGACGTTTTGGTTATCAAATAAATTATTTTTTTTATTGGTTGAGTATGCTTTATTTTGTTTAATCAAGGTACACATGTACATTGTAATGTAACGGTCAATATAAATTACTTGAATGTATACATGAACTTCATTCGGATGGGCTTCTAGGTTTTATTTCCCTACATATTCAGTCACTGTGAGTCAGTTCATATTTAGACAATGTATTTCATGAAAACCATCATTGAGCTTTATGCCTTTATGAATTTGCAATTGGTATAGTTCTCATTAGTAAGTTACAGTTTAAAAAAATAATGAATTTATAATTATTTGTTAGTGTAAAATAATTTTTAGTTGTTGATGTTTCTCAGAAATTAGGCCAAAATTATGACTCTTTTTTGTTGTTACATTGCTTGAACATCTGTTTTTCAAGATATCCTGTAAAAGTTAGTTTTTCAAAAAGTGTGCCAGTATTAGAACAAGTTTTACATTTATATTTTTTGTGTGCATTATTAAAACTTACTTTGTGACATTTGTCCATTAGTTTAGATATCCTTTGTATTTCTAATGGAGACTCGTGTTTACACAGACACACACACACACACACACTATATATATATGTGTGTGTGTGTGTGTGTGTGTGTGTGTGTATGTATATATATACATATATATATATATATATATATATATATATATATGTGTGTGTGTATATATATATATATATATATGTGTGTGTGTGTGTGTGTGTGTGTGTGTGTGTGTGTGTATATATATATAATTAAACCAGATGGTGTGCTTCATGGTGCCTTGGTGGATGGTAGAAATCACACACACACACACACACACACACACACACACACAGATTGTTGCATTCATTTAAATATTTTGTATAATATATAAGCACATAATTACACCAGTCCAGTAAAAAATACACTGGATGCCATTCAGATGGTACACTTTTGTATTTTTTACCTGTAATTATATTTTAAGAAACATAAGAGCCAAAATTTGTGCTTCATAAATATCCCTTTATTTTTGTTTTCTCCAGGAAAGGAATGTAGAGCACACGGCATGACAGTGAGCTGTGACAAAGTCAAGTAACTGTAAGTACATCACTGACTGAAGTTTTAACTATATTATTGGTTGTAAAAATACAGCGTAAGAAACAGGCGGATTTCTGATATGCATAAAAGCATTTCTCATTTTTCTATATCCTTATGGATTGTCTAACAAAGAAAAAACTACAATAAAGTGAAAGGAATACAGACAGAACAAACAACACAAGTAAATATTATAATGTGTGAGTTTACAGGCTTTGTAATCCCCCCCCCCCCCCCCTGTCCATGGGGCTCTCTTCATAACCTGTAATTTTAGCCTTATAGACAGCAGATGCTCCATTGTCCTCTTGCTTGTTACACCAAAAGTTTTTTGTCAGTATTGGCTCACCTGATACAAAAGCACATGAGTGTATACTGAATGGAGGGGGGGGGGGGGGGGGGGGGGGGGTGATAAATATTGTAAGTTAGTCATGCCTGAAATTATTGTTATTATTAGTCCAGTTATTTTGCACTTTGCATACAAGACATGTCAAATTATTCCTTACACTCATCTTGTTCAGCTTACTCATATGGTTCTTTAAAAATGCATGACTTGACTGATTTGAATTACATCTATGAATATACTTGCAAATCTTATATTGAATATGAAAATAATTGTAGAAAAAATACAACTCAATTAGACAGCTTCAGTAAATTGCTTTCTTGTATTAATACACTCAGTTTATGTTTTAACAGTCACTAAAGGTTTGGATACAGTGAACTTTTTAATCATGGTGCACACTTACCTGGCAATTGTGATTTCATCAGTGAGAGGCAGGCAGGTTGTGTAAGAATGGTGTGAATATCATGTTTTTTCAGAACAGGTACCGTATTATCACATCTGATCAAGATTATGCAAATAGATTTTGTGGGTACTTCTCCAGAAATATCCACTCATCACCATAGAATAGAAATGTGCTGTTAAAAAAGAAGAAAGTTAAAAAAATCTATACTTATATTGAGCATGAATGTTACATTTATATAACATTTGTGAAAATAAAAGTTTTATATCTTTAAAAACAGATGCTCATTTAATTTGTGCATTTGTCAAACTCGAAGCTTTTCATGATCTAACACTTTTAAAACCTGGAAAACAATGCATTTGACCTTGAATGTAGACAGCTGCATATTTTTAGGTTGCCATTTGAAACAAAAACAAAAGAAATGTATTAACTTGACCACTAAAACGTTTTAAAATAGATTACACTTGCACACTTTCCATACATGGTTATCACAATGACCACGTATGTCCTGGTGCATGTGCATTGCAAAAAAAACAAACTGAGAAATAACAGCCCAAATAAAAGCCCGAGGAAGTCTCACGTTTTAATCAAAATCGCAGCTTGTCATTTTATTCCTATCTTTGATTTTAGATTATAATGTTATGAGCAAGCATGAATGCTTTTTTGTCAATATCTTTTTGCCATCATTTAATTACAAAATGTAGCCATATTGACACTTATGACTCGTTGTGTTTTTGTTGGCCCTGTGTTTTCAGATTGCAAAACGAGGTCCGTGTATGTGCGGCTGTGTGGGCGCGCCTCGCGTGAGTGCGTGAGCGCGCGCTCTGTGCGGGGCCTGTCGGTACTGTAGCAGCACAGAATGGTTTGTGAGTTATATCGGGGGTGCAGGCCGTACTGTGCTGCGGCAAGAACAACAGGACAGACGCACACAAACGGGTGAAAAGGACAGAAGGAAGGTGAAGTAGGCAAGAACAGCAGCAGCAGCAATACCACGTGTGCCAATGAGTCTCTTGAACTTGTGACTGACTGGCTGCCTGGCTGTAGCAGCACGTAAATATTGGAGTCAAAGCACTAGCGAATCCTCCAGTATTGACCGTGCTGCTGGAGTTAGGCGGGCCGTTTACCGTCTGTGCTTCGGGATCACTCATCTCGTCAGGAAAGCACAAGAAGACCAACGATTGATTAATAACATGCTGACCAACAGCCGATGTTTTTAATCGTTTTAATGCTTTTATTCTCTTGAGAAGCGATGACATGAAATTTGATGACGCTGTGTAATTGTTAATGTAATTTTTTAATTGGTCAGATGCTTCTGTAAAAGTGATTTGAGCTCGTTGATAATGTATGTACATGGGAAAATGAAATGAGAGGAAAATACAATTAAAAGCATTAAAATCACACCAATTGCATCAAACCAGATTAATTGCATAGAGGCGCGCTGCGCGCAAATTGTGCAGCTTTTCAAAACTATATCTACAGCATTTCTCAACACATTTTAAAAAACAGTACATAGACTAATAAAAAGTTACCGATTACTGTTTTGGACGGTTAGACAGTTATAAAATGTGTAGTATCCAGTGTTAACATCATCACGTCAGTAAATGTACCTTCCATCTTTTTCACATTTTTAATAATGCAGCATCGCCATCTTCTGGGAACTTTAAATGGCTTTGTGGTTTTCAGATCGCCCGTTTCTTTCGAGTTAAGATTTAGAGAAGGGGTACTGACAGAATCGCCAGTTCATAGATCATCCTCCTTTGGCACTTTTCGCTGGTTTTTATCCTCGTGTTTCTTCCCCTCTCCGATAAAACGCTTCGGTTTCTCCTCAGGCGACATTGAGGAAACATCCTTCAAATCTTGTCCACCATCAGGCCAAGGTTAAGAAAAAGTTACGTTCATCCGGACCAATTGCATAAAAATCGGTCAAATAATCAAATGAAAGATGACAATGCGTTGTAAGAAATGCGTATCCATCTAAAACTTTTGAGGGCACTTCGACTCGAAACACAAAGTTGACCTATAGTTGCCTTAAGGGATACGACTGGACAAAAACCGCAGAGACGCGCATGCCCTGAATAAAATAACCCCAAATTCGATTAACTTTATATAGAAGTGAGTTAAGAACACTGTTAACTCTAATATCTGGCCACATTAACACTCCCTTGTTTAACGTTACCTGGCAGGGCTCCGCTATCTATCTTCAGCTTGGGCTTTTTGAGTTGTTCAGTACATGCAGATACATTTCTTAAGAAACACTGATTATGTTGGACGACGAAGCGCAGGGTCCTCACATCTGTGACGATTAGTTATTGCTGCTTATTAATTATAAAAAACGAACATGACAATAAATGTGTTGAACCCAGGATCAAAATAACACACAAAAAGGCAATTTATCTATGAGCAACTGGCCATCAACTAGCCTAATTTAAAATCGTCTGTGGCGTCCTAGGCTAGCTAATATTTGACTTTAGTGAGTAACCTAACGTATAAAGTTTAAACAGACCGTATACTTGTATTTATCCACTTGTACTACATTGTATCATTATAAAAGCTATAAAACAGCTGCAATGGTTTTCCTTAATGGTTATGTATAAGTCGCACAATAAAGATAATCACTACTAATTTAGTTCATAAAAATAAACGGAATTTGCATGAACAGGGTTCCAGCGAAAAAAAGCAGTTAGCCTACTTGTGTGAAGCTGCAGCCTAAACATCACTGATAAACAAATCTATAAAAGCATTTTATTCCCATTGTGATTGGTCACTTATGGTTATGTAACAGAATTTTTTAATACCGAGAAACTTTGGTTTGGTGTCACTTGTGTTAAATGTGATGCCTTCAACATCATCTGAAATAGATTCGTTAGTCGAGAGTTGAAACGAGATGCCCTTATTTGACACATTACGTGTACGTCCAGTTATATTGTACATCGGGTAACGGGTTACATAAAAGCAGGTACGAGTGAAATCAATGAACCGATAAAAAGGTGAAAAAAATATAGGGCAGAAACCACGTCACTTTCTTCTGCTTTTACGTCACTCCCTTCTCATGTCACTGAGGTTATTTCTTCCCTAGGCTGAACTAGAGCTTGAATACTGTACTTTAGAATACGCACTGAACAATTTCTGAAGCGGAAATTCAAAGTGCACCAAAAAGGGCTGCTTTTTCTCTTTTTCTGAATAAGCTATTCTTGGCAGGTAAGGCGAGATCCTCCCCGGTAATTTCCACAGAAACCTCCTTTGGAGTGTCACGGCTGAGCAACGCGCAGGTTTATGGTGAAATCTGATTGGGCAGTTCTGAAAATAACGGGTTTGTTGTCATTCAAAAAAGCAAAGGCACGCAGATAAGTGCATAACTGCGCTCATTTTCAGCATCTCGTTGCTGTTTCTAACTAGTTTATGCAAAAGCATCAGACCTCGTAATATTACCTCATATATGTCATCACCTGCACCTCAAATTCACATGTCGGTCAAGTTAGAAGTCTATACCCACTAAAAAAGTTATAAGTTAAAATGTTCTCTCATATTACGAGATGGCATTTATTTATGAATTATACAAATAGCGTAAGCTAAATCAGAAATTATTATTTAAAAAATCGACTGGGAGACCATGATAAAAATATTGTGACTACTTTACCTTTTTTTGGTCCATTTACCTCGACATCTGCTTACTAGTCACCCCAAAGGACAAGACCGTGATGTTAGTCACAATAATTAGTTTCTACATTAATGAAATAATTCCATGAAAAGTAGGGATGTTGGGTAAAACAGTTCCACCGCATAACTGCGAACACATCACGCGCTCTTTTATTGGATAGAAACCGCGCGCGCCAGTTACTAGGGTACTCTGCAAACGCAATCATGGCGCTTGTTGCTGTGCAGATTTCAACACTAGCGAACTTCAAAAACAACAAGCTAAAGTTAATATATACGTTAAGTATTACACAAGTAACAAGCAATATTTTTCTTCTAAATGTTTAATTAAACCTGTCTTTGATGTGAGGGCAAATAATATGAGTTATGAGCACAAGTAAATATATATTTTCGTTTTTGAAAGAAGTTGGACAGATATAGATACCCCCTTACTTTCGAGCGGTAAGGTTGTTGCTATGCAAAACTTCACTGCTGTAACTGAGTGGCAGAGAGCAGGTTAAAAGCTTTTAAGGTCACATCGATCCCGATCCTTCATATTTGCGCTCTGTCTCGCACATTCTGCGTGCTCGCGCGCACACACATATCCATCCTTGCGCACATAATGCAATAAAGTAAATAAAGTAGAAAATAGCAGTGTTGCCAGATGTACGATAATTATCGTATTTGTACGATAATGTTGACCTCTGAACGATCAATAATGAAAAAATCCAATAATGTGCGATCATTTCAGAATTTTCTGACACTTCAAATGATGGTGGTTGTAATCATAGGGCTTCTATACTCATAGATCTAGCGGTGGACTCTTCATCTACCGTCATGTGAGGAGAACGTGAACGCGCTTGTCTTCCATCTCATATCTCGTTATGTCTTCTCGGCCAATCATCGTGGAGAATGACTCTCATGAGCACAAGTTAATGTTATTTTTGTATATTGTATACAAAGTTGTATATCATTAACATGTAATTTCTGTATTTTTTTGCAAGAAGAAGAAAAAAGAAAAGTTAACGTTCCTGCCACGGCGCTTATAGTCGCTGTATCAAACTTCATTCATATTACCTGTATATGGTCTGGTAGTTGACCAATTATAGCAAACATGTTGTCCCCCAAAGAAAACATTGTCAAAATGACTTAACGATTACAGGTATGTTTCGTTTGGTATCAATTCCGGTTTCTAGTCATAGATTTAGATTTTCCCATAAATGTATAATTAATCCAGAAATGAAAACGCTGTCATCATTTACCAACTCTCATTCCCAACTCGTATGACTTTCTTTCACTCAAAAGTAAATCACAGTTTTGGCTCTTTTTCATAGTATGAATATTATGCCATAAAAGTGAACCGTGCCTGATGCGTGTCAGCCCATAACATTCTGCATAACAACTCGATTTGTGTTGTGTTCCACGTGGAAGAAGGATAGTCATGATATAGGGGTGAGTAAATGATAACAGGATTTTTTGGCCGAGTTTTATCTCCTCAATAGTTGGCCCGTCGGTTGGTCACTAGAGGTCGCCGTTGAACTATCCTGAAAATAATATATTTTTAAAAAAGTGTGAGAAAAAAACCTTCCACGGACGGACCGGTAGACTCTATCACGTCATATCCTGTTAGCTTAGCATTTAGGGGGAATACAATTACCTCCTTTGATTTATAGCACAAATAACCCCGTAAAAGTATCCAATAGAGCATAGCCACATTATTTAACTAAAGGTATTGTTGCGAGAGAAATACCATAATGGCGGCTTTATTTGCGTGCTGTTTTGGCTGTTGCGGAGACAACAACAGTGGCCACGTAACACTGAAGGAAATGCCCACGGTTCAGCTGGACACTCATCACATGGGTGAGTGATGAGATCTGACTTTACAGACACATTATATTGAGTTCGAGTCTCACAGTATGATGCACAAGGCTGTCCTTCAGAAAGTGCCTTTCTCAATACATTAAACTAAAGTGTTGCGATCATTTCAGTGCTGTCCGACTCGATAGATAACTGTATGATCTTTGAGTTTGGCATCTGTAATGACAATATGCGTGTAGATAATTCACTGGGAATTTCATGGTATTCTTCACTAGAATGAAAAATAATAAATCACTAGTAGTAGTAGAATTAAACAAAATCTATAGCGTGAAATAGGATGATGAAGAGCACATGAATTAACGGTATTAGTAAGCATTTTTGTTCTCTGCCATGCAATTACTTAAGTCTCAGTAAATCATTATTTTCATGATATTTTAGGTACTGATGTTGTCATTGTAAAGAGTGGAAGACGTATATGTGGAACTGGTGGGTGCATTGCAAACGCCCCTCTCCATCAAAACAAAAGCTACTTTGAATTCAAGATCCAGTCCACAGGTAAGATGTGTGCAAGCATTTACTGTATGCTAGACTAATCAATGGTCAATAGTTCATCTTAGTCATAAGGTGTGACTGCAGTGAACTTTGCCTCTTGCAGGTGTGTGGGGATTAGGAGTGGCAACTAAGAAAGCAAATCTTAACCAGATCCCTATGGGTAGAGACCCACACAGCCTTGTGCTCAGGCAAGATGGCACCGTGTACCACAACAATGAAGAAAAGAACCGATTACCTGCTAACAGCTTACCGCAGGAAGGAGATATTGTGGTGAGTATCAGTGGCAATAATGTTAATGTCAAATTAATATGGGATTTGTTATTGGTAAATAAATCTATTTGCATGTGCTTCCATTCTGGACTGAATTTAGGATATGCTGCCTATAATAATAACAAGGGTTCTTAAAGTGTTTGTTCACTCAAAAATGGAAATTATACCATAATTTACTCACCCTCAAGCCATCCTAGGTGTATATGACTTGCTTCTTTCAGCCAAACACAGTCATATTAGTTATATTAGATAACTTATATTAGAGTTATATAAAAAAATATCCTGGCTCTTAATGCGAGTGAATGGTGCCATTGATTTTAAAGCCCAAAAAGTGCATCCATCCATCATAAAAGTAATCCATACTGTTCCAATGGCTAATGAAGGCCTTCTGAAGCGAAGTTATGCGTTTTTGTGAGAAAAATATAAATTTGTATAACTTCATAAACTTTAATCTCTGGCTTCCGGTGATGGCTGTACGGCTCTAGTTCCGGCAGAAGAGTGACCTCTGACCCGACGGATGAAGTAGGAATAGCGCAAGCTTAGGTGAGAGTAGACGCCTCTCGTGGTTCAAACAAATAGGGCTGGGCAACAAACTCAAGCTCCTCCGACAGTTCTCTTTAAAAATGATCGTTTTAGACTATCTGTGTTTTGTTTCGCTCTATCCTCTACGCTTCCACGTTCGTCATTCGATACGTCATGCGTCGGGTCAGAGGTCACTCTTCCTCCGGAACTAGACTTGCGTGCGGCCGTTACCGAACAGCAACATTCATAAATGCTGTATTTATATGTGAAGATTATCATGATGAACAAAATGTGTAAAAATCATAAACATTAGTTGGTGTCAGAGCATATTTTCAGCAGTAATCCAAAAGCCAATAGAAAAATCCTATTGGGGAACCAGGGTGATGGCAACTTCCTGCTTGAAAGCAAAGGCATGTAAATGATGCACAATTCCTGTGCTGATTGTTCATTTTGTGTGTAATAACTTTATGTATCTAATTTGTTTGTGTTAATGTAGGGTGTTACGTATGACCATGTGGAGCTGAATTTGTACCTAAATGGAAAGAATATGAACTGTCCGGCATCAGGCATCAGAGGAACTGTTTATCCTGTAGTTTATGGTGAGTATTATATCAAATTGATTAATAATAACTATTACTAAACACTAACATCTTTGTTTGGTTGTAAGTGTAGTTTTGAGAGAAGACTTGTTCTGTTACTCAAGTAACTCAGTGAAAGGATTGCCTTGATTTTTATTCTGTTACCCTGCAGGTTGTGATGAATTGCACAGAAATTTAAATCATGAATTGTTTTAAATTAATGTTATTTGATGCACAATATCTCTTTCCTACTTTGCTGTAAATATGTATTTTAAACTTTAAAGACAACCTTGCAACGTTGTCTGAATTGGTTGCAGCTTTTTTTTTTTATAAGTAAATTGTAGGAAAACATGATTTTGTGTATATACATTGAAAGGGTTGAGTTTGTTTATATGAAGAGTTTAAATAGTAAAAAAAAAATTCACCAGTTGTCAGCCTTTTGGTAATTTTTGTTCATTCTTCGGCAATGTAATATTGTTAAGTATTTGTTTTTGTTTAATAACACATCTAAACATGTATGCCTTTGTCTTGTCCCTCACAGTGGATGATAGTGCAATATTGGATTGTCAGTTTAGTGACTTCTACCATACTCCTCCACAAGGCTACCAGAAGATTCTTTTTGAACAACAGATCTTCTAAAGTTCATGACATATTGTATATACACTAAAGATATGTACTCCACAGCCGGAATCTTAAGTGCTATGGTTATGAATAATTTCTAAATATTGTGTGGCTCAATTGAACTAATGTCATCTGTGATTTTTACTTGTGTAAATCTTGCCACTTCTAAGCCATCTTACGTTTTTAAGATGAACTCAGTGAGCGATATCATCTGTGCACACATCTTTAATTTGCACTTCGTTAAACACTGTACATTTACTGACATATTAACAGTGCACAAATTACAGATGACAATCAAAGCTTTATACTTTGTACATTTCAAGAGAGCAAAGTGATGCTGACACTGACTCAAGTCAAAATAGTGTTAAAAGCTCTTTTCATTGTTTTTATTTGATATCATATTGTTTTTGTTTGTCTGATGTTTGATCTGCAGCCCACATAACATATACATAATGATTTTGATTGATTCAAGTTCTATAAAAATATATATTTAGAATTCATATTTCATGTTTTTACCTAGTCAAATGATATCTGATTGTCTGTGTTCCTTAATTGTGGTTTGTTGTAATTAATTACACAATTGTCTTAAACTAATGAATATTGAAGGTGATGTTTTTTTGTACGGTTCTAAGATCTTTTTTGTGTCTTGTCGTTTAGTAATAAATGTTTTGCTTTTGTCACCTGACTGTGCATATAGACGTTATCTGTTGTATATACCTTAATTTAAGACTTAAATGTTCCTGTTTATTATCAAAATGC
This sequence comes from Meda fulgida, assembly GCA_030578275.1. Taxonomy (NCBI): domain Eukaryota; kingdom Metazoa; phylum Chordata; class Actinopteri; order Cypriniformes; family Leuciscidae; genus Meda; species Meda fulgida. The sequence goes on along the minus strand of CM060616.1, from coordinate 34,998,025 downwards.
AACTTTATATTGAACGACCATCCTCTCACTGGCTTGTCTAGCGTACTGCACTGCGCGGTGACGCATCTTAACGTAGGTTCTTGGCGCGATGCTTCATGGCAGCTGAGTGAACTTGCGCAATGTACGCACACTGACGCAAATCTACTGGACGGGTCCAATGAAACACATCGCCTTAACTCCAATACTGTTTCACTGTCAAATCAAAGCTCACTTAACCCTGAACCATTTAAGTAGGGTAAAACGCTAGTCTGTATTCACAAGACATATTAATCCAAATTAAAAAACTTTACCAGACAGTCACAGGACCGACCCTGTGTCCCATCTCCTCCGCGTCACTCCGAAACACGTCAACTAGCGAGCCTACTCCCCCGTAGCGATGGGAGGTCCGATTCGGTTCTTTCCCAATTATGAATGAATGAGTTAAAAAAAAAAAAAAAAAAAAAAAATATATATATATATATTTAAAACAATTATTTTAACTTATGGTAGGCCTATCTGCTCTAAAATGATCAAAATAAAGCAGACGCAATTTCATGTGTTGCAGTTCAGTTTTGCATGCATGATTCAGCTCATAGAGTGCATTTATGTACATATAATCTATTATTTGCATATACAATAAACAATTAGCTCGACAGATTTTTTGATAAAACAGATTTTAGTTTTAATAAAAACAACAAACATTAAAATAGTCATAAACATATTTTCACTTCTAGTACATTATAGGCTATTTGTAACATTTCAGGAAAATAAGTTGCGGTTCAATGAGTCGGTGAGAACCGCTAATTTTGTGAACCAGTTCATTAAAAAAAGAAGATCCGACTCAAATTAATGATTCATTTACATCTCGGACATCGATACACCCCCGCCCTCTTCCTCCTCCTCCTCCTCCTCCTCCCTGAGCGGAGCTCCTCTGCGCGTCGGTCGGGAGTCACTACAGACACACACATACACACAGAGCCATGGCCGAAAACGCCGGCTTGGAAAACCATCGCATTAAGAGCTTTAAAAACAAGGGGCGAGATGTGGAGGTAAGTCCACCGGATACTTTGGACTTCGGGCTTTTCTCCCCAGTTCGTTTTCCTTCTCCCGAGTCTCTGTGGTTCTGGTTTTATGGTGTCGGAGCGGGTGTTTGTGGACTCAGCAAGAGTATCATGCGGAGCGGGCGCGGCCTACATAGAGGCCTCTTTAAACACACATTCCCTTCAAGATTCACGAGTATTTCGCGGTTTATACTCGGACTTGAGCAGTTATAGCAGAATATTTAGTCGTGTAATATTAAGACAGTTTTATTTATTAGGTTGGTTGGGTGGCTCAGCTGTTAATTTTCTGTTTTAAATTGTGCTGGGCCAAAAACATGCAGATTTATCGTGTTAGCATGTGTGCTAGCTGCTAACTGGTTAGCGAGCGGCCGATTAATCGTCTACTAGTCCGTTTATTCCTTTGTTTTCTTACTCATACTTTTTAACATTCATGTATAGAAGATAAGCTCCCTAAGCAAAATAATCTTTAATGTAACTTGCGAACCAGATATATGCGACAGAGACCGGTTTAAATACCGGCTTCAGCTAGCTCTCCTAAACTGAACCAGTGACCAGTCATACCTCAACATCTGACCTCTTCATTGCTTGTTTAGTCACGCCAGTCTAGCAGCCCTGCTGTTGTTGATCTTAATTTTCGTGTCCATTGATTAGAGCTGATTATGATGGTTTAATAATGATGTCACTGTGAAATGTCAGTTGGTTAACATCTTAACTCTTCAATCAGATTGTCCTTTGGTGTGGTAGTTAGCATCTAAGCATCACCTGTAGGTATATCAGAGCTACATACGCCTGATTTTATCACCTTCAAACTGGAATGAAAACCACCAGATGGTAGTGCTCCTAAATTCATACCCTAATGCAGGCTGCATAGAGGCGACCTAGAAATACTAGTAAGCCAGGTTGTGCAGTAAGATGATGTATTATATAACACAGCAATGGAATTTTTCGTTTTTTGCCATAGTTGCTTTTGGCTTGCACACTAGGGGACTACATTTATTATGTACTATTTACAGTATGGTATGTTTAAGTATGTCATGACTTTCAATTAAGCTCTCCTTTAAGCTGTCTGGTGATTGGCGTTATGATTAAAATTTAAAACCTTATTGATATGCATAATTTACCCATGGCAGTGAGAAGATCCACTGAAATGTTATTCCTGTCAAAACTCTTTATCGTTGTAGTATGTTTTATAAGATTGTGCTGGGTTTAAACCTGTGAGAAACATTTTCAGTTATCTTTTTTGATTGAGTTTTTAACTAAGTTAACCCAAATATAGTTTTAAAGTTTTTTAGCAAAAATAAATTGTAAACACCTGAAATTGTTTTACCATAATTTTTTTCTTGCCCTGAAAATAGCCCTAGAAGCTGGCATGACGTTAAAAAGCAACAAACTCATGGCAGTGATACACATCCCCAAAATAGTAATTGGGTTTGTCTCTACACCAAATAGTTAATTGAATAAAACATTTAACCTATAACTACAAGTATATCCTTTGATACTATTTGGCAAATCTCAACTTCTTGATCACACATCATGTAAACTTTTTTTTTTATTTGCCGGAAATATATTTAATGTTCTTTATGTAGCACACCCGGAAAAAAACAGTTAAGCGATATATACTATATGCTTGATTTATGTTGTCGTAAACTGTATTATCGCCCAACTCAAATCTGCCAATTACGACTAATTCACACCAAGGTTAATAACTATAAAGACAAAGATATAGTTCTTAAAATCCATCTAAATATTAATGATTGGAAGAGTCCACACCACAGCTATAACGATAACAGCACAGATAAACAATATCGTTGGAATCACTTTCAGAACAATTTTTCCCTGGTGATGAGCGTTTAAAAACAATGACAGCCAATCAGAACCCACCAGACATTAAAGAGCTTGAAGATATAAAGAAGACGACAAAACTGCAGTTTGTGCTTGGAATAAACGAAACAAAATCGTCTGCTGGTGTGCATGCTAATATAGTTATCTTATAGCTATCGTTCTTGGTGTGAACAGGCCTTAAGGCAAGATGATGTTAAAATATTCTAGACTTTAACATCATGATTTCCTGTAAAGCAATGTGTATTGTGAAAGGTGCTGTATAAAGTTGATTTGACATCTATAACCAAACACATTCAGTTAAATTAAGAAACATGGCTAACGTCACGTCTAACCCAGAGGACCACCATAATGAGTGTTCAAAGTCACTTTCAAATGAATAGTATAATATTAAAGGTGTAGCGATCACATTTTTGAAGAACTCATTTACTCGCATACCCTGTTGATACTAGACATCATTATCATCTTCTGCCTTGAGCTCATCCGAGGAACCCCTGAGGCCTCCTTCAAGATTAATGGTGCGAATTGACTGCAACTGACTATAGGCCGCCGGTGTGACTCAGCCGTCAGACACACATGACTTTGGATGAAGCCAGCAAAGCTGTCGCCCTTCTGCAGCTATTCCGGGAATTTGCAAAGTAGATTCAGATTTCTCACCTTGTGTTCCTAAGAGCGAAGGGCTCGTCCATGATCCATTTGATGTGGCCAGCAACGGACTGTGGAACTGTGGGATACTTTGGCTCATTAGCTGCTAGATTTTGCCAATAACAAGGATGTACTTGTAGCTAACTGAGGGAATGACGAGTGCTGCTGTGTTTTGCATTGCTAAGTGGCTGTGGAAAAAGAAACGAAGCCATTTGATTCGTCTGCCATGTCACATACTTGATAGCAACCTCAAAAGAAGGTCTGAAGAGTTTGTTAAAATTTTCCCATTATAATCAAAGAGCATGTGATTGGATTATGGGTCTGGGTATTGATTTGGATTTGTTCTTGATTCGATTCTGATCTAGATTTGCTTAATTTGGATGTATATTCTTACGGAAAAATCTCAACCAATGCTGTAAACTATGCAGGCAGGGAACCCTGTATATTGGTACAGTTAATGTAGTTTAGATTTACAACAAACTATTAATTCAATTTATATTTATTTTTAAATATATTGATCAATCTGAGTTATTTATTTATTTGCATTTATTTGCACAAAGCAGTTTTTGTATTTAATTATTTAATTGTCACTGCCTACAATGTGTTGTTAAAATATAAACATTTAAATGGTTGCTCTCTTAACTTCTCATGAAAGATTCAAACATTCATTAAGACATCACTAACAGGTTAAATATAATTAATATGTAATATAGTGCAAGTGCATATATTCAGTAAAATACTAATCGAATAGCTTTCCTGAGGTAAATGTAACATTGCTTACAAGCTGTTTTGACATCTTTCCTCAGTTGAAACACTGATTAAGTGATTGCATGAGACCTGATACGTTTCAGTAAGTTGCACTGTATCTTTCATCATGCCTCTCATGTTCATATTTATTTAACACTACAACTAATAGTAAAGAGGAAGAGATAATCTTGGCTGTTTAACTCCACTTTTAGGCATGCACTTGTGAACTTCCCTAAGCACTTCCCCTCTGTGGAATCCCCAACGCCATTTTAAAGTAACTTCGTCAACGATGGAAGTTTATTTGTCCTGAAAAGTGAAGCTAAAGTGTCTCGATCGCCCCCTGGTGGCTGGTTACGGTATAGGTCATAAAGCCCGCCTCCCTATGAAGTCTTAATGAACTAAACAATCAAATTACACTTAAAATTATTTTTTTCCAAAGATGTTTTCGGTCATTTTAGGTAGGTTTTTTCACGCTGATATAAATTTAAGTGTTTAAAATTTTCGGGAGGAGATTGGAGTTTCAGCTTTAATTTCTATATGTCCATAACTGTTTATTTCACACTGACATGAGTTGTTCTGTAGTAAACTGTAATAACGGTTTCTGCGAGAGAAAGCTCCAGGCTAACCTACAGGCTAGTGTATGATATTTCCATTAATTTGACATTTAACCTAATTTAATACTTGTTCTAGCTAGTGTTGTCACGATAATAAACTTTGATACAATACCTTGAAAAGTATTGATATTTGATTCCATTTTTAATACCACAGGGAAAACGCTGCATATACTGTCATATAGATATTTTTTAATATTTTTTTTTGTCCATCTATTGAAAGTCTAGGCCATCAAATTTCTTCTGAAAAGATCACATTATATGATTTTATATGAAACTTTTAAGCTTTTTTCATATCAAATTTGACCCATTACCATTATAATTCTCACAATGGGATAATTTTGTTGCAATAGCTTACACACAGCGCAACGAAGATTTTTCAAATGGGAAAGAAAGTGGACCATAATAAAATAAGAACAAATAAACAAATTACGAACAATAGCACAAATTAATACAATAGAAAAAAGATACAAATGAAATGGACCGTTTAATTTTTTCAACACTAACAGTAGTATTCAGATAAGAAACTGAATAAACAAACAAATCAAATGTAAAATAACATTGGATAATCTTCATTGTAAAAATTAAATGCAGATTAATCAGTTACACAAGTTGACTGAAGACGCAATACACACAAGCATGACGTCACCGTTTTCACAAATTGTTTTTGTAGTTTATATGGAGTAAACGGTATCGTTTTCAAAAACTCACTTTGAAACCCATTTTCAGAAGTTGCGTTTTTAGGCCCTGAAACTCCATTGTCGTGTAAATGAACGGCCAAAACGCATATAGTCAACCCAGCCCTATTGAAAAACAAAGAAATTTCCTCAGGTAGTCTACATCCTGCTATTTTCCATGTGCCAGATGCTTTAGCTAAAATATGTGCTGGTAACATAATTACTCAATTTGCCAACTTAGTTGCATTCAAGAAATTAATTTTATCAGTATGCGTTTTCCTTTGGAATTGAACCCATGACCTTTGTGTAGCAAGCATCAGGGTCTAAAAATGAGTCAAGCCTGATGTTTGTGGCTATTGTGCAGTCAACCTATTTATTAACATGTCGTGGACCTAACAGGAGTGAGACAGCATGTCTTCAGACCATGCTGGCAACCAGACAAGCACATGCACACATACTGTGTCATTATGCTGGTCTCAAGAGTGTCAAGCTGTCATGTCACCGGCGAAGCCTCTGTCCATTGACTCCTGGAGTGCTTCCTCTCGGTCTGCCCTCCTTTCATTCTGCTGTGACTCATACATAACGGATGCGTCACTAAAATACTGCTCATGTTGCGAATTCAGGATTTTTTTTTTGTTGAATCCTTGAAGTAGGTGGAAATGTGGCTAGGCGTAAAAGTAAAAACATCAGCAGCCGACAATGCAAAGACTTCACATGCTGTGTGGTGGGGATGGGGCGACCAAAACGCAACTTAATACCAAGTGTAAACCAGGCCTAAAGTGCAAAATGTCCAAGGGAACACAAATTGATAGAGAGTCTCTTTGAATAATTTACTTGTAAAAATGCACAATTTCAACTCTTACTTTGAATATTGAATAATTGAATAACTTCCTTATATATTTAATTAGTCATTCAGAAATAAATGCTGGTATTTTGTCCTTTACTGTTTCCTTTTCTTGTTTGTCGGTTTTGCTTCTACATCCTCTCGCTTTTCCCCTTCATGACTTTTGGATTGCATAAGGCACAGTGTGGGTTTGCTGTAACATGAACTAGTATGCTCAGTCACAAGATCAAATCTGATCCGTCCCACCATCCCCACCACACAGCATGTGAAGTCTTTGCATTGTTGGCTGCTGATGTTTTTACTTTTCCTCCTAGGCTATATCCCATTGAAGTTGTATATTTAAGAAAAATAAAAAAATAGGGAGCAAAACCATTTGCGATAAGTGACCTGTCCATCTTGTCAAAGTTAGAATGAAATGAAAATTCTTCTTATATATTTAGTAAGTGCATGTTGTAGATCTTACTGTGAACAATTTAGTCTGCTTATATCCTGTCCCTGAAATCTCACGTTCATCTGAATCTACTTTTGCATGTCAAAATCCAAACAACAGTCTCTACCCTACATTGTTTCTTTTTTGACAATCCCTTACGTTCTAATGTACATCACAATACGGAATATAAGATCCATCTCTACTTCCATTTCATTGCGACCTGAATGTGTTTTGTTGCTCCAGATATATTCCCGCTGCTCTGTCAGATGTTTGTTCTGTTGGGTTTTATGGAACAGTTCTAATAGAATGGCCACAAAATGTGATTGTCTAAGGACTGAGTGACAGCTGGGTTCTGCCGTCACCATGGTTACTACGGTTGGTTGCCTCTTTGTTCTGTTGGAGTGTCAAGACTTTGGTTGGCATTTTGTTTGCATCATTACAGCTCATTAGAGGGTTGCAGTGTGTGAATCACTTGTGGATTTGAACAAGTAGCTAAACCCTAGTATTAAACTTAAAGCAACCACCCACAATGCTCTGGTTTAACGTAAAACTTGTCTTAGAATTTCTTTTTGTCACTCAGATATGTTATACTGTACTTAACCAACCTATTTCTCTTCTTTTTCAGACGATGCGAAGACATCGTAATGAAGTGACGGTAGAACTGAGAAAGGTAAGTTTACAATTAATGGTCCGTCATAGTTTCAGGATTATTTGCATAGTCACTGATCATTTGCAAGTTTCTTCTGGATGGAAGTATAGAGGGAATGCATTGACGTCACTTTCCCGCCGGAACACGCCCCCTCAGCCGGACTGAGTGGCAAAAGAGCTACTGTGTGACTGGATTTAATAGGGGAAACTGTGAAAATGCAAGTAAATTGAACGATTATCAATTTAAACTAAAGTTTGGACTCAATATAGTGTTCCTTACAACTTTCTAAAGATCCAGTGATCCATGGATATTGACATGCAGCCAGGAATCGGGTTGCCTGACATTTGTGTGCGCCTGGTTTCGACGCCGGGGAAATACATAGGCCTAAAGCAAATTTGCCTGTGAACGCTTTATATAAATACAAAATAGGTAGGTCTAAATCTGGGTGATCACTTGTATCAGTGTTATATATATATCCGTCATATATAGCTCCGTCGCCCGAATCCACAGCCAAAAACATCATCCACCCGCACTAATAATGTTCTCTGATTTAAGCATCCGCACCCGATGGTCAAATTACAATTATTCTGTGTTACGCGTGATAAATGGATGATCGTCACCTTCAACGCGGACTCGGCGACGGTTGATGCGCGCATCTGGTAACATTATACACCGATGAATGAGGGCTGCTTTTCAATGCACATTTCTTTCAAACAAAATTTATTTGACATAATTTAATTTTCTTAATGGCATAAACAGGCGTTACTCCCTTGAAACTTAAACTGGAATGTCACTCTGACTTCCCGAACAGGCGAACACGCACACACACGGGTGCGCGCACGCACACATCACTTTGAAGTAAAATTGAAAATTGAGGATGCGGTGCATCGCAATGCATCGAGATATCGAATTGAACTGAATCGATTACATGATAATCGTAATCGAACCGAACCGTGAGACCAGTGTAGGTTCACACCCCTAATATATAATGATAAATATTTAATTGATGAGTTGTTAATACAATATATAACAATACAATATATAGGGTATGATTTTACACCTAAAGTCAGCATTATGACACAAAATGATAACTGCAAATCCACCTGTCCAGTCCAGTTGTCCAGTTGTTTCTGTGAATTGCAGCAATCCATTTGGTCCTCTGGTCTGTAGCTTTTGTCATTCTGTAAAAATATACCTCAGATTTCTTGTCAGATCTAGTTGTACAGTCAATCGCAAAGCTCTTTCCCGCTTTGTGTTTTATTGGTTTTTCGCGGCATTCACGCTGAAAACAAATGCTGCCGCTCAGTGCCACTCACTGCGCGTAACTGCAGGCACACCGGCCGACGGTGACGTCACGCGCATACCCTCTATTTAAGCTACATGTGTAGCTGAACATTACATTCTGATGCAATACATGTGACTCATCAGAGAATGTTGGTTGAAATAAACCAGACTTACACAATTGATTCTCACCCCTCTTTATTTTTTTCATTCCTAAATAACTAGCGCTGCATGTAAGAGCTCTGAATAGTTCCTCAGTCACGTTTAGGGCTGGGCTATAAAGCTAAAAACAAATGTCTTCACTAGCAGTATGTATGCATTTGCTCTGAAATGATCTGGAATTTATGTATTTATTTAGCTTGTTAACTTTTAGTGGCTGACTTTTGAATTAATTAACTGAAATGGAGTTTGAACTGATTCACAAAAATGCAATATTTTGCTACTTATAAATGAGAGATGGCATTAAAACATCCGTTTCATCTGCTATGGGCCAAAGTATTGAATTGAGGGTGGGGTTTTACTTTAGCTCACTCCTTATCCATCCCTCGCTCATAGCAGACTGACGGTTGATTTTGATTAAGGATTACCACGACAAACACATTGTTTTCTGTTTATTAATTTGCATGGATTAATTGTTCACAAGACTAGTAATGTGCGCTAACAAAGTAAATAGGGTAAATGACGACTTTTAAAAGCTGGTGGCCCCTAGAATCATCACTACCTTTTGCCCCCGTAGTGACGGCCATGCTTCCACCAATAGTTATAGGAACTATGAAAACGTTCCTCCGCTACCAAAGCCCCTAAAGTGTAGCTTCAGTGTTGCATGAGATGATGTGATTGTGCGGGTACTTCGCTGCAGGAAATAGAGGAGCATCTGTAGCTTAAAAGTGGCCTCAGTGTGGAGTCTCTTCATGCATTACAGTAAACTTAAGCAGGTGGTGAATGCATGTGATTGCACAGATGCTTTTCTTTTGCTTCAGGACGTTGCATTTAGGATTTTTCTGTTCTGTCTTTTCTGTAAGACATGAGCACCGGAAGAAAGGCATCTTACTCAACATATAGTGTATAGTGACTATAATATATGACTATACAAATCTGATAGCATAACCAATTGTTGACCAAACATTTAACATACTGAATCGGATACCAGAGACCGAATGATCCTGCTGCTGTGTCAAACACACGATCTGATCAACACTATAAGTGAGCAACTGAGTAGCGTGATTTTTTTTTTTTTTTTTTTTTTTCAAACCACTTCAGCGGAAATCCCGCCCTGCAGCCGATTCTAAAGTTTTCATTGGTCATGTTAATCACTGTACTGATTGCCTACACCAAACACTGATCCCTAAACCTACCCGTCAATGTAACCTAAACCAATGAAATCGGCTGCAGGGCGAGATTTCCGCTGAAGTGGTTTGGGAAAAAAAAATCACGCAACTGAGTAGATAAGCCTTATGCCCGGTACACATTTTTGGGCTGTCCCAGATGAAAGCTGACTAATCGTGGCGATTTCTGTGGTTGTGGCTGCTAAACGGTGGTCCTATGTCATACAGTGGGCGAGGGGACCAAAGATAGCCTGCGATAATTTTCTGATAGTGTAAGAAATGTAGCATGATCCTCTCACAGTGTGTAGACCTACGTTTACTGACTATCCAATAAAAATGCAACATGAAATGGTGTATTGAATGCGACATGGTGCTAAAACTTAAAACTATATACCTCAAGCTCCATTTACAAAAATGGCATGCCAAGTTGGCCTCTTTTCCCTAGTCCATATTCTCCTCTTTCGCATCCACTCTTTTTCAGTGCACATAAAAAAAAACAATTGCCAAAGTGCATCTTGCTCTATTTGTTTACCATTAGCAATTGCTGAATTCAGTGTGTCATCGTACTGTCTACATACAATGTCGTACCCAAGTTTATTAGATCCATGCCGTACTGTGTGATTTGTAATGATCTTAAAGGATTGCCGAAATCACACATTAGAACCACAATTTCACATGCTTGAAATATTCGCCTTGCTACCATTCATGTGTCATAACTTTTTTTTTTTTTTTCAGAAAAACACGACTAATGTTATTAATCCTTGTTTAAAAAAACAACAGCAAAAAATGTCTTGTTATTGAAGCCTTCACATGGCTTTGTTCTCTCAGCTGGTGAGCGGTTTCTTTTGGAAATCTGGTTAGCGCTTGCAGTATTTGGGTCATGCCATCCATGGTCACGGGGCCCCTGGTTGGCTGCACCCCAAGAAGGAGGTTGTCATGAGGGGCTTCCCTCGTCACACACTTCTCCCCTGCCCTCCTCCCTTTCTTTTTGGCACGGGAGTCCGAACCTCGCTAGAACTACTTGTGTATTTTTATGGGTTTTACATCTAATAAAAAACTGTAACAGGTCCTAACTTGATAAAGTAGCATGTCATCACCAGAAGCCATGCTGCCTTCAGCCTCTGACAACGTCCGTTATGACAAATGGCTAATGTGTTTGTGTCGCAGTCTGAGTGCGTAGAAATCCCCTGTTGTTGATCTGGTAGGCCAGAGTTGATGTGAAGCAGAAGTTTAGTCCCACAGCCTTGATCTTGATGCATTTGGTGCTGAATTGGGTGACGCAGCATGTCCTGTCCATATTAGGCGGTTATACTGTCAGCCCAGAGGAATCGGACAGAATGCTGCTGTGCTCTGTGTCTGAGACATTCCTCTGCGTCCCAGTTTGCTCTAACATTAGCGTCACAGACCGCTCACCCTCACATTATTTTCTCACACAGCCTAGAACCAGAAGGGACTTTCTGTGTGACATTTTTTCAGTTATTTACCTCCCCCCCCGCCCACTCAATATAATAGAGTGTTAGAAACCAGCAGCTTATGTTTATATTTAACAAAATATAAAAATTAAGTAATTTCATTCTGAACTCTTAGTTTGCGCAGCACATTGGACCCCTGTATTTAAGCAGAGGATTGTTGTATTAAAGGCACAGCAGAAAAAAAACAGCCATTTGGTTTTAAAGGTCTGTAAGGGAAAATGTATGATATAACTAGGGCTGTAATCAACCAAAGAAAATCTTGGTCGTCCTGAAATTTTCGACTAAAAATGACGTTAGGAAAAACTTTAAATTAATTTGCTACGCACTGTACTTGGTAGCCTTCTTGTCCGCCTAAATTAATTATAAATAAGCATAAAAAACTAGTAGGCTTTTTGCAGTATATTAAATCGTTTTTGACCTAATTATTTTGCACTGAAATGAGTCTGACACACGAGTCTGTCGGCTCTGGTAGGGTTGCATCACGTGCATCTGCGCAATATCATAGCCTATGAATTCCGAAAATAGTACTATATTGTCAACTAGTGATATCATCACAAGAACTTTTGAGGAATATGCAACATCATTTAGACAATTGTTTTTGTCATATGTATTATAATAACTGACAGACACTATCATTTCAGTCGCTCTGTGCAGCTGAACATGAGCTCAGCTTCGCGGCTGAGACACGAATAGACTATTAACTTTTTCAAAAAATGCTGCCACACTGCCGATGTCTCACAATTAAATAAATAATATTCAGGAAACCTTCTAATAGCCTACTTTCTTCAATCTGTCTCTCTTCTCCAGTGGGTTGGGCTAATCCAAAAGAAGTGAAAACAATGGGGGTGTTCTGAAGACAGACTGTTACCTGTGAAACAGGGGTGCTCTGAAAACGGGGCAAAAAATCGACCAATCAGAATTTTGGTCGAGCCAGAACGTATCGACCAATAATCGGCTTGGAGATTACAGCCCTAGATATAACCTCTTTAAAATTATAGTTTTAAAAAAATAAAAACACCTTTATGAAATATACATGACATTAATTCACACTTAAGAGTATATTCTATGATTTCCTCAAATGTATTAAGTCTGTAAAATCACAATTAATTTGTATTTGTTTTGGTCGGTCTGTGTGCAAGTATTCACATAGGACCTAATATTTACTTAATTTCTCAATCCATACAGAACAAAAGAGATGAGCATCTCCTGAAGAAACGAAATGTTCCACAGGAAGAGAGTCTGGAAGATTCCGATGTGGACTCTGACTTCAAAGGGGTAAGAGGCTTTCTACTCATTTCATCTCCCTCCATATCTTCCGTTTTCCTTTACATAGTTGGTCTAAATTTTTCTTTTCCTTTTCTCTTCAGCAAAATGTAACGCTAGATGCCATCTTACAGGTAAGGATTTAACGTGGTAAATGTCTGATAAATAACTGACTCGGGGGGTCAGCGCACACAGCAGCACTTCACTTCACAAAGTGTGGGTGTGAGCGACCCCTTCTTCCGCTCATTCTCCATTTCTCCTTTCTTTTTTTCCTACAGAATGCCACCAGTGACAATGCAGTTGTGCAGCTCAGTGCAGTGCAAGCAGCCAGGTAAAGTGTTGTAATGTATGAAAAGATTTGAATATGTTACACAAGAATGTCTTCTAAAAACATCTCTCATAACCTCATGCCTCTAATAACCTCAAGTCAACATATCAGACTTGCTTTAATACACATGCCTGGTCTTTATGCACATGATTCATCAGTGCGTGAGAGTCTAAAGACAAATATAAGTCTTAAACTAATTTATGTTCTTTGTTGAGTATAATTAAAAAATGCATCACATTTTATTGATGTTACTATTTTTTCTGAAGTAGTCTGATTAATGTTAAATCAGCTGAATGTGAAAAGCATAACACAAAACAACAATGACGTACGTCAATTATGCTGGTAATTAAATGTTTAGCTGGATTTGTCTCTTTGAAATGGATTGCATTAACACTGTTGACATGTATTTGGTTTGCCGGATAATGAATGAAATAGTGCCTGACTATTTTTCTCTCTTCCGTCCTCGCAGAAAATTGCTCTCAAGTGACAGAAATCCTCCCATAGATGACTTGATAAAATGTGGAATCCTTCCAATCTTAGTCAAATGCCTGGAGAGGGATGACAAGTGAGTGTGACTATACATTGCACTAAATGAAATGATTCAAAACTTAATGAAACCTTTTTAATTGTGCTGTTTGTGTACAAACATGCATCAGAGTTAATGAAGTTTTCAATGTCAATCTTGAATGATGGTAGAGAAAGTGAATGAGATAAAAGAATAAGGGATGAGGCAGAAGGTGGATGTTAGATGGAGATCCTCAAGTGAGAACACTGCCGTTCAAAAATTTGGGGTCAGTAAGATTCAAGATGCATGAAATTGACTAAAAGTGAATGTAAAGACATTTATAATGTTACAAAATATTTCTATTTCAGATAAATGTTCTTTGAAGTTTCTTTTCATCAAAGAATCCTGAAAAAAATGTATTACGGTTGGTTTCCACAAAATTAATAAGCAGCACAACTGTTTTCAACATTGATAATAATAATAAATGTTTCTTGAGCAGCTAATCAGCATATTAGCATGATTTGTGAAGCATCATGTGACACTGAAGACTGGAGTAATGATGCTGAAACACAGACAGTAATGCTTTAATGATTTTTAGGTGCGTTCAGTCGTGGCCTTATAGTTCCACCACAGTGTCATTCATAAAGACGTGCTAAATCAGACACAACTTGCCCGGATTTCTACAGCCTTATTCAGCAACAGCAAAACAATTAAAAAATGTTGTCATCTGGTGAGGTTGCACAGAAATGAGTGTCCTTAGGCGGGTGTCACACCTTTCTCCATGACCAACCCATGCTTTTTTTAGGCAATGAGAAACGCTTTCTTCCTGTGAATTATTTAACATGTTCAGATTTGCTGACTTGTTTGGAGGCCATATGGTCAAAGTTAGCAAAATGAAGTGGAAGTTACAGAATCTTTTAAATGCATATTTATTAGGAGAAATAAGGATTGGTACTTGATACACAAATGGAAAACCACTCCAGCAATACCTATAAAATCTTTAAGATCTTTGTTGTTTTTTTCATACATGACTGGAAAAATCATGAAAATGCATCTGACAATAGTTTTGTGTTACAGTGGTCGGACTCAAACTGAAATCATTGCTTTTGTCTTCATGTCTGACTCTAAATGAGCCAAGAACTGTTAGTGTGTTTGTGTACTTTAAAAAAAGTTTTTGTAAAGGTCAGTTCTGGCTACAAACACAGAATCCTGTGGGAAAGTCCCGCTGAGCCCTTTTCAGAGTATCGCAGAAGGTCATTTTGTATTCAGAGTGGTCCGAGGTGAAGTGTTGTTTACCACCAGTGCAAAAAAGTCTGAACTTCCATTTCTCTCTCTTTTTCTTCATCAGTCCTTCATTGCAGTTTGAAGCTGCCTGGGCTTTGACCAACATTGCATCAGGGACGTCTGCACAGACACAGGCAGTGGTCAATTCCAGTAAGTTGTTTGGACAGGCCTTCGTCTACTGGATCAACCTGTTTTGACTTTGTCAGCTCTCTCTGTATTTGAAGGCTCTGTCCTCCTCTCATTCTCTTTCCCTCTCTGTGTAGATGCTGTCCCATTGTTTTTGAGACTTCTCCACTCTCCTCATCAGAATGTGTGTGAGCAGGCCGTGTGGGCGCTGGGAAACATCATTGGTGAGTAACTGTGAAAAGTCCTCACACTGTTATTTCCTGAATTTTGTAACTGAAAAGAACCAAAACAAGAATTTATATCGAAACCATGGAGAGAGTGAGTTCTTTTTTTCCATTCTCCTGGCAACAAATACTAACCAACCAATTAAATGTGAACTTTCATGTCCAGAACAGCTGCTGCATGCATATTGGTGGCGTTAACACATTGAAAGCTATTGGTTCAACCAAAATGAAATGCCAAAGACACAATTTTAGATTCAATTATAGTTGACATACCTCTCATAAACATTTATGTATTTTCTTCCGTTGCGCCACCTATAGTACTGGAATATATTTCCAAAAAATGCTTTTTGTTCAATTAGCATTGCTTTCTTTTCTCATATATTTACTACTATTGCATTTCTTTAGTGTATTGACAATTTAAACTTGCAAATATATCCCCAAAAATCGGGATCCATATAATTTGAGAGTTGTAACAGCTGTGATACTCATCAGTATTGTTATTTACACTTTTTAACACACGCTTGTGATTTATGGGCCTTTGCAGGTGATGGACCTCAGTGTCGAGATTACGTCATCTCGCTCGGTGTGGTCAAACCTCTCTTGTCGTTTATTAATCCTTCCATCCCCATTACCTTCTTGAGAAACGTTACCTGGGTCATTGTCAATCTGTGCCGAAACAAAGACCCACCCCCACCCATGGAAACAGTGCAAGAGGTGAGGAGTGTATGTGATCGTATGTACGTTTAATACTCATTTCTTTTAGTTAGTAAAGGGATCTATAAATTGCATAGAAATACAGTGATTTGATTGGATAAATTGATCCACTTAGCTGGCTGTTTGACTGATTTATATGCACAAAGCTCTTTATAAACTGGCATTTAATCCGGTGAAGCACCACTGTGCCACAATTTTTAAATCTTAAAGAGTGTGCAAGATATTATGCGTTTCATTCTTGCGTTTCAGACTAAATAATCTGAAGTCTGTCTCCTTTCTATCTAGCTACTATCTATTCAGTCATGGGTTGCAGTTGTTATATGCTGTATAATCTACATGCCAATATTTTATCATTCTCTTTTGTTTTCTTCTCCTGTCTGTAATCGGGAGGTATAGCTTTGAGCTGAAGGGTACATATTGTACCTCCTGCTGCTAGGAAATCATTAGACTGGTGTTTTCACTGTGTTTGTGTGTGTGTAATATAACAACCGTTTCTTTAATGGCAGATCTAATGAATATTCTGTTGTCCTACAGCTGATTTCATATTTACATGCTGTGAGCTTATTCTCAAAATCTGGTGAAATATCAGCTTCTAAAATATCAGTTTTTCTTTCGCAGATTCTTCCTGCCCTCTGTGTACTCATATATCATACAGATATAAATGTAAGTACAAGATGTAAAAAATAGAAATTCTAAAGCAGAAGTGTTGCTCTTAAAGTGGTCATCGGATGCCCATTTCCACAAGTAGGTATGATTCATTAGGGCCTTCGTGTAAAGTTTGTAACATACTTTGGTTAAAATTCCTCAGTGGTTGTGTAAATAACACCCTTTTTACCTTCTCAAAAACAGCTGTTCACAGCGACCCGTTTCGGTGCATGTCTCTTTAAATGATAATGAGCAACTGCTCCCCCTCTCATCCATGGGGGTGGGGGGGTGGGGGGTGTCGACACAAGACACGTAAAGTGCTGCCTTGGCAGACAGTATACGGGACAGTCCGTGAGTGGTCGTGGGCTGAGCATAAGCAATATAGCATCATATTGCTAAGAAAATCCAAACAGCTTGATTGAGGGTTTAGGCTATTTGAGGATTAAAAGGATTTAAGTGAATGGATTTTTTTCATTGTATGGTGGTTGTCCACACACTGCAAAGACGCATTTATATGCAAACACCATATAAAAGTGAATTTTGCATCCGATGACCCCTTTAATTGAAGAGTGTAGTAAATCTGTTTTTAGTCTCTTTACTAAGTGGTAACGTACAACCAGCTGGTTATTATAGCACAGTAAACACTGAGTTTATTTGAACCTCGATGTGACGCGAAGGGTTATTGTATTGTCTTGAAGGACTTTATTTTGCAATAATGAATGGCTGACTGTACATTTATCCCAGTTATTGTATGGCTACTCATCAAATAAATATACATTTAAACTAAAATCAATATTTTATTAATGTATTATTTGTTTTGTTAATGTATCTTAGCTTTTACTATGAAAGAAAAACAGCTATTTGATCTCTCAGTACAACAACTGACCAATCTGAGAGCTGTGTAGTAAATTGGCGCTTTTCCACTGCACGGTTCGGTTCGGTACGGCACGCTTTGGCGCTGTTTTCACTGCATGGTACGGTTCAGTTCGGTACGGCACGCTTTGGCGCTTTTCCACTGCACGGTACGGCTCGGTGTCGGTACGGCACGCTTTGGCGCTTTTCCACTGCACGGTACGGCTCGGTGTCGGTACGGCACGCTTTGGCGCTTTTCCACTGCATGGTACGGTACGGCTCGGCTCGGCACGGCTCACTTGTGGCGCTTTTCCACTTTAAATGGTACCAACTCTGTTGAGGGTCCAAGCGTACCGTACCGATACTAAAATGTGACGTGGAAGCACTGTAGATCACTGATTGGTCAGACAGACAGAATCGTCACTACCAGCGTAATTGTATTTGCGAGACATCAAACACGCTAGATTTAAATAGCCAGTAACGGCCACCGCTGTAGCACCTGTGTTTTAAAATTACTTGCTTGACTTGCTTGAAGAAAAAAAACGTCCAAAAAAGATATAGCTGAATCGTGGTCAGTGGACGAGAAGCGCAGACGTTCCTCTTGTTGGTTGACGAGGAGCGGATAAACTATAACGATCAGTCATAATCCCACCCTCTTTGAAGCGGTACTAACTGCAGTGGAAAAGCAACCGAGTTAAAGTGAACTGAGCCGTGCCGCGCCAAGCCGAGTCGTACCACGCAGTGGAAAAGCAAAGCGAGCTGAACCGTGCCGCTCCGAGCCGAACCGAACCGTACTGAGCCGTACCATGCAGTGGAAAAGCGCCAAATGATAGAAACCGAGTCTTCACTGAGACTAATTTAAAATACAAAAATCTTCTTCTTTCACTAGATTCTGGTAGACACTGTGTGGGCTCTGTCGTATCTGACAGATGGAGGTAATGAGCAGATTCAGATGGTAATAGACTCAGGTGTCGTCCCCTTCCTTGTCCCACTGCTCAGCCACCAAGAGGTCAAAGTTCAGGTAAAAAATAATGCAGATTTTTCTAGTTTCCGCTGAAACCCAAATCCGGTTTCTGATAGTGTTTGTGTATCCTCTGCTCAGACCGCAGCGCTGAGAGCGGTGGGGAACATTGTAACCGGGACGGATGAGCAGACTCAGGTGGTGCTCAACTGTGATGTCCTCTCTCACTTTCCCAACCTGCTCACACACCCCAAAGAGAAGATCAACAAGGTGAGACAAACACACACATCCCATCGAATCCCATTTGTGTGAAATGGAATCAAGATGATGAAACCCAAACATTTACTTTGACTAATTTCTTAAATGACTCCCAAAATCTCCCCATTCCCAGTGTAAGCGCTGTGGCGCATGTTTAGAGTACATCTGTGATGTGTCTGTTTTTCCATGCAGGAGGCAGTGTGGTTCCTGTCCAATATAACAGCAGGTAACCAGCAGCAGGTGCAGGCTGTAATAGATGCTGGTCTCATACCCATGATCATTCACCAGCTTGCCAAGGTAAGACTTTATCTGCGTAGCGTGCTATACATCCACTTTTCCCCTTTTGAAGTTTCATTTTAGCATTAACACCACCTTGCTTCAGATTTGCAATACTGCCATAGGATTTATACTGTGAAGTGTGAGACCACATGTAAAAACGCTTCTATTTTGCATTTTCCTATTTTATTTTTATTACAAATTATATACAAATTAAATATCTTAAAACTGCAGAGTATTTCTTATTAATTTTGTCATAATGCTGTTTCTTTAAAGTCCTAAAACTTTATTTTTCAAGTTAAAATTATCTTTTAAATCCAAGCAATATCTAGGGAGTAGAATATCCTAAAGACTAGGGATTGGGTCTTATTTGACTTGGGCCAATAAGCAACCACTCAAAGCGCCTTATAATTGACATGAACCACTCCTACTTCAGAAAATTTAAAAACCTTGTAATACTATGATTATTTTACTTGTAATAATATGTTGTATGGCATCTGAAGTAAATTCTAAAGCCTGAATCTTGACTCTTGGAAGAGTCCAGTTAGACACTTCCCTAACTAAACAGTGATTTACCTTGAATTTAAAGTCTAATACATGTACATCTTGGTTTTTCAAAACAGGGTGATTTTGGAACACAGAAGGAAGCTGCATGGGCCATCAGCAACTTGACAATAAGTGGAAGAAAAGATCAGGTTTGAACCATTTGCAATGAATCTTTTATTCAGAGCCACTTTCCCTTAATTTCATAGGTTATTTTGCTGTAATCGGCAGGTGGAGTACTTAGTGCAACAAAACGTGATCCCGCCCTTCTGCAACCTGCTGTCAGTGAAAGACTCTCAGGTGGTCCAGGTGGTTCTTGATGGACTGAAAAACATCCTCATCATGGCTGGGGAGGAAGCCAGCACAATTGCTGAGATCATTGAAGAGTGTGGAGGTAATGCTTGCAGCGTAGAAATGGGTTGTCATGGTTCCTTCATATTTCAACAGGTTGTATTCTAAGATGACCAGTAGTCTGAAATGATCACACCTGTACATTCACTGATGTTTTTATTATTTTGTAGAAAAAAAGATGATGATCAGTAATAGTCTTGCTTCTGACTTTCAGGATTGGAAAAAATCGAGAACCTACAGCAGCATGAAAATGAGGACATCTATAAACTTGCATTTGAAATCATCGATCAGTACTTTTCAGGAGATGATGTGAGTCTTGTTTCTTGGCATGTCTCTGTATAGTGCTTGACAATCACTTTCAGTTTATTCTAAGCACGCACTGCAGTTTTGTTGTCAGCCACTTTAAATGCTTGAGCTCAATGTCGAGTGGATTTTGATTCATCAGCTGGGGAAACAATTATTCTGAAAGTGATTCTGCGATATCTTTCCTCTGTGGTTATTGGTATACCCGTGGTTTGGACTTCCCTGTTTTCATAGAATTAGAGTTATTAGTTATCATTATAGTTATTGTTCTTGGTATAAACTGGCCTTAATTCTCTTTGGCTCTGCTTGTAGATTGATGAGGACCCCAGCCTGATTCCTGAGGCCACCCAGGGAGGCACATTTAATTTCGATCCAGCCTCCAACCTACAAACCAAGGAGTTCAAGTTCTAGACAACCAGAGCTTCGAACTCAGGAACGGTGGGTTTCCCAGCTGCTCCTCAACCCCTGCAACCTACTGACCCATCATCTACCAACCACTCACTAACCAGAAAAACAAACCAATCACCACGCTCAAACGACACTTGCTCACACAGAAGAAAATAGCACTGAAGGTTCTGAGTACCTGTCTCAACGCCACTCAAAACATGGATGGATCTCAACAACCACAAGACATGGAAGAGAAAAAGAACAAGAACAAGATTATACTGCAGTTGCCAAAAAAAAGAAAGGAAAAAAAAAAAGAAATATATTTTGCTCTTTTTTTCACTCACTCACTCACTCACTCACACATAAGTGAGCATGAACAATAATAGGAACTTCTGTTGTTGTACCAGCCATCATATCAGCCAAGGAAGATGAAAGAAAGAGATGTTCCTGAAATAGAAAAGCAGGGATTTTTCTTTTGTTTTCAAGAAATTCCTTCCCTCAAAACATTGCATTTCTGGTGATGATCTTTGAGTCTCAGACAGACGTCCAGCCTCTACTGTGTTAAGCCATTTGGACTCCCTCCCTCATTCATCTGAATCTGTGACCTAGCCTATAATGGGTTATTCCATGGAATATAATTCAAATGGGGGAAGGGAGTGTCTCTAAATATGTGGTGTGCAAACAGAACTTAAATTATCGCCACAAATTCTTGCTTTTTCTTCATCCTGAAATTATGGATATTTAAAAAAAAAACACTGAAGATGATGAAGAAGAAAAAATTATGTCAGCAGATCACACAAACTTAAATGGAGAAAATCTCATCTGAGCTGGTCAAGCACCCTCATTTTGAGTTATCAAGTTCTGCAGCGATAGTGTAGTGGACATTCATTGTGCCGATCTTTTTGGTTTGCAATTGGACTGTCGGATGTGTCAAAGGAGGATCCTATTTGAGATGATCATCAGTCGGGTCAATTTGGCCAGGACTTTTAAAGGGCCGCCCCAACCTTTGGAAGTTCATTGAGATCACCTTAACAGGTCTTTCTGCTTAACAAGAGTGCTCTGGCAGCACTCTTTATTTTCTGGATTCATCTTCTCTACTTCCTGTCTGTAACCATAGTAATAAGTTCTTTGGGACAAGCCCAATTGTAACCGGTTGGAGGATATTTTCACTAAATCAGTACATTTCAGCACTCGGTAGTCAAATCCACAAGAAACTTTGCAACAGTGATTGGATTGTGAATTCTTTTTTTGTTTTGATCAGTGGAGCTTCCGCTTTTGCAGTTTTTCCAGTCTTACGCGCACACTTTTGGGTTGTTCCCGTTTTATTGCTTAATGTAAGTGGAGAGCGATGTTCGCTTAATTTTGACTATACAAGCAATGGGGAAAGGAGATCCATGACTTTTTTTTTTTTTTAAATCTAATTTCACTTGTTACAAAACCTAATCGTACCAACTAAAAATAAAATTATATTTCTTGTTTAGGTATATAATGAGAAGCCACCACACTTAGGTCCACTAGACGTTGTTGGGACGCTACAGAACAATAATAACATTGTGATTATTGATTTACAGCCATTAGGGGTATCTTTTTTGTTTGTTTGTTCTTTTTGTTTTAATTTTGTTTTGTAATGGCAAATGATTGCCATTATTTGGAAAATGGGCTTTCTTAATCTTGTGACTGGATTTTTTTTCTTTTTTTTTTTTTTCCCTGTGCATTAACTTGTAAAGGGATGTATGGGGAAAAATTCCCGTTGGACTAAAGTAGTTGTGTTTGGGCCGCAAACTGCTGAAAAGACTGTAAGGAAGCTAAAGGCAGCCCTGATGATTTTTGAATTAGCCATTTATTGTTGAACAAAAAGAAAAAAACTGGTTTGAAATTCATGGACTTATCTAGAAAACGAGCCACTTTAAAGAAGTTTTGTCTTGTATCAGAAATGGATACAAGCTTATTGCTTGTTGCAAGATTTTTACTTGCTGAAGAAAAAAATTAATCTAAAAAAGCGACAGATCGCATTTTGGCCTTTGATTGTTTGTATGTTTTTATAAATTTTAGAACTGAATTTCTCTTTAAGGTGGCTCATCAGTATTTTTTTTTCAACTCCTGTGCATATTAAAGATAAAGAATGAGTTGAAATTCATTGTGCCTTTTGTTTTTCATTTCAAAGCAACTAAAAAAGGTTCATAATGCCTACCACGTTGCACTGGAGCTGCTTATAATATGGGGTCTTTAGGGTGTTATATCTGCCTATCTCTGGACTTTACGATGAGATGTTCTCTGGAGTAGAGTATAACTCTAATTAAATTCTCATCTAGTCTGCTGGCTGACTTGTAATTGATCCCCTAACTTGCATTCTGCTCCCTTTTCATTCTTTTCATATGGATCACAATTCTAAACCCCTTCAACATACCTCCCACTCCCACCTTTCTATGGCAACACATCTTTCACTCATCACTCCCTCAGGACGTGCTTATGTATCAATGAACCTAACCAAAATAAACTTGCTGTTAGCCATCCTTTTTATTGCTCTCTTATGATTGACCTTTTGATGCTTTTGTGTCTCTTGTCTTTTACCCGTTAGCCAACTTTCCTTCTTGTCCCTGTTTTGTGCATTTAATTTGTCTTTCTATTCATAATACACTTTCTCTTTTTCTAATGTGCAATAGCTCAGTGTTATTTATCATGAGTTTTAAGGGAGAGATTGGCGATAAATGAGAATCACACCAGTCACCTGTGTCCGCAGACTCCGCACCATGAGGAAATCCATTATAGGGTAAATTATTACATTGATGTGAAATATGTAAGTTTCTAACATATTGCTACTTAAGAACTACAATTACCACAATTATTATTGTTTATACCCATGATGGATCAGACAAGCGTTGTAGTAGCAACTTGCTCCCAGTCCCAACCTACTTTTTTTAAAAAGTTGGTTTAAAAATGTATATTTAAATTGTAGAACAAAATGTGTAATTTTAATCATAAGTTGAAAATGTGTCCATGTTATGTTCCAAATGGCATTCATGGCTAATTAAATGTCTGCATTGGCCTACAAACTGACGCCAGCTGTTTTAAGTGGAAGAATTTGTATAATTGGTGGGCTACATATTAATTATATTCAACGCCATATATATACACGTGTGTGTGTGTGTGTGTGTAATGGCGAAAAGATCACTTCGTGAAATAAAACATGAAATTTTGGCGCTAAAATATGTTCTTTTCGGTGACGTGGACGGAATGAAGTGGAGAGGGTTCAGCGCGAGCCTATGGCTGCAAAGCTCCACCGTTAGAACGATGGGCGGAGTCTGTAGATGTCATTCAACCACTGGGAACTTATCCAAACGTGCACTGAGTCTGACTCGAGTCTTACTGTGTAGTCAAGTGTTTACAATGGCAGAAGTCGTTGAACCCGTACTTTTCACTAAAGTAACGGTTTATTCTCTACTCGCGTGTGTGGCTCAATTTGCGGTCGGGTTTGCTTTCGCGCAAAAATGGGGGAATAAATGTTCATCTGTTGATCGGTGGGTCATCGTGTGGTTATTTTACGACGCAATAGTTCATTTTACTCTGGTAAGTATAAAAGTCCATACAAGAACGCTTTCGTTATACCTGCCTGTGTAACTGTTTGCTCGCCTCTTGTCTGTTTCGCCGTGCAGGAGGGACCCTTCGTCTACATGTCACTTGTTGGAAATGTAGCAACTTCTGACAATCTGTTGGCAGAACTATGTGAGTATGCTGTGTTGCAACACTCATCACCTAAAGGAAAATAACAGGTGATGCGCGCTGATTAAACTGTTTGCTCAGGTGTAGAGCCGTTGACAGGTTTAGTTTGATGGGAGGAGAAGAATTAGATTTTAGACGAATAGAGTAGTGCGACATCTAGTGGTGTTTTTTTTGTATTATCTTTAGCAACATTAGTGCAATGTTCAAAGTCCATTCATTCACTGACTGAACATAAGAGATTCTATAAAATAAATAAATTCAGAAATTGTGAAACTATTTTGACTTTAGTTTAAAAAGTAGTTGCCTACAGTTAGATTGTCATCATGTACTCGCACTGGTATCATTCCCCACCCCACACAAAAAGAGATTTAATACATACATAGTGCTTTAAAAGGAGAAAAAAAGGCACCATAATTAGTCTACTACATTTGTGCTTTGTTTCAAGACTAAGCAATGTTTCAACTATTGAGACAGTAAATGGCAATTGTTATTTTTGGTTGCTCTATTCCTTTAAATCATTTTATAACTAGATTAAAAATTAAGTATGTTGCTACTCTCACGTAAAAAAATTTTTTTTACTGCCAAATAGTTTCAGAATGTCTTACTTCCTGAAGCCATTTATGTTTCTTGAATGCAGTTCCATAACTTTGTCTATTAATCATGGAAATGTAACTTCTACTTTGCATTGTCTTATGAATGTAATGCATGTTACTGTTTAAAGGGTTACTTCACCCAAAAATTTAAATTCTGTCAGTAATTGCTCACCCTCATTTTGTTCCAACCCCGTAACACTTTCGTTCATCTTTGGAACACAAGATATTTTTGATGAAATCTTTAGAGCTGTCTCACTCCTTCATAGGCTGCTTGGCAATTGCATCTATATCTGCCAGCCCAGAAAGTTAGTAAAGACATTGTTAAAATAGTCCAAGTGATTACAGTGTTAAACCTTTAGTTTATCAAACTAGGAGAATACTTCTCGTGTGCAAAAACCCCCCCCAAAATAACGTCTTTATTCAACTACTCATTTTCTTCTGTGTGGGCCTCTGACGTGAGTTCACGAGAGCGCCACTACGCATGCGCGAGAACTGAGAAGAGGACGCTCATGATCATTTGATGGGAAAATGTGATAGGTGATAGGTAAGCCATTCGTTTTGCTGCATTGATTTTCTCGTTGGTTTCTCACGATTCGGACATCCAGGAAATACACACTTTAGAACCATTTTAAACTACATCGAGACCCATCTTCTCAGTTCTCGCGCATGCGTCGTGACTCGTGGCGCTCTCGTGAACACGTCAGTGGCCCATATGGATGCAATTACCAAGCAGCTGATGGAGTGAGACAGCTCTTAGATTTCATCAAAAATATCTCAATTTGTGTTCCGAAGATTAACGGAAGGCTCACGGGTTGGAACAACATGAGGGTGAGTAATTACTGGATGAACTAACCCTTTAAAATACTCAACAGGGAAAGAATATGGCAAGGCAGATGAGCGCTGGTTATACTCAGACCCGACAATAGTATCTCTAGAACTTCTGACAGTGGTTTTAGATGGTTCTTTGGCCCTGATCCTGGTCTATGCCATCATTAAAGACAAACACTACAGGTAAGTACAGTCGTTTGTTATAATGTAAATCCAATCCATGTGAGATCCATTAAGTCTAAATAAGAATTTACCTAATTGTGATCGTGCAATGTTTTGTCTTAAATTAATAACCTATTTTTAAACTCAAAATATTCATATATATATTTATTTTTTAACCAGGCACTTTGTTCAGATCACGCTGTGTGTGTGTGAGTTGTACGGGGGCTGGATGACCTTCTGTCCAGATTGGATAATCGGAAGCCCTAACTTGAACACCAGCAACTGGCTGTACCTGTGGGTCTACCTGGTGTTCTTCAATGGGATCTGGGTGCTGGTGCCTGGACTCCTCCTCTGGCAGTCATGGAGGGATT